>OY992876.1:122205348-122615348 GCA_963921405.1 Cepaea hortensis | reverse complement strand
TTGGGCAGTGGGGAGCGTTTTGTGTGATATTCACTGGCACAGGAACGGAGCATGATGGGGACGACCCGTTGCTGTGAAGTTGGAACTGCGACTAACTAACTAACAATGCCAGCATTATGACGGTTCGCATCAAGTACAATGCTAGCGTTATGACGGTTCACATCAAGTACAATGCTAGCGTTATGACGGTTCACATCAAGTACAATGCTAGCGTTATGAAGGTTCATATTTACTACAATGCCATCACTATGACGGTTTATTTCTAATACAATGCCAGCATTATAACGTTTCACATCTACAAAATTGTCAGCATTATACCGGTTCACATCAAGTACAATGTCAGCATTATGCCAGTTGACATCAAGTACAATGCCAGCATTATGACGGTTCACATTTACTACAATGCCAGCATTATGACGGTTCGCAGCATCACCAGCAGCAGCAATAGTACTTGTAGCAGCAGCAGCAGCAAAAGTAGTAGTAGTAGCAGTAGTATTAGTAATAGTATTAATATAATATGAGTAGATGTAGATGTAATATAAATATTAATAGATAAATCGAATTCAATTAAACACTCTACGTAGCCTTTGTCGACCAAGAAAAGGCATTTGATAGAGTAGATAGAGTATAGCACACTTAACAGCTGTTGGAAATCCTTAAACAATGTGGAGTGAGTATACATCTAACAAACCTATGTAGAAGCTTATACAACAACAGTGAATGAATAGTGAGAGCAACTGGAGGACACTCAGAGCCTTTCACCATAAGATCCGGAGTACGACAAGGTTGTGTCCCGCTCTCTCTCTTACTCATAACATATATAGACAACATATGTAAAGAAACCAGCCAAACAGAGACAGCAAGACTACCGCGTGATGAGAACACAGAAGAAGAACCATCTGCAAATCTAACCATTAGAGAACTCCTGTTTGCGGACGATCAAGCACTAATAGCAAAATCAGAAGCTGAATTACAAGACCATATGAATAGTCTAAATGAAATGTGTAGGGAACATAACATGAAAATTAGCAAAAGTAAAACAGAGGTAATGACTGTAACTAAAGAAGAAAAAGCAACATCGATTCACATAAACGAACATCCCTTGAAACAAGCAAGAGTTTCAAGTACCTAGGAAGTATAATATCATCAAATGGCAAATCAGAAGACGAGATCGAAAATAGATGCAATAAGGCAAACCAACTCATTGGACAAATGGCACCAATACTAAAGAACAAACGTGTATCAATAACTGCTAAGAAAGCATTTTACAACACAATCTTCCTACCAACTGTATGCTACCAATGCCAAACCTGGACAATAACAGATAAAAAAAAAATCACAACAGAAATGATATTCCTGAGAAGAATGTTCAATTATCAAGAAGAGATAAGATCAGAAATGAAGAAATCAGGACTAACGTGGGCGTTGTAGCTGCACTGAATTTTATTAGAAGGCAGCAAGTCAAATGGTTTGGCCTTGCAAGTAGGTTACCTACTAACTGTATACCACAACAAACAATGATGTACAGACAAGAGGGAAACAGAGGAAGAGGCCGACCACGTAAACGATGGACGCAGGGAATAACAGAGTCCATGGGAATATCGATACATGAAGCCCATAAGCGGGCACTCTCCCGCTGTGTATACTTCACCTCGACACCGCAAGGTACAAGAGGAACATGATGAGATGAGATGATATGAGATGAGATGATTAATAGTTGTAGTAGTAGTAGTAGTAGTAGTATTAATAGTATTAATAGTAGTAGTAGTAGTAGTAGTAGTATTAATAGTAGTAGTAGTAGCAATAGTAGTAGTAGTAGTAGTAGTAGTAGTAGTAGTAGTAGTAGTAGTAGTAGTAGTAGTAGCAGTAGTAGTAACAGTAATAGTATTAATAGTAGTAGTATTAGCAACAGCAGCAGCAGTATTAATAGCAGAGCAGTATTAATAATAGTAGTATTAGTAGTAGTAGTAGTAGTAGTAGTAGTAGTAGTAGTAGTAGTAGTAGTAGTAGTAGTAGTAGTAGTAGTAGTAGTAGTAGTAGTAGTAGTAGTAGTAGTAGTAGTAGTAGTAGAAGTAGTAGTAGTAGTAGAAGTAGTAGTAGCAGCAGTAGCATTAGTATATGTTGTTGTAGTGCTATCTGTGATTCTGAGCAAATATTACACTCCTGTATCCGAAGTGAACATCAAAGCCGAATTTCATTGAATTAACAGAATATGAGTGCTTACAATCCTACACATCCACATGCAACACAGATCCAAGATCGGAAAAACAAAACTGTAACACCGGATAATACTTTTAATGTGGAACATTCACAACAGACATAATCACGTGTGTCAAAATGTCTCAGGCGACGACCTGTAAACATTTTATGGTTCCTTTCGAAGATCACTTGTTTACCTTGGTCTTTGTTTGTTTGTCTTCATGATGTTCTCCCACGGCTTGCAGAAATAATCCGAGCTTTGGGACAGGATAATCGGACAACCATGTTTACTACTTCCGTTCGACTTTAAACAGGTGGGAACCACTGGAGAACACATGTGTGCGTGTGTGTACACAACTCTTGGGAAAGAAATTTATAAAACATACATTGGCTAGGCGTGATTACAATATAAGACAAAGCGGTCCACTACACCACACACAGTCAATCACAAAATGATATACGAGAGTTGAGAAATGGTTGTTCATAGTTTATAAAAGTGTCATTATGTGGCATGTACATCCAGTTTGATGTGTATGTAAGTCAGACGACAATTGCTTCAAGCGAATGCAGTGTTCTAAATGTCGGCCATATTCAAACATAGAACAAATCAAAGAACAGCGTGCTATTGTGGGATTCTTGCCTGAAGGCTAATTGCCCAGTGTTGTGTTGCACTGTTCCGTGATAACTATCTGATTAAATTGCTAGTCTTCTAACAGCAAAGACAGAAAACTTACTTTCTTTGTGGTCAGAATTTTTCAACTAGCGCCTGTTGTCTTGTGGTATTCAGGAAATCTGGAACAAAACAATTGTAAGAAATAGTCACGTACCAGAAGATTACTTTACCTCACTCGATGTGCCACCTTCTTGATTTTCCAACAATTGGGTGGGGGGCACACAGAATACAAATTTGCCGAGCACGTGCCTACCTCAGAGCCAACGCAAACACACAACATCCACTGCATAGAGAAATTATGAAGGTAAAGAGCAGCAGGTTGGAAAGTCGTGGATGGGTCAAGCCGAAGACATTCTTCAGCAGGTGTGTTCACTTGAGGACTTAGAACCTGACGAGGAGTGGGTACAAGTGCCAACCGAGTTCTGTACGTCCTTTTCAGTTTGCACCCAACTAGACAGGAAATGCAGACAAGAAAATCCAGCTACTATGGAGGCGGAAGTACAGACTCTGATCTTCGAGAATTCTTTAGAGGGTGATGCTGTCATTTATACGGATGGATCGGTCATTCGACGAGTGAGAAGACCATTGGCCTTTACGGCTCAGGCTGGAGGGAGAATTGTGAAGGAAGAGTCTGGTGCGTTCGTTTTGACCACAAGTAGCCTGACTATGGAAGTCATGGCAGTAAGTAAAGCAATAACATAGCTCGAGACACAGACATTCACTAGGGCATGTGTCTTTAGTGACTTAATGAGTATACCCAGGAAGATAGAGACGAGGTGGGTCAGAAGACAGTAGTTGCTGTCTCTGAAGCGGTCTCGGCTGGCAAAGATTAGTTTCATTATCGTGCCAGGGCATGCGGGTGTACAAGGAAATGAGCAGGCTGACAGGCTTGCAGTTAAGACTACTGTGGAAGGTGGACGAGCCATGGACCAGGCAGACATTCTGAATGCTCTACGAGAAGTATATCGTTTCCGAAAAGCAAGTGATGACTGTGAATCTACAACCAAGGTCAGGCTGCGAGAACAGCAAGTTAAAAGCGGTGTGGCCAAATAATAAACCAACACAGAACTGATGTAGTTAACCGCTACAGGCTGCGGGATTTGCTGAGGAGGGGATCCCAGTACTTATGGACTGAATGGTTCTATGTGGAATGAGGATGACCTGTCGATTAACTTAGTAATTAGCTCTATACCTAGCCATGTCTGTTAGTTCCTCTCTGTCCTAGGCACTCGCAGCGTTAAAGAAATACACGTGTTAATATAAAACTGTAACAAAACTCTCGCTTAGAAGTGGATTCTGTAACAACAGTTTCGCACAGAAGTGGATTCTATAACAAAAGTCTTGTACAGAAGTGTTCTTTAGCAACTATCTTGCGCAGAAGTATATTATGTAACAATTGTCTTGTGCAAAAGCGAATTCTTAGCAATAGCCTCGGGCAGAAGCGGTTTCTGTTACAATTGTCTCGAGCAGAAGTGGATTCTGTAACAACAATATCGCACAGAAGTGGATTCTGTAACAATAGTCCCGGACAGAGGTGGATTCTGAAACAATAGTCCCGGACAGAAGTGGATTCTGTAACAATAGTCACAGACAGAAGTGGATTCCGTAATAATAGTCCCGGACAGAAGTGGATTCTGTAATAATAGTCCCGGACAGAATTGGATTCTGAAACAATAGTCCCGGACAGAAGTGGGTTCTGTAACAATAGTCTCGGACAGACGTGGATACTGTAACAATAGTGCCAGGTAGACAGGGGATTTCAAAATGATACTCTTGGGCAGCAGGGTATTCCGTAACAATAGATTGGTCACCAAGCATATAATTGCCCAGCTCAAAGCGTATAGGAGAGCATCGGCAAAAACCACTCCATGCACAGTGCCATCAACGACAGAAAGTGAATGCGAATCAAAAAGAGGCCGTTCCTGGATGGCCGAGGCGGAGGAAGTAATTGAGCAGGCCTGCAACGTGGACAAATTCCAGCAGGGAGAAGAATGGACCAACATTCCCGTACACATGTATACTCATTCTGATGTGGTCAGCACACAGGAGGCAGACTACAGAGATTAGTTGCCTGCATCGTTCAACACTGAGACAAAGGAATTAGTCGAACATCATTACTGCCCACAAGACATCATCATCTACACAGACGGATCGGTGAAGTGAGGGTAAAGGTCAGCGGGGGCATACATAGCACACATGTTGAGAATATCGTGGTCAGAGAGAATGTTAAGAATATCGTGATCAGAGAAGAATGTTGAGACTATTGTGGTCAGAGAAGAATGTTGAGAATACCTTGGTCATAGAAGAATGTTGAGAATACCTTGGTCATAGTAGAATGTTGAGAATACCTTGGTCAGAGAAGAATGCTGAGAATACCGTGGTCATAGAAGAATGTCGATAATATCGTGGTCAGAGAAGAATGTCGATAATACCTTGGTCAGAGAAGAATGTTGAGAATACCGTGGTCAGAGAAGAATGTTGAGAATACCGTGGTCAGAGAAGAATGTTGAGAATACCTTGGTCATAGAAGAATGTCGATAATATCGTGGAAAGAGAATGTTGAGAATACCGTTGTCAGAAAAGAATCTTGAGAATATCGTGGGCAGAGAAAAATGTTGATGATATTACAGTAAATAATGACATCAGCAACACCAACTTTCAGAAGACAATCAGAACATGAGGGTCATACTAATGCATAGCTGGCGCTTTAGCGTAGTGGGTAGAGAGCTGCACCAATGATGTTACTAGCGCGGTGAAACTAGGGTTCGACTCCTGCGTTCGTCGTCTCGCTAGGTGAGGTAAAGACTGGCCACCTCTTCTTCTGCGCATTTAGGAATGCACAACGTGACGGCCCCAGGCCCTATCACATCACAAACACATAACAAAAACCTAATTCAGGACACAGTTGTAAACAATTATTTCAATCGCCGATGACTACTTCAGAACAGGCAACTGAAGAAGAAGACAACGAGACATGGAAGACACTACAAGACATGGAAGGCACAACGAGAGACGGAAGGCACAACGAGGCATGGCAGACACAACGAGACACGGAAGACACAACGGGAGACGGAAGACACAACGAGAACGGAAAACACAAAGAGAACGGAAGACACAATGAGACACAGAAGACACCACGAGACACAGAAGACACCACAAGACACGAAAGACATAACGAGACACGGAAGACAATGAGACACGGAAGACACAACGAGGCATTTAAGATACGAGACACGGAAGACACAACGAGAACGGAAGACACAACGAGACACATAAGACACAACGAGACACAGAAGGCACAGCGAGACACAGAAGGCACCACAAGTCACAGAAGACACCACTAGACACGGAAGACACCATGAGATATGGAATACACAAGGAGACACGGAAGAGACAACAAGACACGAAAGACATAACGAGATACGGAAGACAGTGAGACACGGAAGACACAACGAGGCATGGAAGGCATAAGTAGAAACGAAAGGCACAGCGAGACACGGAAGACACAACGAGACACAGAAGATACAACGAGAACAGAAGACACAAAGAGAACAGAAGACACAACAATACACAGAAGACACCACTAGACACGGAAGACACCACGAGACATGGAAGACACCAGGTGATATGGAAGACACCGCGAGACACGGAAGACATAACGAGACACTGAAGGCAACGAGACTTGGAAGACAATGAGACACAGAAGACACAAGGAGGCTTTGAAGATACGAGACACGGAAGACACAACGAGACATGGAAGGCAGAAGTAGAAATGAAAGCCACAACGAGACACGGAAGACACAACGAGACACAGAATACACAACGAGAACGGAAGACACAAAGATAATGGAAGACACAACGAGACACAGGAGACACAACGAGACACAGAAGACACACCGAGACACGGAAGACACAATGAGACACGGAAGACACCACGAGACACGGAAGACACTACGAGACACGGAAGACACAACGAGAAACAGAAGACACAATGAGACATGGAAAGCACAACGAGACACGGAAGGCACAACGAGACATGGAAGACAACGAGAGACGGAAGAAAAAACGAGAGACGGAAGACTCAACGAGAGACGGATGACAACGAGAGACGGAAGGCACAATGAGACACTGAAGACACAACAAGAGACGGAAGACAACGAGAGACGGAAGGCACAACGAGAGACGGAAGACTCAACGAGAGACGGAAGGCACTATGAGAGATGGAAGGCACAATGAGAGACGGAAGGCACAACGAGACACGGAAGACACAACGAGACACGGAAGGCACAACGAAACACAGACGGCACAACGGGATTCGGAAGACACAACGAGAACGGAAGATGCAAAGAGAACGGAAGTCACAACGAGACACAGAAGACACCACGAGACACAGAATACACCACAAGACACGAAAGACATAACGAGACCCGGAATACAATGAGACACGGAAGACACAACGAGGCATGGAAGATACGGGACACGGATGACACAAGTAGAGACATTAGGCATAATGAGACATGGAAGACACGAGACACTGAAGACACAACGTGAACGGAAGACACAGCGAGACACAGAAGACAACGAGACACAGAAGACACCACAAGACACAGAAGACACCACTAGACATGGAAGACACCATGAGACACGGAAGACACAAAGAGACATGGAAGGCACAAGTAGAACCGTAAGGCACAGCGAGACATAGAAGACACAGCGAGGCACAGAAGATACAGCGAGAATAGAAGACACAAAGAGAGCAGGAGACACAACAAGACACAGAAGTCACAACGAGACACAGAAGACACAACGTGAACGGAAGACACAAAGAGAATGGAAGACACAGCGAGACACAGGAGACACAACGAGACACAGAAGACACCTCGAGACACGGAAGACACCATGAGACATCGAAGACACCACGAGACACGGAAGACACCACGTGACACGGAAGACACAACGAGACACAGAAGACACAACGAGACAAGGAAGGCACAGGTAGAAAGGTAAGGCACAACGAGACACGGAAGACACGAGACACGTAAGACAGAACTAGACACTAAAGGCACAACTAGACACTATAGGCACAACGAGACACAGAAGGCACCTACAATTTTTGTCCAAGCTCCACACAGATCCGGTTGCCAAAATGTTGTCATCGTGTTCCTCAGTGTTAGGCAAGGACTGGAAGCGCCGTTCTCCAGGCTGCATATCTATGGAGTCTAAGCGTAGGAGGAGCCCCAGCGGCATGGCTTGCGTGCTCGAACCGAATCCTACGGAACTTTCAGAATGAACATCTGCCACGCTAACCTAGTCATGAGACATACACACAAAACTCTTATTGCTGTTTGTGTGATCGCTTTAGGGATTATGATTATAGTTTCTTACTATATGAATCGGAACAATTATCTCGGAACATCATTACATCTGATGGGGAGGTGTGTTAAAGAGATTAGAAGAAGAATCGCCTAGACCCTAGGCGAAAGTAAGTATCCTTTTGCAAGATGGAAAACATACTGATCAATAAAAAAGATGTCATTTGCAACGGGAAAAAGAGTATTGAAGTGCTACATAGAATCTGTACTTTCAGTGGATGTAAAGCGTGGACAATGAGCAGTCAAGTTGAAAAACATCTGTTGGCTATGGAAATGTCGTTTCTGAGGAAAGTGGAAAGAATACCACGGACAGACAGAAAAACCAAAGATCAAGTCGTACCAGAAACAAATGCAAAAAGTAAACTGATTAGAGCAATTAGACGTAGACAGTTACACATTTTTGGACACGTCATGAGAAGAAATAAATTTGAGAACTTGGCAACAACTCATCAAGTTTGCCAGGTGTCGCTAAATTCAAATGCATTCTTCCTCATGGCGTTCTCAAAATATTCCATTGCCAGCATCTATCTACTCTAAAAAACAAATCAATGTTTTAAATGACTTCTTGAAAAACGTCTCACTAATTTGAATGTCAACCCATGGCATTCTTTGGGCAGTCCTTGGCCGCGTGGTTAATCTGACTGAAATGACTCAAACCCAGCGGGAATGCAATATGCATAATGTTACATAACTGAAACCCAGCGGGAATGCAATATGCATAATGTTACATAACTGAAACCCAGCGGGAATGCAATATGCATAATGTTACATAACTGAAACCCAGCGGGAATGCAATATGCATAATGTTACATAACTGAAACCCAGCGGGAATGCAATATGCATAATGTTACATAACTGAAACCCAGCGGGAATGCAATATGCATAATGTTACATAACTGAAACCCAGCGGGAATGCAATATGCATAATGTTACATAACTGAAACCCAGCGGGAATGCAATATGCATAATGTTACATAACACAGAGCGGGAGCTGTGGCCAAGGGTTTACGGACGCAATTCGTAATCTCGCATACCGTGTTCAAAACACAGCTGCGGGCGATTTGGCTGCAAACCGCCTTGTCTTGGTTTTTATTAAATGGTATGAGTGCCTGTCGTTCAGGAAGCAATGGCAAACTACAGAACGTAAACTTGCCACGAAATAACCAACAGCAAAAGATGCTGGGATTGACTGCGACGTCCTGTAAAGAATATGCAACTAACTTAACTACATAACCTAGGGTGAATGCTTGGACGTGATTGTGTGACATTAGGTTTGAACCCAACCAGTTCACGTGTGCTGTGCTCAATCACAACCGGATTAAATTTGATTATGCATCTCGTCGGATGTGAAGTTCCCAGACTGGTAGTGCACACCCCGCTTATTTCTGAGTGTGAAGAGGGAAATGATAGTCTGTAATACAATCTCTGTGGAGATGATGCTGTGGTACCGGATGGGGAGAAAAGCTGTACGGACTCAGCAAGACGATTCCGACTAATCTCTGACGCTAGTTCGATCACGTGAGCTGGCCACTCCCACCACTCATCTGTGCAGACCCAGCCAATCTGTAGGGGAGGACTGAGCACGCATGGGAATGACCTATATGAGGGAATGTCGATCGTCATAACATAACATAACATAACATAACATAACACAACATAACATAACCATAACATAACATAACACAACACAGCACAACACAACACAACACAACTTACGCTATACAGAAGGTTGACGGCCGCCTGTCGGAAATAGGTGCAGGTGATGCACATGAAGAAAAACATGGTGGCCAGGAAGGTAAAGAAGGTTAAATCCAGGAAGGCCCGGATCCTGAACAGCATGCTGTCGTGGGCTGATACAGGAAAGAACTTCGTCACAATGATGGAATCAATTGCATCCCTCAGGCCGCTGGTTAGTGTGTTGACCAGTACGATGGTCACTAGCGGATAGAAGAGGTTATTTATTGGAATGATCTATCTACCGTCACAGAGGGAAAGTTGGAGGGGTGGAGAGGCAGGGGGACCCGGAGAGGCAGAGGGAGATCAAGAGAGGCAAGTGGAAATCAAGCAAGGTAGGGGAGACCAGGAGAGGTAGGAGGAGATCAAGAAAGGCAAGAGGAGACCAACAGAGGCAGGGCGAGACTAGGCGAGGTAAGGGAAATCATGAGAGGCAGGGGAGATAAAGAGAGGCAGGGGAGATCAAGAGAGGCAGGGGCGATCAAGATAGGCAGGGGAGATCAAGAGAGGCAGGAGCATACTAGGAGAGGTAGGGGGAGAATGACGTGATGTCTGGATGAATGAATCAGTCAATGAATGAAGTTATGACTGGATGAATGAAACATCGAATGGATGAAGTGATGACTGGATTAAAGAATGGACAAGCAAACAATATTTTTGAAGCCGCGGAAGTGTGGCTGAAGTTTGCTGAAGCTACATTCCACAGCCCAAATAAGTAATCTAAATGTACTAAACGAGTCTAAAACAAGAGTCTAAAAAAAATAATTTAAAATCAAGATTTAAAAAGAATAGACTAAAACTAGAATTTAAATCAAGAGTCTAAAAAAATACTGTAACTGTCATTTAATGCCAGTATAGTACCTTGTGGTGTATGGCAGAGGGGTCTTTGAGCCTGAGGAATTAAAGCCGCCTGGCTAGTGCAGTCGCCGCCAACTGTGAAGGTTAGGATTATCAAGAGTCTAAAACAAGTCTAAAATAAGAATTTAAACAAGAATTTGAACACGAGTCAATAACAAGAGTCTAAAACAAGAATTGAAAACAAGAGTCTAAAACAAAGAGTCTAAACAAAGAATCTAAAACAAAAAGTCTAAGACAAGAGTCTAAAACAAGAGTCTAATTCAAGATACTAAAGCACAAAGACAGTGTCATAAACATCTGAAGAAGACAGAGGCAAGTATGTGAAGCGAAAACACCGAAACGTGATGAAACAACTGGTGCTTTTACTGGAAAAAGATGCAGAGGAGAACAACAGTTGCAGATGTTCGACAGTCATTCATCGTTGCCATGGGAACATATTAGCAAATTTATTCAACTGGAGAGCGGGGCATGTGGAGACAGAATCTCATTTCGTCGGTTAGCGAGGCACTTATGCTGCTGACGATCCAGATGATGATAATGATATATGAATATAATAATAATGCTGATGATGATAATGCAGATGAACGAACGAACGAACGAACGAAAGAACAAACTTTATTTTCGGAGGGTAATAAATTGGGCACGCAGGCCCGTCTTACATTCGGCCCTTCCATGATGATATCCATCATATCCATCATCACATCCATCATCATATCCATGATGATGATAATGCAGATGATGATAATGACATATGAATATAATAATAATGCTGCTGCTGATGATGCAGATGATGATAATGAAGAATTTGTTAATGATGATACTGATGATGATATAGACGATAATGGTATAGATCAGGGGTCACCAAACTCCAAACTACTGCCCGCGGACACGATCCGGCCCGAGACGTCATTTCATCCGGCAAGCCGACGGTACTCGAACTTGCTTGATATAATGTATGGGACACGAGAGGTTGTGATACAACTTAAATTGTAAATATTATGCTTAGAATAATAGGAGATCTTCACACGTGCGGAGACCTCCTGGCTGCTATGTGTCGTAAACTTACTATTTTCAGTGGGACGCAGAAGTGTTTCCAAGGCACCAGGGCCGGGTTATATACTGGCCAAGACCTATTGACGCGTCCTCGTCGAGCGTCCTGGGCAACAGGTCCCTTCGGGGTCCTGGCTGAAGTCAATAGGATCGCCGATTCCTCCGAAGTCGGAGAGTGTCTGCCTGTACGACGAGGAACCACCAGTCTGCACACCAATAAGCCAGACATGGGACAAGGGATACTCACGCAAACCTCAGGTCCTGTATGACATCACACTGATGCTGGACAACAGGATGCCTTCATCCGACATACAGGACTTTGCGTTGGAGCTCAAGCCAACTAACACAAGCAAGCAAGCAAGCACTATTTTCAGTTATAAATTATTGTTTCTAGATGTACTTGTTTATTGTAATGTTTGCTGATTTCACGCCATCCCACGTCCTTCCCCAGCTAATGGTAGCGAGGCCTACGCTTTGACATTACCATGGTTTTCATGACAACACACACACACGCACACACCACACACACACACACACACACACATGCATCTTTCCCTCCCCCAGATGCGTCCGGCTGTCAACACATGTCCGATGCCCCAGAAATAGTTACTTCCTTTTGCCGGCCGTCCATTTTATAGGCATGTAACAAAGATTTCTTTGTTTGACAGTGATAGGTAAGTGGACTGCAAGTGTGAATAGAGGCAATACAGTAGCAAACATAGCAACAACAAAAAATGCCATAGAAGCCTCGTGTTATTATGAAAATATTATCCCAAGCTCAGAAGAATTCCCCGGTCAAGTTGTTAATGGAGTCGGTCTGGCCGAGTGGCCATTCGGGAGACCCGGGTTCGATCCCTCGGTAAGGTGTGGGATTTTTTTCTGTCGGGGGCAAAAAGAAAATCCTAACCTGCACAGTTCGTGGCGACTGCACTAGCCAGGCGGCCTTAATTCCTGAGGCTCAAAGACCCCTCTGCCATACACCGCAAGGTACTATATTGGCAGTAAATGAAAGGTTTTTTTCTAGGCCAGTGTTTTTCAACCTTTCTGCTGGAGCAGATTCTTACACAAATGTTTACGTTGCTCAAGAAGCTCTGTGTGATGATCCAAGTGTCTGTCCTATTTTATGTAATAAACCAGATGGGCAGAAATGGTGCATTTAGGCGATTTTGGTCTGAGTCGGCGGAACCCCTGGCTGCCACTCGCGGAACACCGGTTGAAAAACTCTGCTCTAGGCTGCTTATTTAGGTCGGCCCTATTAATATATTTTGCAAACATTATTATGACATATATTCTATTACCAAAGGTACCTATACACTTTATATGTACCTTTGGTGAGCCCTAGCTTCACAAGTGACCCCTAGTCCGCTGCTTTTCCTGTTTCAATAGAATTTTAATTATGTTTCCAATTCAATGTCTTTTTCATTTTCAGATCCCGTGTACTTCACCCTTCATTATGGGTACCAAGAAAAGAAAAGTGGACGCCGAGTGTCGCGTTTTCAATTAAGACTGGGAAGTAAAGACTTCTTTGTGGAAACAAAGGACCAAAAAACCAATTGCGCAATATGCAGCGAAAGTGTTGCCGTTTTGAAAGAGTACAATCTTCGGCGTCACTACAAAACAAAAAAAATATATCAACATATTCAAAGTTTTCTGGAAAGTTACGCTCTGAGAAATATGAGTCCATGAAACGTAGTTTAGAAACACAAAGAGACCTCTTCACGAGAAAGTTTGCTGAAAATGAATCTGTCACTCGTACAAGTTACAAAATAGTGCATACGATGGCAGAACGAGGAAAGCCGTTTACTGATGGCAACTTCATCAAAGAGTGTATGATGGAAGCAGAAAATGACCTGTGTCCTGAGAAAGCCGATTTGTTTCGAGCTATTAGCCTTTCGGAAAGTTCAGTTGTTCGAAGAGCAGAAGAACTTGGAGAGAACATAGTGCTACAGATACGCGAGAAAACTATGACCTTTTTGTGGTATTCTCTGGCGCAGGATGAGTCTACTAATTTCTCGAGTACGTCACAATTTTTTGTGTTCATTCGTGGAGGAACATCCAAACTGCTTGGTTATGCAGATATAGATATTATAGGGGAAAATGAACAAAAGACATTGGAAATATTGACTACTTACTTAAAATAAAAAGCTCAACAAATGGGGCTGGTTATCAAACAAGATAAGACAGAATGTGTGGTAATTTCAAGAGAACGAACGGCTAAAAACTCTGGCCACATACAAATAGATAATATGACCATTAAAAGAACGAACGAACGAACTTTATTTTCAAAGGGTTAAGAATTGGGCACGCAGGCCCGTCTAACATTCTGCCCTTCTATCACTCTCTTTCATACATTATTTCATTCACACATCATTCAAGGCTAACAGAGAACAACAACAATATAAAGGATATGCATTATAAAGGCATAGACAAAATGCGAACATCAAAACTACACGACACAGTAATATTAGATAATGGTCTGACACTTGTTGTTAGCCATGTGGAATATACTGGCCTACAAAAAGGGGACTGGCTGTTATACTAGGGTTTTGTTATTATTATTATTATCTCTATTATTAAGGGGGAAGGTAATCCATATTGAGATAGTGTTCGAATAATTTGCGATTATATGAAAAGGGATTGGTGATGTCTTTGATTTCTTGTGGAAGATTGTTCCACAGCTGAGCTGCAGAGTATGTTAAGCTTGTTTTGTATAAGTCAATCCTAGGCTTCGGAATGTGTAATATATTTAAACGTTTACTGTGTCTAGCATTATATTTAAACAATGGCCAAAGGTAATTTGGGGCATTCCGATGCAGGATTTTGTGAATTAGCTTAGCTTTATTGAAAAGCAAGCGTTTACGGAGTGGTAGTAACTGAAGGCATTTATACAGGCTAGGATTGTCAGTTAAATGTTTGCTATAAATTAGACTCATGGCCCGTTTCTGGAGTGAGTAAAGTCGCTTGGTGTTTGAATTAGAACAACCGTCCCAGATCGTAGAGCAGTAGTCAAAGTGTGTCTGTATATGAGAAGTATAGAATAGTTTCCTTGTGTCCTCATCAAGGAAGTTTTTAATTTTGGCGAGTTGGTAGACTTTTTTCGCTGTTTGTTTAATGAGCACTTGAACGTGGGAATTAAAGGTTAGGTTTCTATCAATGATTAGGCCTAATGTTTTGTGCTCAATTACACTTTCTACTGGCATGTTATCGATGTGAAGTTGAAGTGTTGTGTGTGAGCTTAGAGTCTGAAGTCTTTGTCTGGTTGTTAATAACATTGATTTTGTTTTAGTGATGTTAATTTGCATACGGTTTGAATAGCTCCACCTAACTACATTATTTAATTCTTGTTGTAAATACGACTCGAGTAAAATACAGTTTTCAGCGTTTGTGTACACTGTACAGTCGTCTGCAAATAGATCGCAGGACGACGAAAGATGCAAAGGTAGATCGTTAATATATATGGCAAATAGTAGAGGGCCAAGAATAGAGCCTTGCGGTACTCCAATATTGAAGGTAGTGGTTTGAGACAGAGATTTATTATGTGATACTACTTGCTTTCTGTTTGATAGAAAAGATGATATTAGAGTGACTGTGCAATCTTCAACTGCTCCAACATAATAAGGGAAGAAATACAAGCTAGAATCAACTCCGGAAATAAGATGTACTAAACACTACAACATCTGCTAAAATCAAATGCGCTATCTCGTAACACCAAAATCACAATATACAAAACACTGATCAGATCAGTTGTGCTGTATGTCTCTGAAACCTGGAGTTTAACTAATGGAGACGAAGCCTTGTTACAAACCTATGAAAACAAAGTCTTACGACGCATCTTTGGGCTCATTAGGGATACACAAAGTGGAGAATGGAGAAGAAGAAGCAACAAAGACATTTATGATCTGTTTAAGTCCCTGCTAATCATTGGTATCATGAAGGCTAATAGACTGCAATGGCTGGGGCATATAGAAAGAATGGAAGATAATAGGGAAACAAAACTCGCTTTATCTCAAGAAATAAATGACCGTAGACCCTGAGGCAGACCAATAAGACGGTGGAGAGATAACATAAATACAGACCTACAAGCAGTTGGAATCACCGACTGGCAAGAGAAGGTCAACCAGAGAGACGAATGGAGACGTCTTGTATCTGCAGCAAAGAACCTCAATGGCTCGGAATGCTGAAGAAGAAGAAGAAGAAGAAGAAGAAGAAGAAGAAGAAGAAGAAGAAGAAGAAGAAGAAGCAGAAGCAGAAGAAGAAGAAGAAGAAGAAGAAGAAGAAGAAGAAGAAGAAGAAGAAGAAGAAGAAGAAGAAGAAGAAGAAGAAGAAGAAGAAGAAGAAGAAGAAGAAGAAGAAGAAGATTCGTTGTGTCAGTATGGATTTTCAGATAATGGAAGAGTTGGCATCCGGTTTCAGCATGCATGGAACAACAACTGGAAAGTGCAAAACGTTTTGCAAGACTGTAACCTTCAGTGAAATCAGCTTCGAGGTGTTACAGTCGATGGAGGAAAAATCATGGCTGATGTGAGGAAAGGTCTGATGGGGCAAATCTGGACTTAGTTGGAAGATTTGCAAATTCCGGGCGCTCTGTTCATACACTGCATCATACATCAGCAAGCACTCTGTGGGAAAGACTTAGATAATTCTTATGCACTAAAACCAGTCGTTTCTGCTGTGAACTTCATTCGGGGACATGCACTCAATCGCCGTCAGTTCCAGGCTTTGCTTGAAGAAATTGATTCTTCATGTTTTTTAAGCTCCGAAACGAACTAGATGTTTTCCTCACTAAAACGACAGAGCTGATCCACAGCTGTCAGATCCTACCTGGCTATCAAAGTTGTCGTTTTTGGTTGACATTACATAAATGAACAGAATTTGTAACTTCAGGGAAAGGATAACCTCGAAACCTAGAAAAAAACCTCGTTTCAAAGAGTTTTGCGGTACAATCGCCAAAGATGTCAACCTCGATTTTCCGGAGAAAAAAAAATTATTCGTGACGTGGTAAAAGCATTTTTATGGAGAGCTTTTCAGATCTTGACAGAACTGAGAGTGACAGTCTTCTGTTCCAGAATCATTTCGATTGTAATCTTGACGATGTGCCAGTTGAACTACAGTTGGGGCTCATTGATGTGCAAGCAAATGACTTGTTGACAGAGAAGCACCGAGAAGGAAACTTGTTGAATTTTACCGCTGCTAACCTGATGTTGAGTTTCCTAAACTGAAGAAATTTGCCGCTGGTCTGGCACCAGTGCTTGGAACAACTTTTGTCTGTGAGCAAACATTTTCAAAAATGAAGTATGTGAAGTCAACACACCGAACGAGATTGACTGATGAACATTTGAAAGTAATTCTCTTGATTGTATGCAGCATTTCCAAACCAAACATTGATGATATCTCGAAAGCCAAATATCAGTTTCACAAAGCTCACTAACCTTTTTTGCTGCTTAGTTTGTGAGATTCCGATATGTGCACACTAGGTCTGATGTAACCATCTTTTTGCTAACGTCACCTTCTTTGAAAACTTTTATTAGTAAATAAATATGTTGGTTGTCTTTGTATTTTGTGCATTGCACGCCACTCACCCATGATTAACTTAGTTTTTCGTCTTTTTTACCAGAGCTTTCGTTCTGGCTTGCAAGTATTGTTAAAGTTAGTTGCATATCCTTTACAGGACGTTTGCAGTCAACACCACCACTTTTTGCTGTTGTTGATGTCTTGGCAAGTTTACGTTCAGTAGTTTGCCGTTGTTTCTAAACGACCGGCACCCATGCCATTGCGTAAAAAACCAGCGCAACGTGGTCTGCTGCCAAATCTCCCGCAACTGTTTTTCGAACGCAGGTATACGGGATTACGAACCGCGTCAGTAAAACCTTCGCTACGGAGACTGGCGCAAGTATTGTACAGAATGAGTATCTGGCACGCGTTCGTCATTTTGTCAGTTATCCGGCCCGCCGTGAAAAAAGTTTGGTGACCCCTGGTATAGATAATCACATCGTCAGGATGAGAGCCCATCCATCATGTGCCATGTCGATAAGCGTAGGAGGTCATGTTTTGCCATCTCACTCGATCACTAGAGTCGTGGATCAGCTCCGTGTTTCTGTTTTGACCATGCCACGTGGCCAAGCCATCCAGGTATTTACTGCTCGGTCTTCCCTTGGTCTCTTTCCTTCGATCTTGCCAGTTGTAACCAAGTCTCCAATTCATTTCTTCTCATAACATGCCTAAAACATTTTGACTGTCTACGTCCAATGTCTCTAGTTTATGATCTTCATTTGTTTCTTGTAGGACTTGTTCATTGGTTTTTCTGTCTGTTCATGGTATTCTTTGCATTTTCCTCAGATACCACATTTTCACAGACATCAGATGTTTTTTTTTAACTTATCTGCTCATTGTCCACGCTTTCTAAACGACCGGCACACACGCCATTGAGTAAAAAAACCAGTGCAACGTGGTCTGCTGCGAAATCTCTCGCAGCTGTGTTTCGAACTCGGGTATACGGGATTACGAACCGTGTCAGTAAAACCTTCGCCACAGAGACCAGCGCAAGTATTGTACAGAATGAGTATCCGGCCCGCGCTCGTCATTTTGTCAGTTATCCGGCCCGCCGTGAAAAACGTTTGGTGACCCCTGGTATAAATGATGACAATGAAGAATTTGGCAATACTGATGCTGATTATGGCGATATAGATGATAACGATATAGAAGATGATGATTATAGATGATGATGCAGATGATGATACTGATTATGATGATATAGATGATGATGATATGGATGATGATGATGATGCAGATGATGACGATGTAGACGTGGATAATGATGAACATGTAGACGATGATGATGAACATGATGATGATGACATAAATGACGGCGACGACGGTGGTGACGATAATATAGATGACGATGATGATATGGATGATGAAGATGGTGATGTAGATTATGATGATTATATAGATAATGATGATGTAGATGATGATGGTGCTGTAGATAATGGTGATTATATAGATGATAATGATGATGTAGATGAAGCTAATAATAATTATTCAGATGATAATGACAATGAAGATGAAGATAATAATACGTGTGTAGATGATAATCATGCAGATGATGTAGATGATAATAATGATATACAGGATGATGTTGATGATGATTAGATAATGGAAATGTACATGGTGATGCTGCTGCTGCTGCTGCTAGTAATAATAAAGTAGATGTGGATAATAATGTAGATGATGAAGATGAGAAGTAATAAAAGTGTAGATGATGATCATAATAATAAAGATAGTAACAACGATGTGGACGGTGACGGATACAGAAAACCAGTACCGGTCATGAGTGTAACAGCGTCGTCCCTCTCCTGGACGTGAAACGTGGACACGGGAAACAGGATGTCGGTGATCTCCATGACGCCCTGTGTTGACAACAGACCTGCGAAACACAAACACAGAAACGTGGACCACACAACAATTCTTACTGTAGCAGCCGCTACGAATAGATAATAGCGCTGGTGGGTTCAACCCTTGCACCCTGGACTAAAATGTTGATTTCTTGTCCTTGACTTGGGGATGTAAATTTCAAGTACCTCAGAAGTCTGAGTAGATTCGCCTGAAGGCGAGGGACACTGGTGATATGTAAAGCTAATCCGCACGCAAAATTCAGTCCAGTTCTACTAGTGGTAGCGAGCTTATGGTTCCGTCGCCCTGCTACCGAGTGAGTGCGTGGCGCGACACTGTGAGCTGTGAATTTCGCGTGGAATGCTTTTACATCTGTCCGCGGTTGCTGGTAGCGTGAATTGCATGTTCGGAACGATGGCGGCCGGTTGTTGCTGAATCGACTGTTTTGCCTTTTCAGTTCACGAGTGCATTTTTCAGGAGACTACCGGGAATCGTCGCTTGAGCTACGGAGTTCGTGCTTTGTGCGGCGCTTTCGGCGGGTCGCCCTACGGAAAGAGACTCAGCCATATGGGATAAAACCCGGGACAATCAAGTCTTTCTGGTGACTGCCGATTCCATTGACGATGAACTGCATTTTTCGTGGAGGACCTTTGTTTTGGCATTCTGGCGGCGGTATTATGCACAGTATACCTGTGCGGGCTGTTGGCTTGCCAATACTCCTGTCTTTTCCATTGTTCGCACAGGGTAGATTTTGTGTGATATTCACTGGCACGGGAACGCAACATAATGGGGACGACCCGTTGCCGAGAAGTTGGAACCTCGACTAACTAACTAACTAACTAACTAACTAACTAACTAACTAACTAACTGACTGACTGACTGACTGACTGACTGACTGACTGACTAGAGGTAGCGCTTATAGTCTACACTTGAGTTAAGATCGAGCAAGCACAAAGAAAAACATTAAAAAAACAAACAAACAAACAATAAAAACAGTAGGTTTGATCCAGAACACGAGGATCGAGATGTGTGGAGAAACATGAACGTCTAAGCCAATAGGCAGGGCACATAATTATGATCAGCCATGTTCTAGCGCGAGACAAAGAAGGAGCCGTGGCTGCCGACCTGGTGGTCAGGGATCCATTTCGCATCTTGAACTAGGTCAGTCAATGACTCTTCCATGCACCTTATGGCAAATATATACATATATATATATATATATATATATATATATATATATATATATATATATATATATATATATATATATATATATATATATAGAGAGAGAGAGAGAGAGAGAGAGTAAAACTTCGAGAAACTTGAAATTATCAAACGTTTAAAGAAAGGTGAAACTGCCACTAGTAGTGCTCATATTTACGGTGTTGGAAGAACAGTCAATGATGTCAATCGCGATGCTGAAAATATTGAACATGTGTCAAAAATGCAAAGCACCGATGGAGATGTTAAGACTCGTAAAACCATGAAACCGGCAACATTTTACCAGCTGGATAATGCGATGTAACGATGCCTTTTTTTCAAGCCTGGGGTCACAGGATCCCATTTTCAGATCCCATAACAATGACGAAGGCTGTTGAAATGAAATTTTGTGTGTGTTTAATGTTGCATTTCCCTTACAGGACGTTGCAGTCAAAACCAGCATCTTTCAACTGCTGTTCATGTACTAGGCAAGAATACGCTCAGTAGTTTGTCAATGTTTTCTGAGCGACCGGCTCAGTAAGTTACCAACGCGGCGAGAACTGCTACCGATTCTTGCGCAGGTTACGTTCCTCACGTGTATATACGGGATTACGGAGAAAAACGCTAATGCCTAGGCCAGGGAGACCGGCTTGAAATGAATAAGAAACTAGAAAAGGATCCACATTTTAAAGCAAACATAATTTCAGTTTCACTACGGTATTCGACAACCAGACATTAGCAAGGCAAGAGCGACTTGGCACAACTCAACAGACAGACAACAAGAAGGCAAGAGCGACTTGGCACAATTCAACAGACAGACAACAAGAAGGCAAGAGCGACTTGGCACAGTTCAACAGACAGACAACAAGAAGACAAGAGCGAGTTGGCACAGTTCAACAGACAGACAACAAGAAGGCAAGAGCGACTTGGCACAGTTCAACAGACAGACAACAAGAAGGCAAGAGCGAGTTGGCACAATTCAACAGACAGACAACAAGAAGGCAGGAGCGACTTGGCACAATTCAACGGACAGACAGCAAGAAGGCAAGAGCGACTTGGCACAATTAAACATTCAGACAACAAGAAGGCAGGAGCGACTTGGCACAATTCAACGGACAGACAGCAAGAAGGCAAGAGCGACTTGGCGAGCTTCACGTACTGAACTTGGCCATGCTGGAGGCAGCGCGCAGTTTTTTCTGGGATGAGCTTTTCACGTCTACGTCAGCCAGTTCCGGTTGTAGTGGAGGAGTGGATGGGATCGAGTCTGAAATCTAGACAGAAACACACGAAACAGTTCGTCAGCAGACACAGTTCAGTTAGGTGGCACTAGTAACTTCTTAGGAGGAGAGGGGGGGGGAAGAGGAGCAGCAGCAACAGTAACAGTAGCAGCAGCAGCAGCAGCAGAAGAAGAAGAAGAAGAAGAAGAAGAAGAAGAAGAAGAAGAAGAAGAAGAAGAAGAAGAAGAAGAAGAAGAAGAAGAAGAAGAAGAGAAACAACAAAAGAAGGGAAAAAAAGAAGGCAGACAGACAGACAGACAAACAGACACGCAGGCAGGCAGGCGGACGGATAGACAGACAGACAGACAGACAGGCGGACGGACAGACGGACGGAAGGACAGACGGACAGGCGGACGGAAGGACAGACAGACAGATAGACAGACAGGCAGACAGACAGACAGATAGGCAGGCAGGCAGGCAGACAGAAGAGATTCTGAAACATACGTGAAAGAGGACAGTTACACTCTCCAATGTATTTACCGCACGCAGAGAACTAATGAATAAGGCATACATACTGCTATACTGTCGCATGTAAAGCGATGTTCCCTAGGTCTCATCGTGAGAGCGAGAGAGAGAGAGAGAGAGAGAGAGAGAGAGAGAGAGAGAGAGAGAGAGGGGGAAGGGAGAGAGAGACCCCCCCCCCCCGCACACACACACCCACATACACACACACACATCCGCGTCTGATCATCATACTTCAAGAAACTACTGTCTTGGCACGCCTAGATGTTCTAGCAAACAGTTTCTACTTAGACACGAGCTGCATGTAAATCCCTGGTATCTGTCAAGGTCCACACATTGAGAAACCATCTAAAGGAGAAATCTCAAAAGCTATCAAACTCCTGAAGTGTGGGAAAGTTGCTGATTCAGTAGTACAGCAGCAGAAGCTATTAAAGCCAATATAATCACATCAGTGGTGTAGGGTAACGGTGAGTGTCAGCCATATCCCAAGGGATAGACCAGGATCCTATTTGGTTCGTATCTCTTTACCTAGCTCATGTATGGCTCCACGAATACCGCTTGTGTACGGCGGTGGCCACACAACGGGCAACAGTTTTGGCTGACTGGCTAAACTATATGAGTGCAGTAGGGGTAATATCCTACTAAGGGAATGTCCACCCCTAGTACACAAAGACTGGGACGGCGTAGAAGGCGGATGAATCTAAATAATTCAACGGCTTCGAAAGCGAAACAGCAGAGTGTGTGGCACACATGAGGCGTGTTCAGGACACGATAGTGAACATGGCTGGCCATCTTGGAAGAGATTGGGACCTCACCATGTAATATCCCAAAGACAGCAATGGTAATTCAACAACAATAAAAAAGCGATACGGGTAATTCTAGGCCCCCTGGAGATGAGCCTGTTGTAAATATTCTCAGGGAAGAGACAACTCCTATAGTGAATAAGGAAGTGCATAATGACGACTTCATCTCAAATTCGTTTGAAAGGGTGCATTCTGACAAAACCTACCTGAAAAGTAGACGGAGAAGTCTGAGAATTGTTACGCGGAATGTACGCACGTTATATCAAGCAGGGAAGTTTGATAACCTTATTGCAGAGGCAAAAAACATGAATTTAGATATCTTGGGCGGATCTGAAACAAAAATGTGCAATGAATTCGCCACTTTATATTGGATTTGTAGACTACGAAAAACCTTTGATAGCAATGATAGGGGCTTACTAGTTAGTTAGTTGACAGACCATCCTCATTGCACATCGAACCATTCAGTCCATAAGTGCTCTGTGTTGGTTTATCAATCTTCTTTGGCTTCCTGCGTAGTGTTCTTGTTTGGCCACATCTCTTTTAATTTACTGTACTCGCAGTCTAACCATGGTTGTAGTTTCCCAGTTATCACTTGGTTCTCGCAAAAGTCTTACTTTTCGTAGAGCATTCAGAATGTCAGCCTGGTCCGCCCTCCACTTCTGTGTCTCGAGCCATGTTATTTATTGATTTACTTACTGCCATGACTTCCATAGTCAGGCTACTTGTGGTCTCAACAAAAGCATCAGAGTCCTCCTTCACAATTCTCCCTCCGGCTTGAGCCGTAAAGGCCCACAAGCTTCTCACATGTCGGACCGATCGATCCATCTGTGTAAATGACAGCATCACCGTCTAACGAATTCTCGAAAATCAAGGCCATTACTTCCGCCTCCACAGCAGCCGGATTTTCTTTTCTGCATTTTCTGTCTAGTTGTTTGCAAACAGACAAAGACGTACAGAAACTGTTGGCACTTGTACCCACTCCTCGCCAGGTTCTAAGTCCTCAAGTCAACACACCTGTTGAAGAATGTCTTCGGCTTGACACATCCACGACCCTCCTCTTTTTAACCTGCTGCCCTTCACCGTCATAATTTCACTATGCAGTGGATGTTGTGTGTTTGCGTTAACTCTGAGGTAGGCACGTGCTCTGCAAATTTGTTGTCTGTCTTCCATGGTTGGAAAATCAAGAAGGTAGCGCATCGCTCTGCATGCTGTATATCTTATACATCCAAGAACAATGCGCTTAGTTTCGTTCTGTATCCTTTCCATCCTTTCTATCTGCTTACGGCTGAGAGTCAGGATCGCCAAGGCATACTCAAAAACAGATATGACCAGCCCCTCGTATAGAAGACAAAGATGGCGCTGCTCACAGTTTGCTGCCGCCATCACCCGCATCGCAGCCAAACCGCGCTTGGCTTTTGTTATCACCTGGTCTATGTGCTCATTCTAAGCAAGGCTTCGATCAAAACATATCCCCAGGTAATTCATTGCCGGCGTTCTTTCCTCGGTCTCTGAACACAGATGTACAGTTGGTGTTGGAGTTTTTACAATATGATTATTCAAAGAGAACCATGTCACTGTTGCCTTTGTTTGGTTGACCATTGCCCCAGCTTCAACACACCAAGTACTTATGCTATTGAGTTAGGTTTGTAGTTCCACAGCAACCTCATTTCTATCCGTACCCTGATGATACACTAAAACATCGTCGGCATATGAAATTGTCCTCCCCAGTCCAGTGATCTGCTCACTGGTGATTCTCACAGTGTACGTGTGGAACAGCACCGGAGATAATAGTGATCCCTGTGGTAGGCCAGGATATATTGTTGTTGGTTCCGAAGTCCAACTGCCACATCTAAAACACTACTTTCCGTTGGAAGAGGGCTGCAGCGATCTAACTAAGGAGGAAAGGACTTATCTTGAGTTCAAGAAGCTGAAGCATTAAGACATCCAATGGTACTCTGTTGTACGCGTCCTCATGATCAATCGCTACAGCAAAGGTTTCAATGCCTGAGTAGAAACCTTCAAAGATGTCATTATACATACATTCGCAACCTGTTTGAACACTACCTCAGTACAGACTACATTTCCCCCATAAACAAAAACAAAAAGGGACAATAATAATGGTAAATTATCTCAAACGACAACTAGCCAAAAAGCATTCCCATATGTATGGCAGGTTACACCTTCCTTAGGTATTTATAATGCCCATGTTAAACATTGCCTCAGTGAGTCATTTGTTATTGATTATTTTTCATGCTTTTTAATGCTTATTGTTCTTTTGTTGTCAAAAAGTTTCTTCATAAGTGATGTTGAATGAAAGAATGTATGAGATGAGAGGAAACTGAGAAGAAGGGCAGAATGTCAGACAGGCCTGCGTGCCCAATTCTTAACCCTTTGAAAATAAAGATTTTCGTTCGTTTGTTCATGGGCAAAACTGCTGCATTTTCTCTTTTTTGACGGTACCCTCCCAGGGTAGATGGGAAAACACCTTGCCTCTCTAGCTGGCTTGATATTTTTCTGGCAATTAACTTTTCGAGCAGCTTGCCTATTGTATTCTGCATGGTTATTACTCGATATCACTGGATTTTTGTGTAGTCTTTGCCAGGCTTCGGCAAGGGAATCAGATAGCTGTGTAATCATTCCTCCTTGATGCTAGCACTCCCTATACTGTTGTTGTACATGTCTGCTAGTTTCTCTAGCTCATTGTCGGTACACTTATTGATGTCATCGTATCTTATGCCATCTGGCCCTGGAGAGCTGTTTTTTGATCGTCGAAGCCCAGCCTTGATTTCTGTCACTGTCACTGTGTGATAGGGACTTACCTTGGAAACTAATGAGGCACTATGAGATTCCACAACAGACCACTAAATTAATAAAGACAGCATATGAAGACATGAAATTCAGAAACCTTCATGAGAAAAACTAACACATATATTTGAAAACAGAGCAGATATGAGGTAGGAGAGTTTTCTCTCCAATTTATTACTGTTACTAACTATAGACCTTATTAAGAAGAAAACCACTATCACTAACACTGACGACAAAGATGTGTAAATAATAAAGAACATATATTGGCAGCAAACAGCGGCAATAAGTAATAAAAACCTTTTAGGAACATTTCAGTGTATAAAGACTGGTGTCAGACAAGGTTGTGTAATGTCTCCTGATTTGTTCTCATTGTAAAGTGAACATATACTGAGATCTACAGAAAATATGCAGGGACCCTGGTTGGTGGAAATAATATAATTATCTTAACGCGAATAAATACTAACGATCTGTTGGGTAATAAAGGTATGTATAAATACTACTCATGTGTTTGTTAAAAAAACATGTATAAATACTGCTATTTGTGTGTTAAGACACTATAAATACTAATGGTGTGTGGATTAATAAAGACACTATAAATACTAGTAATGTGTTGGGTAATAAACACTCCGTGGCGAAGGAGTTACGGACGCAGTTCGTAATCCCGCATACCTCGCTCGAAACGCAGCTGCGTGCGATTTGGCAGCAGAGCGTATTGCGTTGGTTTTTTTTATCCAATGGTATGGGTGTGGGTCGTTCAGAAAGCAATTTCATGCTACTTAAACGTAAACTTGCCGAGAGATAACAAACAACCAACATATGCTGCGACGTCCTGCAAAGATTTAGCAATTAATTAATAAAGACACTATAAATATTAATAATGTGTGGTTAATAAAGACACGTATAAATACTAATAATGTATGGGATAATGAAGACACGTATAAATTCTAATAATATGTGAGTTAATAAAGACTATATCAACACTAATGTGTGCCTTACTAAAGACACTTTACATACTAATGCTGTGTGGGTTAATAAAGACACGTGTAATACTAACCACTTCCGGGGAAGTTTTGCGTCGCGACTTTCGAAAGAGTTTGATAAGTAGAACGAGCACCATGATTAGAATGCACACGTGCTCAAAGATGGGCATATTACTGACCAAGTCATCGGCGACCAGGTTCCCTTGCTGTCTGTACGGAACCATGTAGGAAAAGGTGCACCTGCCAGATCAAACAACGGGTTACACAATTTATATCGATAATAGGGGGATGACTACTGCCGAGCTGATACTACAGAACGAATGAACACAAAAATATGACTAGAAACTAGACGGAGGGAAAATCACAGATATATTACAAGTTAACGTATTTTCATTTGCCGGGACTAGGGCTTTGGTTTGTCTATTAGTTTCAACATGTGGATTTATTGTCTGTGATTGTGATCCTTTTCCAGCTGAGGCTGTTTGTTTATTGATAATCACTCCTATTTGAGGAACAATCATGCATTAATAGCAAAATTAGAATCAAAATGACAAGACCACATAAATAATTTGAACGAAGTGTGTATGGAACTAACATGAACATTAGCACAAGTAAAACAGAGGTAATGACTATAACCATAGAGGAAAGCAAGGTAACATTCATGTAGAAGAACACCCCCTGAATCAAGTAAAGAGTTTCAAGTACCTGAGAAGTATATCATCATCAAATGGCAAATCAGGAGACGAGATCGAAAATAGATGCAATAAGGCAAACCAACTCATTGGACAAATGGCACCAATACTAAAGAACAAACATGTATCAATAACTACTAAGAAAGCACTTTACAACACAATCTTCCTACCAACTCTATGCTACCAATGCCAAACCTGGACAATGACAGAAAAAGAGAAAAGAAAAATCACAACAACAGAAATGAGGTTTATGAGGAAAATACTAAATGTATCAAGAAGAAAGAAAATCAGAAATGAAGAAATCAGGACTAAAGTTGGGGTTATAGCAGCGCTAGATTTTATCAGAAAACAGCTGGTTAAATGGTTTGGCGATATAACTAGATTACCAAATAAAAGTATACCTCAACAAGCAATAATGTAGAGGCCAAATGGAAGCAGAGGAAGAGGCTCGCCACGTAAACGATGGATAGAGGGAATTACAAAGTCCATGGGAACCTCGATAATGAAGCCCTTAAACGGGCACTCTCCCGCTGTTTATACTTCACCTCGACACCTCAAGATACAAGAGGAGCCTGATGAGATGAGATGAGATAATCACTGTTGTTGAAATGGTAGTTTGTGTGTGTCTTTCCTTTCGTAGTGTCCTAATTATATGTTCTGTTCAAATAAATTATAATTATTTTATACACTGCTCGCAGCCAACCCCAGCCTTTATTTGGCTGTGTGCGACTTCTTGGCAAGTTTATGTTCAGTAGTTTGTCATTGCTTTCTGAACGACCGTCACGTATACCATTTTATAAAATCCAACGCAAGGCCGTCTGCTTCCAAATCGCCAGCAATTGTATTTAGAACGCGGTATGCTTGATCGCAAATTGCATTCGTAACCCATTAGTTACACCGCCGGTACAGCATCTAAACTAGGATATAATACCAACAGGAAACGCTTTAGACAGTGTTTAAGGCATATAAACAAGAGATAATGTCGGAAGGAAACATTCTAAAAATTTCAACCAGGAGATACAGTTTACGGAAACATTCCAGACGTGTCTTAATAAAATTAGCGGAATCACGGTAAAGCGGTGGAAATGTAAACAATATGAAATAACACAAGATAATGCAGCTTTGCAGAACTCAGTTAAGGAAAACAGAACGTTGCGGCGACTAGCCTTCATTAGCCAACACATACACAAAAACACATCATGTAAACACGGGGGAGACACTACAACGACTACATTAGGGCCGAATAGCCTAACGAAAAGAATGGAAAGATGACAAAAATGAGAACAATTGAATTTTTTCCATATTTCCAATTTCTTTGTTTTCTGATGAAGGCTAATTGCCGCAACGTCCTATGTTTTTCGTAATTGTGTTCTTTACTGCATTACTTCGTGTTATGTTATATTGTTGACAGACGGTGTCTCGAAGCTTCTAACCCAGAATATAATAACAGCGGGAAGGTTACAGAAGGTATCCTGTCGTCTGTGAGTCGCTCTGCCTGTTTAGCCTCAGCTGACATGTCTGTTTGCCTGCATACGTGTTTGATTCATTGTTTTTTTGCCCGCCTACAAGTCTGCTATCGGCTTTTCCATTCACTGGTCTGAGTCTATTGTATGGATATTTCCCCCTGGTCATGTGGACGTGTGGGGTAATGAGCAGGCTGGCAGGGGATGCTCCTCTTGGTGGTAGATTACCTAGGGACAAGGGGGAGGTGGTCGAGCGCCTGTGGCACCAGGTGGAGAAGGCGGGGGAACAGATTAAGAACCCGTAATGAGGAAAGAATGATATTGCGAGGGATCGGCAGGGGTTCTAGAAGAATATCAAAACTGAGAGGGAAGACAAGGAGAACTTTCAATCAGATAGCGGTGGGAACGATTAGTAGTATCACTCTTCGCTGGATGTTGAACGAAGGGGCGGAGCGCATACGGGAATGTCATCATCATAATCATCGTCATGTGCCATGCCGGTAAGCGTGGATGGTCATGTTTTGCCATTTCACTCGATCACCAGAGTCGTGGATCAGCTCTGTGTTCTTGTCTCGACCATACAACGTGTCCAAGCCATTTCCTGTTTGATGTTATCCAGTTTTCCTTCTGCACTCATTGTTCAAATATTCCAAGGTCCTACTTTAAATGATAGTAATCTTTTGCACTGACGGTCTTGAGTCACTTGGTACACATGACTATCAATACCGGGCGTCGCTGCTCCCACGGAGCACCCATTAACGCCGTTTCTCTGATTTTCGATGATATCACAAAACATAACTTTCTTGGTATCTGTAAAGAAGGTAGTTTGCTATTGCTTTCCTTCTTAACAGTGACCATACTGGTCAATTACCGCAGCCATTGTCTCCCCAAAAAGAGATCCTCTGCCTACCGTCGTGAAGCTGGAGACCATAACCTAAAACTATCTGTCGGCTACTCTTCAACTTCATCAACCACATGCACCCATGGCTTCACATAATCCTGATCAGGAGGCTAAACGGGTACTCCACCTTGCCCAAGGGTGTCCCGTAGGCTAGCGGAGGGAAGGAGGCACCTTAGTTATCCTTTGATAGAGGATACTCCTACTAAGCTACCCATGAGTGCAGTGATGTCGGTTCTTAACTCATCTCATCTCAACTCGTTATGTGTCTAGTTATACCGTAAACTTCCCATGAGTTTATTAGTGTCAAATCATTTTCGTCCGTTTTTTTCGTAGAAACCAGTTAATTAATGTTCGACGTTTATTATCAGTTTTTCAAATTTTGTAGTGTAATGAAATCTCCTCTAGCCGCGTGCGCTCTTATTTTGATATCTATATATGTTTATCCTATCTCTGCCTACATTGCTATCTAAATATGCAAATGCGCTTGGTAGAAATGGATAGACCAAAATCTATATGCTAGGAGCTGGGCAGTGTGGACCCAGACACACCTCCATCGCATAGGTCTTGCTGACTTCACCTCTTGCAAACATAGAGCACCAAGGCAAACCCCAAAAATATGTCCTACGAGTCTGCCCTGACTTCGCTGAACCCAGGAAAGCTGGCTGACTGCAGCGACCCGTCGAGACAAACTCTGAGACACCCGAGAAGACCTCAAACTTATGACCCATGCCAGAAAAGACGCAGAGCAAATGTTGATAGCAGGGGGAGAGAATAGGCACTTTCATCCGTCAACTTACTCCGTACGATTATAGCTGTGGGCGCGTTCATCCATCAACTTACTCCGTACGTTTTAACTGTCTGTGCGTTCATCCATTAACTTACTCCGTACGTTTTAACTGTGGGTGCGTTCATCCATCACCTTACTCGGTACGATTATAACTGTGGGTGCGTTCATTCATCAACTTACTCGGTATGATTATACATGTGGGTGTGTTCGTCCATCAACTTTCTCGGTACGATTATAACTAAGGGTGCGTTCATCCATCATCTTACTCGGTACGATTATAACTAAGGGTGCGTTCATCCATCAACTTACTCGGTACGATTATAACTGTGGGTGCGTTCATCCATCAACTTACTCGGTACGATTATAACTAAGGGTGCGTTCATCCATCAACTTACTCTGTACGATTGTAACTAAGGGTGCGTTCATCCATCAACTTACTCGGTACGATTATAATTAAGGGTGCGTTCATTCATCAACTTACTCGGTACGATTATAACTATGGATGCGTTCATCCATCGACTTACTCGGTACGATTATAACTAAGGGTGCGTTCATTCATCAACTTACTCGGTATGATTATAACTATGGGTGCGTTCATCCATCAACTTACTCGGTACGATTATACCTAAGGGTGCGTTCATCCAGATTGTCTATGTATCTAGACACATAGACGGTGGACACCAACAAGAGAAGCGTGTTGCCCAGGATAGGAAATCGTATGGCGTCCATGTACTTGAGGTAGCAGTCGGGCTCGGCCAGGGCTCTGGCAAGGAGAAAATGCGTGGTTACATTCAGAAGTTTCATTGTCAGCTGGTGATGCTTTTAGTTGCCTGTATAACTCTTAGCGCTTTCTAACCCAAACATGCTCTACGTGTGATGTGTTATGGGGGTGTTTTCCGTGTATAGAAAGCGTCACGTTTTGACTGGTGAACTAGTGTATGTGTATATGAAACAGCGTATCATGTGTAATGAACTGTTCTCCATGTATGTGAAACAACATATCATGTGTAATAAACTCTTGTCCCTGTATATGAAACAAAGCATCATGTCTAATGAGCTATACTCCATGTAAGTGAAACAACGCATCATGTCTAATGAGATATTCTCCCTGTATATGAAACAGCGCATCATGTCTAATGAGATATTCTCCCTGTAAGTGAAACAACGCATCATGTCTAATGAGATATTCTCCCTGTATATGAAACAGCGCATCATGTCTAATGAGATATTCTCCCTGTAAGTGAAACAACGCATCATGTCTAATGAGATATTCTCCCTGTAAGTGAAACAAAGCATCATGTCTAATGAGATATTCTCCCTGTATATGAAACAGCGCATCATGTCTAATGAGATATTCTCCCTGTATATGAAACAGCGCATCATGTCTAATGAGCTATTCTCCCTGTATATGAAACAACGTATCGTGTGTGATGAACTATTGTCCCCGTATATGAAACAACCACTACGTATAATGAACATTTGTTCGTCAGATGTTTCAACGAAAGAACAAATTTGATGTTTGCCATAACAATTTGATTCCACAAGTGGTCCCAAAGCTATCTAAAGAGGCAGAGAAAGCATTAATAGAGTTCCCACTGTTATATTGAGCAGTGAGTTATAGAATAATAACAGGAATGGTTAGAGCCACAAACAAGAACGAAAGATGAACTTAATCCAATTTTACGAGCCAACAATTGATAATAATTAAGTAGTTAAGGAAGAAATGAGATAAAACCCCAACATTTAAACGGTATCCAAGAAATAAGCTATCAAAATATTCACGGGTGACCCGAATGCCAAGATAATATCGGATACCACGGCTTGTGAGGAGATCATAAAGAAAGAAGTACTTGGGGTAGTGAACTTGGAGGATTATTCATCTGTGTTTGCGCAGTGAATTAATTCATTTCATTGACAGAGGTGTTTTTTCTACATACAAGAATACATAAAGCAATGCGGCTATCACAAGACCACAATGGGTTATCATATCTGTATTAACAAACAATTTACAAAATCTCAGAGCTGTGTTTTTGTTGTTAGAGGCGTAGATGCAGATACAGTTAACAATCTGCTAAAAAGTAAAATTGCGCTGAAAACTCCATGTAGACATCTCAGAAATCAAGTAACAATTTATAGTCACGATTTATTGCCTGGCATATTTCGCTGCATCTCGTCAGGTACATACTGCAGAATTCACACAACATAAAGTAAAATAACTAGACAAATCCTTCAAGCTGAAATATACACATGTTCGCACAGTAATATCAATTAGATGGCTAGCTGAAATTTTAAAGCCAGTACAACAATCATTCGATCCAAAAATACTCAGAGATACATTCGAACTGGTGGAATTATTGGATACTATGGACATAAACAATAAACACATAGCATCCATGGATATAGCCTCCCTATTCACCAACGTTCCATTAGATGAGACAGTGAAAGTAATAAGGGAACACATTAAAGACAAACATTCAATTTTCTAACAAAGTCATACCGCCAAATTGACGGAGTGGCCATGGGGAGTCCTCTTGGTCCTATTCTAGCGGACATCTTCATGGCACATTTAGAAGAAAAGAGATCCTCAATCATTGACAACTTGGCCTTCTACCGTCGTTTTGTGGACGATATACTAATTATCACCACAGACGAGCTACAAGCAACATCGTTCCAGGCCATAATGAACATGACGCACAAAAACATCTCTCTATCTATGGAACACGAACACAACGAAGCGTTGCCGTTCCTAGATATTCTAATGAGACGTAGAGCAGACGGCACAATTCAAAGATCGGTGTACCGCAAAGAAACATGGTTGGCAAATACTTACATTTTTAGAACTTCACACCTGTCCAGTACAAACGGGGCTTAGTACGGACCCTGTTTGACCGTGTTAGGAAGATATGCACCCAGGACACACTGACAGAGGAATTTGAAACTCTGAAGAATGTCTTAAACCTGAAGGGGTACTCGACAGGATTTATAAAGCACCACTACTAATAGCCCAAACCAAAACCAGACGAAAATGTAGTCCCTAAACTCAAGGTATTCATCCAGCTAACCTTTCTAGGGGATGACGTAATGCAATGTTTACAAGACAGGCTCATTACAGCAGTAGGCCGAAAATTGTGTGCTGCAACTCCAGTCATTAGGTACAGAACCACATCGATTCTCACCCCAGCAGCAAAAGAGCCTCTTTCTCTGTACGCCTAAAACAATTGTATTTACCAATTCACATGTAGGTGCCAGTATACCTACATCGGCAGAACAGAGCGGCAGTTGAACAAAAGAGTGTCAGAACACATACCTCAATGGATCGACAAGATACTACACACAGGCAATGGGAGCTTAGTGGGGCCAACACACCGGAAGCTTCCCGCTTCATCAATTGATAGGCATATGCTCGAAAGCGACCATGTTATTGATAGAGACATTGCCTTTCGCGTGTTGTTTAACAAACAAAATACTCGCTTGTTAAAGTTTGCAGAAGCAATAATGATTAATCCACACAAGCCAGATTTTGCAAACATAAAGACATGTTAGTCAGTTTAAAATTACCGCTGTAGACAATTGACATTACTGTGCGAACATGTGTATATTTCAGCTTGAAGGATTTATCTAGTTGTTTTACTTTATGTTGTGTGAATTCTGCAGTATGTACCACGAGATGCAGCGAAATATGCCAGGCAATAAATTAGTGCAATCTATTGTTTGTGTCTTCGTTATTCAAATTCACTACGGGAAAACATTGTTGTGAATTTATAGTCAGTCTCTAATAAGTAACGGTCTGCTTCGCAGTGAATGGATTACGGACGCAGCTCGTAATCCCGCATACCCTCGTTCGAAACACAGCTGTGGGCGATTTGGCAGCAGACCACCTTACCTTGGTATTTTTTGTGTGGAAATTTTATGGGTGCCGGTCGTTCAGAAACAATGGCAAACTACTGAACGTAAACTTGCCCAGGAATCAAGAACAGCCAAAAAATGATGGGGCTGACTGCGACGTCATGTAAAGGATATGCAACAACTTTTTAAAGTAAGTAATCGGGTCCTACAGCAGGTGGTAGCATACTAACAGCTGCACTACCTCTGCTGCCTGTTTATTTATGTACTAAAATGGTACTCTTTTTTGTCCCCCTCCTGTCTTTCACCTCACAATGGAACACAGACTCTCAACCAACCCACACGAACCCCTCCCAACTTGTTCGTGACTGGTTAGATTTTGCAGCCACTTCTTACGGGCTGCCCATTTGTACAGATTCAAAATGTCTGCTTATTTGGTCTGACTGACTTTGTTCTAATAATACTATGCCAGCCGTACCTTAATTCTCATTCAATTCTAGAACTGTCCACGACTGACTTAAATCTCCACAACGTTAATAATGTTCAAAATATTGCATTCACTTAGTCTATTTAAACTCAGACGTCATCAACGAAATAGTGCACGATTTATTGCCTGGCATATTTCGTTGCATCTCGTCTGGTGCATACTGCAGATTTATTATTCTTTTACACTTTTTGCGTTCGCTTTCTTTGAGCTGAAACTTAGTCCACACATGTGCTACTACGTCTAGTGCACTAGACTGATTTTTGCCTGTAGATGAGCTTTCCCTATCACCAGTGTCCTTCGCCATCAGGCGAACCCACGACGACTTCAGAGTTGCTCATAATTACGTCCCCAAATGTCAAGAAGACAAGCTAACATTTACTGCAGTGTTATATATCAGATGAAGCGAGTAAACGAATAATAACTATTTTTCTGACATACTATGTACATAGTCTGTGACATAATTCGGACGTGGAGAACGTTATCTCCATTCTATTCTGGACATACTGACCAGCTGGCATGTGTACCTACTTGATTCTGTTGTAGAGTATCAGCATGATGCTGGCAGTTCTAGCGTGTCTGAAGACATGGACAAACCACAACATATACGTGCAGAAGTAGCGTCTGTCCTCCCTGCCAACAGTTCAGTCAATGACAAAAACAGCTCACATTGATTGCTGGCCTAGATATACTTCACGTACATTATAGGCATCAATAGTTAACATTAGTTACTGACATAGATACTTCACATTAATTATTACCATTAATACTAGTTATTGACATAGATACTTCACATTAATTATTACCATTAATACTCGACATTAACTACTGATAAATATTTCACATTAATCACTGGCACAAATACTTCACATTAATAGCTGACAAGTATTTCACATTAATCACCGACATGAAATATTTCACAGTAATTACTTACATACATACTTCATATTATATACTGACATAGACACTATACACTAATTATTAACATAAATACTTCATATAAATTCTGACATAAATAATTCATAGTAATCATTGATATAGATACTTCAAACTAACTACTGACATACACATACTTAGAAGTATGCATGCTTGAGAACATTGGGAGAGGAGAGGAGTGGGTCAGAATGCCAGTGGAAAAATCAGACCTGTGCAGGATCATAATAAAATTGGATCGGGGATGCAGGGACTGTCCGGCAGGTTGCACTGAATGGGAGGTGCAACAATTGATCCACGACAACTTGCGACCAGGCGATGTAATCACCTACACAGGTGTTTGTAAGTTTGTGGCGAAGGTTGGTGGACGGTATTTGGTGCAGGAGAGCTTGGCATATGATACCACAACACTTGATCTGAGAATGGAGGTGGAGGAACTCACAACGGAGTTCCGCTATATGGACGACAAACGGCACACACATGTCGCGATTGTAACGGTCTCACAGAGTATAATAAGAAAGGTGAAGACAGACATGCCTAGGGCAAAGTGGCAGGCTTTTATTCAATAATCAACCATAGAGAGCATACCCCCCCCCCCCAGGGCATGCTGGTGTGTTGGGAAACCAGCAGACGGACATATTAGCTGGGCGTGCAACGCTGGATGGGGTATTGCTGCACGATAAGGCAGGTGTGATCAGGTGCTCTTTGAGATAGCCCTGTATAGTGTGGAGTGTCGAAGAACAGATACACGGAGAATAAGGCGATAAGGAATGAGCTGTTTCTCTGGCCGACAGTCCGAGGAAAGGCAAGATTGACACATAATCAGATTGCAACTGGTATCATTAGTATTGCTTGTTGCAGATGCGGATAGAGCGTGTATGTGGACAGCCCGATTGCTGTTTTGTTTTGCGCTCACTCGCTTTTAGCTCGAGCGTAGTACATATACACTACGGCTAGTAGTGCTGGACTAAATTTTCCGTGTGGATTAGCTTTTCCTATTAATGCTGTCCCCCGCCTTCGGGCGAATCCACTACAACTTCTGAGGTACTTGTAATTTACGTCCCCAAGTTAAGGACGAGAGGTCAACATTTTAGTCTAACTGTCCGGTGTAGGGGTTGAACCCCTTACCTTGGCATCACCACACCGGATGTTTAAGAAAACTCGTTCCTATACATTCGGCCATGCTGACCTACGTCGATTGCTGTGATTTTGGTTTTTAACTCAACTCAACTCTTGAGACGAGGGTTATCTTGTCTCTATGATTGCTAACCTTCTGGCCTCGGGATGGTTAGGAGTCTGTTGACAAATACAAGCCTAAAACTCGAGGAGGGAACAACCAAACACATCATCATCATCATCAAGTGCCATTCCGAAAGGTGTGGACAGTCATTGTTCCCCATCTCACACGGTCACCAGAGTCACGAATCAGATCTATGTTCTTGCCCCAAACCATGCCATGCGGCCAAACCATCAAGGTATTTATCCCCGTTGTCGTCCTCTTGCTCTCTCCCCATGAAGTTTGCCAGCTGCCATTAAATGTTCAAGTCCATTTCTCCGCACACACCCGTATCTTACCAAGAAAGTTATGTGTTGTACTGGACCATGACCTCTTTACACACCAATATGCTTCCCCGCAGATGTAAAGATCTAGTACCCGTCTTGCACATTCTGCTGTTTTCTTAGCTTGGGGAGGGGCAGGAATGCTATTAACACAGTCCCCGTGGAGATGGTACTCTGGTGCCGGGTCGGGAGGAGAATCTCTGCTTCAACCTTACTCCGACAGATGCAAACCTTTTCCAGACAAGCCATCTGAACGGCAATGCATCGAACGTAAAGATCGTTGAAACGATTCATCAGTCAGCCATCCCTCTCGTTCAAACTTAGCTGACGAGACATTGTTCATGAGTCAATAACTGAAGAAAATGTGTACGGTTTCTCATCAGCGCTGGTTCTAAGACCAAGACTCTAGCAGTCAAGCCATTAGTAACTGACTACACTATCTCTTTTATTCTAACTTGCATGATACTGACTCTTCGATGTGTGTGCGGTAATCCAGATAAAACGACTGATAACGTAAAGATCCAATGAACAAGACAACGATGTTGTACAGGCAGAGGATCTTCATGAGTACAGAATACGACATGCGGTCAAAGGTCCGTGCGCTGAGCATGCCGATGGCGAGGCAGTTGGTGAAAAAGCCAAACACAATCAGCAGTGATGTAAACAACGACATCGTGTCGATTATAGGCAATCTGAAATGGCAACATGTAAGGGAAAATCGGGCAAGCCAAGTAGTTACATATACACATTACACATACGAGGTGTGTTTCTATGTAAACTAACAAACTGAAGAGCTTGAAAAGCGGCTGGCCGATTGGCTAGAACGCCGGAGTTTCCTTCGGGAGACCCGGATTCGAATCCTCGGTAAGGTGTGGGATTTTTTTTCTGTCGGGGGCAAAAGAAAATCCTAACCTGCAGAGTTCGAGGCGACTGCATTAGCCAGGCGGCCTTAATTCCTCAGGCTCAAAGACCCCCCTGCCATACTATCATCATCATCATCATCATCATCATCATCATCATCATCATCATCATCATCATCATCATCATCATCATCATCATCATCATCATCATCATCATCATCATCATCATCATCATCATCATCATCATCATCATCATCATCATCATCATTATCATCATTATCATCATCATTATCCTCCTCATCATCATCATCATCATCATCATCATCATCATCATCATCATCATCATCATCATCATCATCATCTTCCACTTCTGCTGTCAAGCGTCGTGGGGAAGAATAATTTGCGCTCCAGAGCCCGATGGGCGGCAGTGGATAGTGTCATTCCGTGTGATTGTACAATGTCTTTGATGTCGTCAATTCATATTCTTCTTGGGCATCCTCTTGGTCTCGTCGCAGATGATCTTTGATGTAGGGCCAGTGGTGGTATTTGATGGTGCTGCATTCTAACGACATGGCCAAACCATTTGATCTTCTGTCTTTCAATAAATGTGGCACAAGGTGTTGATCCCACAGTCTGTCTAATAGCAGCTTTTCTTACCGCAAGGTATTATAATGGCAGTAAATGACAGTGTGACAGAAGAACTTAAATATGAAATCATTAATCGTGTGGCTGGTAGATGGGGTTGAAGAAAAGGAGATTAAACAGAAGACGACTAACAAAATGAAGCAGGACAAAACGGAGCAGCAGAAGCAGCAGTAGGAGAAGAAGAAGAAGAAGAAGAAGAAGAAGTATTAGTAATAGTTTAATAGCAGCAGCAGCGGCAGTAGATGTAGTAGTAGCAGCAGCAGTAGTAGATGTAGAAGTAGTAGTAGTAGTAGTAGTAGTAGTAGTAGTAGTAGTAGTAGTAGTAGTAGTAGTAGTAGTAGCAGCAGCAGCAGCAGTAGTAGTAGTAGTAGTAGTAGTAGTAGTAGTAGTAGTAGTAGTAATAGTAGTAGTAGTAGTAGCAGCAGCAGTAGTAGTAGTAGTAGTAGTAGTAGTAGTAGTAGTAGTAGTAGTAGTAGTAGTAGTAGTAGTAGTAGTAGTAATAGTAGTAGTAGTAACATCAGTAGAAAAACATGCGGTAGCAGTAGTAGGGAAGAAGAAGAAGAAGAAGAAGAAGAAGAAGAAGAAGAAGAAGAAGAAGAAGAAGAAGAAGAAGAAGAAGAAGAAGAAGAAGAAGAAGAAGAAGAAGAAGAAGTTGTAGTAATAATGGCAGCAGCGGCAGCAACAACAACAACAGCAGCATTAGCAGCAACAACAACAAAAACAACAGCAGCAATTACACTGTCACTAACATGCCGATGTTACAGTATAGCATAAACACTGAGACCACAGGTGACATAACATAGGCCTGAGAACATACCAAGTGACAACAATAAACCACCTCTTCCACACGTCATGAGCAATGTTATGAAAGGAAGCATGGCCAGGATCATAGTTTTAGGCCAACCGCCATCGTTAAGTGATGCAGTCAATATTAAGCCGACCGGCTTTAAATTCTATGAAATTTCATGGCACCCATTTTAGGAAATGACGACCGGGGAACTCAGATCAAAGTAAAAGAAAAATCCTGACCTCGAGAAAGATTCGAATACTAGACACCCGCAGGCAGGCATGCATGAGCCATCGCAACTTTCTATCTATAATGTAACCAGGTGTAATTCGGAAATGATTAGCGAATTAGACATTCTCAAAACTGAAATACTGGGAAGTTGTGAGCATAGCTGGAGTGGAAAAGACCATATGAATATACAGAATGAAGGACTCTTTCCATATTCTAGTGGAGACAAGTAAGACACCAGTAGTAAGACATCATCATCATCATTTTAACTTTTACCGTCAAGCATCGTGGAGAGGAATAGTTGGCGTTCCAGCGCCCGATGTCACGATGTTATCCAACGTTCCTCTGGATAGTGTCATTCCGTGTGAGTGTACAATGTCTTTGATGTCATCAATCTTCTCAGGCGTCCTCTTGCTCTCGTAGCAGATCTTTATTGATGTAGGGTAGTTGGTGGTGTTGTATTCTAACGAGATGGTCAAACCATTTGCTCTTCTGTCTTTCATTATTATGTCGCAAAATCTGTTGATCCAACTGTCGTTCTGATAACATCGTTTCTTACTAGGTCTCGGATAGTTAAGCTGGTAACAAGTACACTGAAATAAATTGACCATATCCATACTTCTTGGTTATAATACTATTCGCGACAGAATCATTTGTGAACAACTACAAGAGTAATCAAGGAATATCACATAGCTACAAGACACACTAGCAACGACCGTGGCGGAAGAGGAAGAAAATGAAGGATTTAACAACATTCTTCAATAGTGCAGACAATGTTAGAAATAACAGGATAATAATGGGAGATTTTAACACTCAATCGGTCATATAAAAACAGCAGAAGAAATACAGACTGGGTAACCATAGTACGCGAAATCGATTTGCCATATGGGATATACATATACCCTTCTGTTCTTCTGAATGGAACGCGTAAGCTTGGCCTAGATCAATTATAAAGAGCGATACCATGTCTGTGATACCGTCCCAGTGTGACCGGGACCCCAAGGGGAGGGGGGGGGGGCCGCGGCATATACTTATCATCATCATGTGCCATGGCACAGGGGAGGTAATGTTTCGTCATCTCACACGATCACCAGAGTCGTAGATCAGCTCTGCATTTTTGTCTCGATTATGCCATGTACCACCGTCTCAGTCCATCCAGCATGATTTCTCTCTGTCTACCATTGCCTCTTCTCCTACTGATGTTTCCGGTCGTCACGATGTTATCCAACGTCCCTCTTATCATGACATGACAAAAGAACGGTATCTCTTTCTTATAGTTGTATATAATATTCCACTGCCATTAGCCTCTTCCATGCTATCGTTGTTAGCAACTCTGGCAGTCCAGGCATTCACAACCTGTCTCGCTAGAATGCCATCTCCATTAGTTCCAAGCTCTTCTAAATGTGTTCATGCACGTTGGACGGTTTCCTGCCATACAATGAGACAGGTTTCATACAACATTTCAGAATTCTCTTGCTGACATTCAGTGATAGTCAATTATTGCATAAGATAATTTGCATGATCTGAAATGTAGCGTTTCTTCTTCTTCTTCAGCGTTCCGAGCCATTGAGGTTCTTTGCTGCAAATACAATCCGTCTCCATTCGTCTCTCTGGTGGACCTTCTCTTGCCAGTCGTTGATTCCAAGTGCTTGTAGGTCTGTACATGTATTATCTCTCCACCGCCTTCTTGGTCTACCTCGGGGTCTACGGTCATTTATTTCCTGAGTGTAAGCGAGTTTTGTTTCCCTATTATCTTCCATTCTTTCTATATGCCCCAGCCATTGTAGTCTATTAGCCTTCATGATACCAGTGATTAGCGGGGACTTAAACAGATCATAAATGTCTTTGTTACTTCTTCTTTTCCACTCTCCTCTTTGTGTATCCCTAATGGGTCCAAAGATGCGTCTTAAAATTTTGTTCTCAAAGGTTTGTAACAAGGCTTCGTCTCCTTTCGTTGTACTCCATGTTTCAGAGCCATACAGCACAACTGGTCTGATCAGTGTTTTGTATATTGTGATTTTGGTGTTACGAGATAGCGCCTTTGATTTTAGTAGATGTTGTAGTGCATAGTATATCTTATTTCCAGAGTTGATTCTAGTTTGTATTTCTTCCCTTATGATGTTGGAGCAGTTGAAGATTGTACCCAGGTATTTGTATGTTTCCGTTCTTTTAATGGTCATATTATCTATTTGTATGTGGCCAGAGTTTCTAGCCATTCCGTCTCTTGAAATTACCATATATTCTGTCTTATCTTGGTTGATAACCAGCCCCATCTGTTGGGCTTTTCCCTTTAAGTGAGTCAATATTTCCAATGTCTTTTGTTCACTTTGCCCTATAATATCTATATCATCTGCATAACCAAGCAGCTTGGATGTTCCTCCAATATCACATTCCTCCTTTACCTTCCTTACAACTTTCTCTAGAGCCAGATTGAAGAGTAGCGGCGATAGTGCATCACCCTGTTTCAAGCCAGATGTTATTTGGAAGGGGTCTGATTTCCTGCCTTTATATGTTACTATATTATAAGTATCTTCCATGCATAGTCTGGTCATGTTGATTAACTTCCTTGGTATTCCAAATTCCTGCATAGCATTCCATAGACTATTCCTATGGACACTATCATAAGCCTTTTTAAAATCAACAAAAATGTTATGGAGATCTCTTTTATATTCCCAATGTTTCTCGGCTATTTGTCGTAAGATAAATATCTGATCTATTGTTGATCTGTTTTGTCTAAAACCCGCCTGGTAGTCACCTAATATGTCTTCTGAATATGGTTTTAGTCTATTTAGTAATACTGCGGATAGTATCTTATAGCTTGTGGACAGTAGTGATATTCCTCTATAATTTCCACATTGGAACTTGTCTCCTTTCTTAAAGATAGGTATCAATAATGACTCTTTCCAGTCATGGGGTAATTCTTCTGTCCTCCAGATTTTTATTATTAGTTCGTATAGCTTTAGATGTAATGCATGGCCACCTGCCTTTATAAATTCAGCAGCAATTCCATCAGTCCCAGTTGCCTTATTGTTTTTAAGTCGTGTGATTACATATAGGATTTCTTCAAATGTAGGTTCTTCAATTTGTGGTTCGCATGTTAGAACCTCTTCCTGTGGGAAAATGTGACTTGGAGCTTCACAATTTAGTAATTCAATAAAATATTCTTTCCATGTGTTGCACATTTCCTCATTGGTATTTATCATATTCCCATTTTTGTCTTTTAAACCATATGTGTTTTGTTGGTGCCCTCGTTTCATTGACTTCAGTTCTTTAAAAAATTTTCTGGATTCATTTTTCTGGTGATTAGTTTCCATATCTTTGATTATATTACTCATATATTCTCGCTTCTGCTGTCTGACTATTTTTGTAGCCTCTTTACATTCATTTCTATAATGCTCTTCCTTTTGGATGTTATTGATGTCATTTAACCATACATGTCTGGCATTCTTCTTCCTAATGACTGCTTCTTCACATTTTTGATTGAACCATCTGTTCTTTCTATGCGTGGTTAACACACCGAGACATTCTTCTGCGGTAGACTGAATTGTATTCTTGATGTTCAACCAAGTTTGGTCAACGCTTTCCTCCAAAGGGTTTTGCAGAGTTTCAAGTTTACATTTTATTTCATCTGTAAATTTCTCTTTGACTGTAATGTCTTGCAGTTTTTCTCTGTTATATGTTGGGTGTAATCTTTGTAATTTAGTATAGAAAGCTCTCTTAAGTTTTATTTTAAATTTTGCTCCAACGAGGAAGTGGTCACTGTGGCACTCAGCTCCTCTATAACTTCTGACTTGCTGTATGTTTGATGCATTTCTGTTGTTAATTAAAATGTGATCTATTTGATTATAGGTTCTCTTGTCACATGATTTCCAAGTTTGTTTGTGTATATCCTTTCTTTGTAGTCTGGTACTGCTAATCTGCAGTCCTTTGGCTTCTGCCAGGTTGATGACTCTCCATCCATTATCATTTGAAGTTGTATGTAGGCTTTCCATACCGGCCACTTTTTTATTAGTTTGCTCTCTACCTATTTTTGCATTGAAGTCTCCCAGCACAATCAGGATGTCCTGTTTGGGGGTTTCTTCTATGACATCTTCCAGATCATTATAAAAGTCTTCTTTAATATCATCTTCTTTCTCTTCAGTAGGTGCATGTACATTAATCATCGTTATATTTTTCCATTTACCTTTTATTCGTAATTTACTAATCCTGTCATTAAAAGCTTTAAAGTTTAAAACGTTCCCCCATAACTCTTTTTTGATGACAAATCCTGTTCCTAATTCATGTTTATTTTGGGTGTTTCCTCCATATATTATAATCATTCCATTTTGCTCTAAAGTACCCTCTCCTGGCCACCTTATTTCTTGAATTGCTGTTATATCCATTTGATATTCACCCAGCTCCCGGGTAAGTTCTTCGGCCGCTCCAGCTCGATATAGTGTCCGTACATTCCATGTTCCAAATCTCAAAAGTCCTTTAACGTTCCAAGGTCGTTGTCCAGATAAGTCAGTCCGATATCGAGGCTCATGTATTTGTTTCGTAACAAAGAAAGGTTTTTACAAAGGTGGGGATGTTAACCCCACGCTTCAACCCCCAACCTGGAGGACCAGGGTGTTTCTCTTTGTCTGTTCTCTACCCTTTGACCTGTCCGGCTTGGGAGGCCCTGCTGGTAGCTACGCTACCGCCGGCATAGCTCTCAGGGTCATTGAGAAACTCAAGCTCCCCCACCACGACAAGGTGGAAACACCATCGGGGGAGAAATGTAGCGTTTGCTTGACTTATTTATTAATCTGTTATGTATCTCCCATCTGATGTTCGCTCTCTCTCTCTCTCTCTCTCTCTCTCTCTCTCTCTCTCTCTCTCTCTCTCTCACACACACACACACACACACACACACAGACACATGCATGTGGTACAAATATGAGTGAGAAAGACGAATGAGACAGCTATTCAAAGAACGAATGCAAACCGTCAATTGATTAGAGAAATTAGACGTAGACAGTCAAGATTTGTTCGTCACATCATGGGGAGAAATAAACAGTTGAAATTTGGTGACAACTGGCAAAACTGACGAGGAAAGAGCAAGCACAGGCAAGACAATTAGATAAACACCTACATGCCGTGTATATATGTATAATAGAGAACACGGACCTGATTCAAGAATGTGATAACAGTGTGAGATGGCGAACCGTTTCTGTCCACGCTAGTCGTGTCGGCATGGCACATGAGGATGAATCATGGCACATGAGGATGAATCATGGCACATGAAGATGAATCATGGCACATGAGGATGAATCATGGCACATGAGGATGAATCATGGCACATGAGGATGAATCATGGCACATGAGGATGAATCATGGCACATGAGGATGAATCATGGCACATGAGGATGAATCATGGCACATGAGGATGAATCATGGCACATGAGGATGAATCATGGCACATGAGGATGAATCATGGCACATGAGGATGAATCATGGCACATGAGGATGAATCATGGCACATGAGGATGAATCATGGCACATGAGGATGAATCATGGCACATGAGGATGAATCATGGCACATGAGGATGAATCATGGCACATGAGGATGAATCATGGCACATGAGGATGAATCATGGCACATGAGGATGAATCATGGCACATGAGGATGAATCATGGCACATGAGGATGAATCATGGCACATGAGGATGAATCATGGCACATGAGGATGAATCATGGCACATGAGGATGAATCATGGCACATGAGGATGAATCATGGCACATGAGGATGAATCATGGCACATGAGGATGAATCATGGCACATGAGGATGAATCATGGCACATGAGGATGAATCATGGCACATGAGGATGAATCATGGCACATGAGGATGAATCATGGCACATGAGGATGAATCATGGCACATGAGGATGAATCATGGCACATGAGGATGAATCATGGCACATGAGGATGAATCATGGCACATGAGGATGAATGTCTGCCTTAACAACATATACAATATGTATGTGCAGCTACACTTACATGTTCTGTGGCACGACGTAGTGCAGGAAGTGCTGAAAATAGAAATAATTCTTTCAGCAAGGCAAGCAACAGCTGTAGGCCAGACTAAACAAAGGACACTACAAACAGAGCGGGTAGTCAACACACCAATGTCCCAGTTACAGCACGGCTGCCTTGATAAGCCATTTAAGACACTAACTAGCCAGCTATATGCCTACACTAACTAACAAGTACACACGTAAGCAAATATATAACAAGTGGTCCATCTCTAAATTTGAAACATACATAATTTACCCACGAAGACTGAATATACTATCCACATGGTCTATCTTTAAATTAAAGATTGTTTACTTCTTATAGTCAGTATATCATTTATAGAAAATGCAGACCTGTCTACAAAAACCATATCTACAACAACAGATATATTTACAACACATAATCTATCCGTATTTGGAGTCTCCGTGGCGAAGTAGTTACATAGGCTGCCTCGCGCTCCGAAGGTCGTGGGTTCGATTGCGGGCTCGCCATTGGCTCACTACTGCAATTTTCTAGGATACTCTTGGGTGTTGTCGCGGAAGCTACGGAGTTCGCCATTTGTGCGATGCTTTAGGCAGACCGAGCTATATGTGGGTGGGGGGGGGGGGGAGAGACAGTGCAAAGAAGTCGACACTCTTGCCTTTTAAACCTGTTTTAAAATCTATCTGAATCGTCATCATCTATCATCCAGTGCCTTGCCGACTGGCTTGGGCGATAATGCCTTTCTACAAAATACGATCTCCGAAGTCATGGATCAATTCGTGTGTTGACTCCCTTCCATGCCATGACATAAGACTGTCAATAATATTTTCAAGCTGTCTCCTCTATCTCTCTTTCCGCACGCGCACGCACGCACGCACACACTCACACACACACACACACACACACACATATATATATATATATATATATATATATATATATATATATATGTGTGTGTGTGTGTGTGTGTGTATGTGTGTGTGTGTGAATAGTAACATTCACAGATTTCTTTATAAGAAAGGCCAAAACTGGAAATATCACAGGTACAAACATCCGCTTTCTGAACATGTGTTAAACATTTAGAACAGGACAATGTTACGTCTAATAGTCTATAATTACTGTCTGAACTACAGACGCTCATATCATTGTTAAAAATCAACGCAAGGCGGTCTGGTTCCAAATCGCCTGCAGCTAATTTGAAACCATGTAGACGGGATTTAAAACGCATTCGCTACCCCTTAGTCACAGCCCCAAGCGACCTTCTTGTACGGATGGAAATGCTGGTCAACAAGAACTGCAACGGTGGAACTGGAGGAAGCAGAGATGTGGCTCTGGAGAAGAATGCTGAGAGAAGACAATGAGCGCTAAGATACTGGGAGCCTCTGCCTCACCACATTCGTCAGGAAATGACAACATAAGCGAGGCATGTCAACAGAAGAGAGAAGATAGAGACATTAGCCTTGTGTGGCAAAATATCTGGCAAGAGAGGCAAGGAAATCATGGACATATTTATGTGGAAAGCTTATACTACTGCGTAATAAATACTAGTACAGTGCAAACCGCTTAAGGCGATCTTGGATGTGGCGAATTTCTCCTGTGAAGAACAATTTTGTATTGTACGTTGTAAATGCATTACTATATGCTTTAACTCTAATAAAATGAATGTCTGATAAGAAGAACTATGTCTAGGGTCCCAGGTGAGTTCGCTTTATCAGGTCTGCACTGTTTAAGCAACAACAGCTTCTGGAAAATATGAGATTCTAGAGGATAGGAGTGACATGATCGCCCATGTCAGGTCCATACCAGACAACCGAAGAGAAAGGGAAGGACAAAGATGACCATGACGACAAGGAAGAGAAAGAACAGGCGGAAGAAGAATTGCAAGAGGAGGATAAGAAAAAGGAGGAAGAGAATAGGAAGAGGGCGATGACGATGATGACAAAAGGGAGAGGAAGAAGAAGAGGAGATGGAGGGGAAAGAAGAAGGAGAAAGATAATAATAATAAGATGATGATGACGATAACCAATTTTAACATATGGCTGCGAATCCTAGACAATAAGTAAACAGGCGAAAAAAATCTCTGGAAGCTTTGGAGATGTAGTTTCATAGAGGAATTCTGAAAATTAACTGGACAGCCAAAATCAGCAAACTGTACATTTTGAGGGAAGCTAAGTCACAAAGACAACTTATCACAAACATCAGAAAGAAGCAGTCATAATTATTTGGCCATATTATGAAGAAGAAAAAAACGAAAAAAAAAAAAAAAAAAAAAAACTGGAACATGTTGTTACAATCGGAAGGATTTGTGGAAAGAGAGATAGAGAAAGACAGCGTGAGAAAATTCTTTGACAGTCTTGTGTCAAGGCAAGGAAGGGAGTCAACACACGAAGTGATCCATGACGTCGGAGAACACAATTTGTGGAGATGCATGATCACCATGGAGGGGCATAATGGTTCACGTCAGCTGGTAAGACACTGGATGATGATGACGAAGAGGATGTAGACGAGAGGATGAATGTTGTATGGATTCTACAATACAGTCAGTACCTCATCTACAAGGTCTGTATCATACTGGATGATGATGACGATGAGGATGTAGATGAGAGGATGAATGTTGTATGGATTCTACAATACAGTCAGTACCTCATCTACAAGGTCTGTATCATACTGGATGATGATGACGATGAGGATGTAGACGAGAGGATGAATGTTGTATGGTCAATGCAGTCAGTACCTCATCTTCAAGGTCTGTATTATTCACTACTCTGGACACGTTAGAATCATCTGCAGCCACCGCTTCTGCGTATTCGTTCTCCAGGTCTGTGAACAACCGGATCATTCACAAATGAGTATATTTATATGTCGGCGCCATTCAATGGAATTAGACAGCATATGATAAGTACAAAGAATGTTATTATAAAGTGCAAACGGGAGTATGGACAACGGAAAATCTTATTTCAGGACACAAACTGACTCTTAAGCACCACACCATGTAAGGGTCAAGATCATCGAGCAGTTTGCGCGTGCGCAATAGCGATTATAAACACGGCCGTCCCACTACCAGCTTGCATGGTGCAAAGATAACAAGGCGGTATTCGTTTTTTTTGTGGTCAGAGATGTAAAACATTGTGAAATCAACACAAGAATGATGGCACCGTATAGAGACAGTTGTTTGGGTCAAGGAAGAGTATGAATGAGCAGACAGATTTCAAAATGGAAGCTGCTGGAATCCGTTGAGAAAATCACGATGACCATCTTTTGGGATATAAAGGGCCCTACATTGGTGCTTTTCCGAGAAATGGGTGGAACTGTGATTAGTGCGCGATACAGTGACATGCGTGTGAACAAAGTTAATCTAGCTATATGACCGAAACATTTGGGAATTCTCTATAAAGAACTATTGTTGCTCCATGACAACGCACGCCCTCATACGGCTGCGAATACAGTGGATATACAAGTGCACCGAACCTGAGATCTGGAAACATCCAGCATACAGTGCAGACTCAACACTATCTGACTTTCAGGTGTTTGGACCATTAAAAGAACATTTTCAAGGTCAGAGCTTTGCAGATGACAACGAAGTAATGGAGGCGGTGCAAAATCTGGTTGAGGCCACACCCAGAAATTGTCCTGTTCAAAGCCATCTAGTCTTGCAGTAGAATTTTTGACACCAATATTGCTTACCCTGAGCAAGGTCCCGGTCTTACCTATTCCAAAGAAGTTATCAAATGCACCAAGAAATGTAATGTCATTGAACATTGTCTCCTTGGTATACTGATGGAGCGTCTAAAGAAGGCACTAAAGCAGCCTACGCATCCGCCTTTTCGTTTCCTTTGACACCAGCGTGTCCTTGCACAAAAACGAACGCTGTTGTCCTAATCGTGGATTTCTGCATGACAAAAACCACCGCCTACGTGTCTTCTTCTAGTCGACCTGATCTTGATGTCTGTCCACAGTCTTCTGTTTCGGACAGAAACGCGAATTTACTTATAAAATTATAGATTAAGAATCAATGTGACAAATACAGTGACAGATAATGTATGGTGAGGGCATGAACATTAGATGGGATTCTTCACCAGTTATATAGAAATGATTACTTCTACATTTTCAGTAACAGTGTACGGTGAGGACAGACAGATGGGATTACGTCTCCAGTTATATAGAAACATTGTTCAATTAGACTTCAAAGTTGACTACTCATTCAGAAAGCAATGGCAAACTACTGAACGTAAAATTGCATAGAAAATCATACAAATTTTGTTTTTTTTTTAACGTTTGTTCACTTTGAACTCTAGCCTAGGACATTCATGCGCCACTACATCTAGTGCACTGCACTGATGTTTGCGTGACGATTAACTCTCCTTATTACCAGCGTTCTTAGCCATCGCGCCAACCCACTCCAACTCCAGAGGTGCTTGTAAGTTATGTCCCTAAGTCGAGGTCGAGAAGTCAACATTTTAGTCCATTGATCGCAACGACTTGCAGAGGACATCAACATCTCTCTCTCTCTCTCTCTCTCTCTCTCTCTCTCTCTCTCTCTCTCTCTCTCACTCACTCACACACACGCACGCACGTTCTCTCTCTCACACATCCTCACACACACACATACACGCACACACACACACACACACACACACACACACACACACACACACACACACACACACACACACATGTCGTGAAGTCACTGTAATTTGACAATCAGATGATAAAAATACCAAAGACAGTTTGATTCGCAACTACAAGTTGTTTACTACGGGAAGTCGGTGAGATCAAACAGTGAAGTCGTCTTTGAAAGTCCCCACAAGACAGAAAATTGTATGCTTGTTATTGTGACTCGATTGGGAAAATGCAGGAAACAGGCTACCTTGTTTTGGTTGTTGAAACAAGGGGGACCACTTTTGCATTGATTAAACAAAGGGGAGAGCAGATTTCTGAAATGGATAGTCTGCCCCTGGAACCATCTGATGTGTTGATATCAAAGGACTTCACTAGGACAAGCCAAGGCTCTTCGACAAAACAACCTGACTTGTTTACAGTCAGTGTAGACCAGAAAATTGACTAGAGCTGATTGAGTTGACGTGTTTTCTGTACCGCTGTTAGGAATTCGGAGAGCATCTACTGTGTTAGATTTAATTAACATTAAATAACATTTGTCTTTATGGCAAGTTGTAGATGCCATCCAGGAATGATGCGGTGTTGCATAAGGTATTGCATATCGTGTATTTAGGCCTAATTAAAATAGGCTGTAGCCTTGTTAACATTAGCTAGGGTGAGGAAATAATTAGCTCTGCTAGTTGAGAATAGAATAGTGAAGTGATGATTAGCTCTGTTAGTTGAGAATAGAGTAGGGAAGTGAGAATTAGCTCTGCTAGTGAGAATAGTGTAGTGGGGTGATATTTGGAGAGATTAAGGATGGGTTGGGAGATGGGGGAAGTGTCCAATAGTGGGATCTTTCAGTGGGGTGCCCACTGGGGTTCTGCACTGTGTTTATTGGTCTTTCCTTGTCATAGCCTGATTCGGACCTAGGTGATGAGCTCATCTGCTCTATGACAGAGTTTAGTTCGCTGATAAATATCTGAGCAAGGCTGTACGCCTACACTCAGCTGGTAGGATCAGTGATGAGTGCTCTCACCAGGTGTGTTATTTCGCTAACAGGTTCCCTGCCAGTTACGAAGAAGCTCTACACGAGTTTTGAAGAAAGTTTACTACGATGGGAAGAACACCAGTTGAACAGTAAATGTTTTTCTTACGGAAAATGAATAACGTCAAAGAAGAAAGTTGTTCAATAATGTTTGGGCTGGGCCCATGATCAGGAGGGTCCACCGGAACAGCGCTCAGATGAGCGAAACCATTTAACGATTCCAGTGTGTTAACTTTCACCTAGGATGGGTGATGTTTGTTGAGACACCACACCTCATACGAACATTATAGTAACTATACGAGAACTTTAAATGTAACATTCACATGGTGTGGTAGATTCCAGGGAAATATTACAAGGAACATTGTAATTTAGACACTATAGACAATAGATAGGATTAAGTCTATTTCCAACGACAGTGATACTTATTTTCACAGTACAGGGATTTGTACATTTTAGGAACTATAGGAACTTATAATGTGCAGTGTGCAAACGGACCATGATCAGTGTTAACTTATAGACTATAGCTATTTCGGATGGTCATGTGCATGGATTACCAGGTAGCTACAGAATAAATTCAGTGTCTGGCAGGAGAGATACATCACTGGGTGAGGTTGTCTTGTGCTGACCTAACGTGCTATGGTGTGTCCTTGTAAGGATAAACTGACTGGGCTATTGATCTGAGGGTCCGATTCTACACACATTATAGAACACGTCACACATTCTTCGCATACGCTTCTCACATACATTACACTTTTCTTTTAATAAATTAATTGTTATTAATTTTTAGAAGCTAGAGTTGTTGAGTATGTTGCGTTGGGGAAGAATGAGAGGGGGGCATGATACAGCAGTGATAGAGAGAGAGAGAGAGAGAAAGAGGTATCCATAAACTGACGGAGTTTTGTAGACGGATTCTAGGGTTTTCTCCAGGATAATGATAAGGGGTTAAAATATAATGTGGGTGTTGATTCCTCTCACTCCAGGGACGACACTTTAAACGGATTCACGACAACACACACACACAACACACACACACACACATACACACACACACCCACCCACCCACACACCCACACCCACATCCACACCCACACACACACACACACACACACACACACACACACACACACACACACACACACACACACACACACACAAGCCTAACCTTCGGACATTCTCTGTGATTCAGACACAACACAGTCAGTAGTTCAGTGAGGTTACCCGCGGCCTACAGTTTGCCTGAAAGAAAAAGTAACAATACAAGTCATTGGTGTCTCGGTGTCACGGTATGTGGCATGTTGTTAGTGTAAATAACATTCGCTGTTTTTAATCAAACGGAGTATATACATATACATATTCTTTAAACTGGCTGAAAAACATCTGATGGCTGTAGAGATGTGGTTTCTGAGGAAAATGCAAAGAATACCATGGGCAGCCAGAAAGACCAATGAACAAGTCCTTCAAGAAACAAATGAAGATCGTAAATTGATTAGAGAAATTAGACGTAGACAGTCAAAATTTTTGGGCATGTTATGAGAAGAAATGGATTGGAGAATTTGGTGACAACTGGTAAGATCGAGGGGAACAGACCAAGGGGAAGACCTAGAAGCAAGTACCTGGATGGCTTGTGGCATGGTCGAGACAGAAACACGGAGCTGATCCACGACTCTGGTGATCGAGTGAGATGGCAGAACATGACCGCCCACGCTTACCGGCATGGCACATGACGGATGGATGGATTCTTTAAACATTCCTTAAACACGCTGAAGTGATACAAATCAGAGCCTGGGAGTCTAAGATAACTAGGACATTTTTTTCTTCTTCAAATTTTCATTTTCTCATCATTGTTCTAATTTTTTCATCTTTTCAATCACCTCATCACGTTCTTATACCTTAATGCAGTCACAGGGGGCGTCTTATCCGTGATTACATGTTGTGTGTTGTGAATGTATTTGTTTGCTGAAGAAGGCTACTCCACACAATGTTCCGTATTTTCCGTAACTGTGTTCCGTAAAGCTGAATTACTTTGTGTTTGTTATATTGAAGTCATACAAGTGCTTAAAAAGTCGTCGCTTAAAAATCGACAGGGTCAAATTCATTGCACCGGGTTTTATCTCATATGGCTCGTTCTCTTTCAGCAGCGCGGAAAGCGTCGCACAAAGCACGAACTCTGTAGCTCTAGCGACGACCCACAGAAGTCTCCGAAAAATTTAACTCGTGAACCGAAGATCGCGGCCCGGAATCGAACTCATGACCTTCGGAGCCCAAGTGAAAAGGCTTGACTACTTCGCCACGGAGAATCCCGTTGATGTGATGATACAAGTGCACTTTAAATCAACACTATTTTAGTCAGTTTTTGAAATAATGATTAGGTTATCTATCTCTCAAAATGTCGTCGTGACCGGAAGAATAAGAAAGTTCGATATTAAACCTCCGGTGCGATGATGGCGGGGTAGGGGGTTCAGTCCCGACACTCGCATTGAGTCGGACTTTAAAAGTTGACTTTTCGTTTAGAAAGCTGTTTCAGACTACTGAATGTAAACGTGCCTATAGAATCAACATGGGAGTTAGGTTGATCGCAACCTCCCGAATAGGACATGCAACATTATAAAAAAGGAAGGCAGTTATTGAGGAAAAAAAATACCAAAGGGAAGGCAGAGAAGAGAATATCTGGATTGCTGGGCCACATTGCATAATCAAGACAAAACCACAGAGCTGATCCACGACTCTGCTGATCGTGTGAGCTGGCGAAACATAACCGCCCACGCTTGTCGGTATGACACATCCTGATGATGATTAATGAAGGTGAGGTATGGAGGGAGGCCTCGGTGACGAAGTGACCAAGCCGACACCTCACGTTCTGAATGTACTGGGTTCGCTTTGGGACTCCGTCATGGGATTAATAAGTGCAATATTTGTTTTCAGATGTCGTGGATAGAGTTATGGAGTTCATACTCTGTAAGAGCAGACAGCTCTGCGCACAGAAACCCAGTCATATGGTATACAATCAATCCGTGCAATGCATTCGATGTGTCATGTACTTTGCAGAACATTGATGTAAAGCCTAGGCTGATGTCGTTCGTAATCTTACGTTCAGTGTTTTGCCATTGCTGTCTGAAAGAAGAAGTCAACATGTAAATTCAGCTGACCGGTATAGGGAATGAGTCCATCAATCTTCCATACGCGCACAGGAAGTTTAAGAAAGAGCGCTGTTATCCCTTCGGCCACACTGGGTTCTCCTCTTGCCTGTAAATTGTATTAATTTACTTATTTATTGATAGGCTGAACATCGTATAAATGCCTGTGAATATGAATGTTATAGACGAGTTCTAAGAATATTTTGGATACAGAAAAGAACAAACGCATCCATACGACAAGATCTGAATATTGAAGAATGTTGGCTACTAAAGAAGATAAAACAAAGAAAATTGAAATATTGTGGTCACTTGAAACGTCATGAATGTTGGGAGAAAATAACATTGGAAGGGGATATACCCGGGAAGAGAGGAAGACCAAAGAGAAGATGGGTACAAGATGTGGCGGATGATCTCTAGATGGGTGTATCAGACGCGGGACATCTTGTTTATGACCGAGAAGTTTTCCGTAAGGTTGTTATGGGAGCGAGGGTCTACAAAGGACATGTTACTGAATGAATGGGTTGATAGTTGATAGGCCACGGAACTGGAAATATGTCTTCCCAGTATTCTTAGTATTAGATGTGAACTTACATCCACAAAACCGCAAGCATGTGAATTGGAATTACAGCTGAATGTAGTTGAGAGAGTCAGTGGGTTGCTCCATATTGTTAAACCACGTGACAACACACACACAACTCTGGCGATTGTGTTGTGACATTTCTTCCACAGGCAATCCGACGTCAAACATGTACGCTTTACACAACCAAACACGTGTACATGCCACGATGATGTCATAAGCGGCGCGTTAAAGGGCGCTACAACTGATGACGACATTGTTGTGATTTTGTGTAACTTAGCTATTGTCACCGATCCTGTGGCTAAGGGATTACAGACGCAATTCGTAATCCCCCATACCACGTTCGAAACACAGCCTCAGGCGGTTTGACAGCAGACCACCTTGCGTTGGTTTTCATACTATGGTATAAGTGTCGATCGTTTACAAAGCTACGGCAAACTACTGAACATAAACTTGCCAAGAAATCACAAACAGCCAAAAAATGCTGGGGTCGACTACGACGTCCTGTAAGGGATATGCAACTACGAGGGGCGGTCAATAAGTATTCCGTTGATTAGAGGTGACCACTGCAACACACATTGTCTTCATCACGGATGTAAAAAAAAATGTTGCTTAAAAGTCGACAGGGTCGACTTCATTGCACCGGGACTTTATCCCATATGGCTCGGTCTCTTTTCGCAGCATGGAAAGCGTCACACAAAGCACGAACCCAGTAGATTCAGTGACAACCCTCAGGAGTCTCCGAAAATATGTACTTGTGAACCGAAGAACGTGGCCCGGAATCGAACCTACAACCTTCGGATCCTGAGTCAGACGGCTTGACCACTTCGCGACGGGGACTCCCCGATGTAGTGTTGACAGTCCGGAGCAGAATAACGCGTGGGTCCTTTTGTTTTCGTAAAATTAGCAGCGAGGTTCCGTCGGCAACTCGTCGAAATCCGAGACAATCGACGAAAACCGAGACAAATGTTTCTCCCAAAAAAAATCGTCGAAAACCTAAATCGATGAAACTCGAAGGCAACGAAAACCGACGTTCCACTGTATATACATATTGATGGACTCAAATACATATTCAAACATCATCATCATCATCATCATCATCATCATCATCATCATCATCATCATCATCATCATCATCATCATCATCATCATCAAGTGCCCTGCCAGCTGGCGTAGGCGTTCATGGCTCTCCACAGATCTCGGTCTTTGGTTTTCTGGATCAACTCTGCTGCTGATATTCCTCCGTGCCACCGTCTCAATCCATCTAGCATCATTTCTCTTGGTCTGCCACTGCCTCTCTTCCCCTTGATCTTTCCAGTTGTCACGATGTTGTCCAATGCCTCTCTTCTCATTACATGACCAAAGAAAGCTGTTTGTCTCTTTCTTATTGTTGTATATAGTGTTCTAGTTTCATTAGCCTGTATCAGGCAGTCGTCGTTAGTTACTCTGGCAGTCCAAGGAATTCTCAACATTCGTCTCAGGAACCACATCTCTGTTGCTTCTGATTTCTTCTTAATTTGTTAATTTACATTCCAAGATTCACTGCCATACAGCAAACCTGGTTCTACATAGCATTTCAGCACTCTCTTTCTTACACTCAGTGATAGTGACCTATTGCACAAGATACTCTTCATTTTCTTAAATGCGGCCTTTGCCTGACATATTCTGCTCTTAATCTCTGTTGTACATCTTCCATCTGATGTTATAAATGTCCCTAGGTATCTAAAATTATCCACTTAGTTAAGAATATTTCCTTCTATTTCTATGTCACATTTTGGTGTCACCATTTTCTTTGATATCACCATTGTTACTGTGTGTTTTTTTTTTTATATTCAAGGAGAGTCCTTTCCTTGCACTCTCTGTTACTACAGTGTCCAACAATTGTTGTAGGTCTGTTGATTTATCTGCCACCAATACTGTGTCATCTGCATAGCGTATATTATTTATATTATAACCTGCAACTAGTATTCCTGGCATCTCTTTGATCTCTCTCATTATTACTTCGCTATATAGGGAGAAGAGATCTGGTGACAAGACACACCCCTGTCGTACTCCTAGCTTTATCTGTTCGTAACTACCCTCTTTATTTCCCATTTTAATTGCTGCTACTTGGTTCCAGTAAACATTCTTTATTATTCTTAAATCTTTCCCATCAATGTTGATATCTTCCAACACTTTAATCAGCTCATCATGTTTTACTTTATCAAATGCCTTAGTATAATCTATGAAGCACAAATATATGTCTCTCTGTTTCTCTATTGACCTTTCTATAAGTGTCCGTAATGTATATATTGCATTGTTTGTGCCATTTCCCTCCACAAATCCATACTGTTCTTCACTAATTTCCATTTTTATTTTCTTTCTGGTTCTTCTCATTATGATTCTGAGCAGAAGCTTAGTGATATGGTTTATGAGGTTAATTGTGCGAAAATCTTCACATTCAATTGCTCCTGGTCTTTTTGGTATAGCTATAAATACAAATTTCAGCACATCACTGGGTAGATATCCACTGCTGTAAATATTTAACATTTTGGTTAATATATCTACTCCAAATTTTCCCAATACTTCTAATTCTTCTATTGTGATTTCATCTGGTCTAGCTGTTTTTCCTTTCTTCATATATTTCATAGCGTCAGCGACCTCTTCTTTTAGAATTCAGACATACGGAAAGATAAATAGACATATTGATAGACACTCGCATACACTTAGAGACATATGGACGGATAAACATACATATTGATAGACGGAAGACAGAGACACTGACAGGCACATAGACGAGACAGACACAGGGAAAGACAATTGCAAAAAATCATATAGACTGAAAGGTCAAACTAAGGAACCAATCAACTACTTCAAGGTACTATAGGTAAGCAGACAAACAAAAATAGATAGAGACAGGTCGATCGGCAGGCCATTATGTCGGGTGGCCTGTTAGTCGTATGATAGGCACTAAATTGTATAAGGCAAGGGAAGTGGCGGAAGAACGAGTCTTTCCGGCGAGCCTTTACGAGAGCGACGTTCAGCAAAAGAAGTGCAACCTGATGCTGATAATGTTGATGATGATAATGATGATGATGATGATGTTGATGATGATGGTGATGATGATGGTGATGATGATGATGATGATGGTGATGATGATGGTGATGATGATGGTGATGATGATGATGAAGATGATGATGATGATGATGATGTTGATGATGATGGTGATGATGATGATGATGATGGTGATGATGATGGTGATGATGATGGTGATGATGATGATGAAGATGATGATGATGATGGTGGTGATGTTGATATTGTTGATGATGATGATGGTGACGGTGATGGTGGTGATGATGATGATGATGATGATGATGATGATGATGGTGCTGGTGATGGTGATGAAGATGATAATGATGGTGATGGTGATGATGATGATGATGATGATGATGATGATGATGATGATGATGATGATGATGATTTCGTATTTCCTACACAACAGACACTATTTTTCGGGGAACCGCTAAGGCCACTGAAGTAGCATGCGAAACAATTGCAAGGACAGTGATTTTCACAAACAGAAAACAAAGAAAAATTGAGATCGCAGGATACCCTAGACAAACAGAAATATTGAAATATTTGATAAGCTATGTTGATATCGGACAGTTAAAGCATTGCTGTGCTGATGTGGCAGCCTTTGCACCTTATCTTGTTTCAGATATATTGGTGTGACGTTTCTTATGCCTTTCAGCGATGAAGAGTTATCATGGTTTATTATGCGACGCACGATGTAACAAACTATCGTATGTCAAGACAGCAAGGTGCCAGTGTGAGATATTATGTAGATGTTATTTAGTCTTCTTTCACCTGTTACAGGTATTGAACTAAAGACAAAGAGAGAAGATTCTTGGCAACATTTTGTCATGGCACCGGACGATTTCAACACAAGAATTGTTACATGCCGTTGGAAATCTCAAGATAAGGAGAAGCACGATTATCATACCAGGCATGGACACTTGATGATGACACTTTCACTGTCTTGACATTGAGTAGGCTCTCGGACACGGGCAAGATGGGAACTCCTGGCGTCTCTGCAGATAGGACACTCCACTAACGTTAATGGTTTCCAATAAACTGTTAAATAAAATCAGACACGAATGAAAGAGGATTAATCCCAATATTTACTGGTCGGCTTGAGAGAGGTGCCAAACAATCAGCGGTGATTGTCATCGTTCACATGGTGTAATTTCTTTCGCTAGCTAAATATAGCATTGGATAATCAGCGACCTTGGTTAGAGGAGAACTCTTCAATTTTGGGAATTTCACAGGACTGACATATTTTCGTTATATCAGCATTACACAAGTGGATTTCCACTTGAGTTTTCGTCAAGATTAAGGAGTCTATCGAAATGTCTGTCTTTAACTCTACAGCTCCATGTTGGCATAGAAAGTATAATTTCGGGAAAGTAACCCGGCCAACAAATGCCTGCAGAAGCCAGATGTGGCGGCCGAAAGGTGCAAATATCGCAGCTTTGCTGTAACCAGTCACAACACAAATACGTCTGAAAACAACATTCCGAGCGAACGAAGAAGAAGAAGAAGAAGAAGAAGAAGAAGAAGAAGAAGAAGAAAAAGAAGGAAGAGGAGGAGGAGGAGAAGGAGGAGGAGGAGGAGGAGGAGGTGGAAGAGGAGGTGAAGGAGGAGGAGGAGGAGGAGGAGGAGGAGAAGAAGAAGAAGAAGAAGAAGAAGAAGAAGAAGAAGAAGAAGAAGAAGAAGAAGAAGAAGAAGAAGAAGAAGAAGAAGAAGAAGAAGAAGAAGAAGAAGAAGAAGAAGAAGAAGAAGAAGAAGAAGAAGAAGAAGAAGAAGAAGACGACGAAGAAGATAGAAATTTAACCTCGAATTCCAATGGTCAAGCGCTCGTTAAATAAACAGCAAAAAAGTCTAAAAACTTTCTCAAATTAAATATTTCGTTGATGACATTGCATGAAAGAAATTCTACCCTTTTCACAAACAAACATCTATTGACTATTTCTTTTCAGTCTGGAATATGTGTTCCAATTGAACCACAAAGCGTCTGTACTCACTTCAGAACAGGGCAGTGGATGTAAATAATGGTAACACGTTTACAGACAATTCTAGCCTATATAAACGTCAACATTTACAACTACTCCACAAACACCCACTTTTTAATATGGAAAAACTAATTCACAAAATCATATAATGAAGTGCTCTAAGCTACCTTGGCCAATGTTTAAATATAACGCAAGACATAGCTTGAAGAAATTAGAACAAGAATTGCCATTTGAAAGGTAGTCTTTTGCAAGATGAAAATCATAGTGACCAATACAAAGATATCAATAGAAACGAAAAAGAAGAGTGTTAAGTGCTACACAGAACCTGTACTTTTGTATGGATTTGAAGCGTGGACAATGAGCAGACAAGCTGAAAAACATATGATGGCTGTGGAAATGTAGTTTCTGAGGAAAATGCAAAGAATACCATGAACAGATATAAAAATCAACGAACAAGAAACACATGAAGATCGTAAACTGATTAGAGACATTAGACGTAGACAATCAACATTTTTTGGGCATGTTATGAGAAGAAATGAATTGGAGAACTTGGTGACAACTGGCAAGATCGAAGCGAAGAGACGAAGGGGAAGACCGAAAAGTACATACCTGGATGGCTTGGCCTCGTGGCATGGTCGAGACAGAAACACGGAGCTGATCCACGACTCTAGTGATAGAGTGAGATGGCAAAACATGACCGCTCACGCTTATCGGCATGGCACATGATAGATGGGTGGAAGACATAGCTAACGAATAAACATATTACATTTCCTTAAGTCTGGTATAGACTTTTACAAACCACGCATAGTTGAACTCCGCAGCTCAGCGTGTGTGGATGTGGATTTGTCTTATAGGTGGACGTGGGAGTGTGAGGGTGGGTGAGTGATGGTTTTTTTGTAGGCGTGAGTGGGGTTGTGGGTGTGCGAGTGTGGGTGGGTGAGAGAGAGAGAGAGAGTGTGTGTGTGTGTCTGTCTGTCTGCTTGTCTGTGTGTATGAGAGAGAGAGAGAAAGAGAGAGAGAGAGAGAGAGTGATTTAGAGAGAGAATGAGTGAATGTGAGTGACAGAGAGTTAGTGTAGTGAGAAAGAGCGTGCATGTGTGTGTGTGTGTGTGTGTGTGTGTGTGTGAGTAAGAGAGGGTGAGAGAGAGAGAGTAAGTGAGAGAGTGGGTGAGATAGTGAGTGAGAGAATGTGAGTGAGTGAGTGGTGAGTGAGTGAGGTTGTGTCTCTGTGTGTGTGTGTGTGTGTGTGTGTGTGTGAGAGAGAGAGAGAGAGTAAGAGAGAGTGAGTGTGTGAGAGTGAGTGAGTGTGGGTGAGAGAGTGAGTAACAGAGAGTGTGAGACAATGAGAGAGTTGGTATGTGCGTGTGTGTGAAAGAAAAAAAATGAGAGACAGAGAGAGTTGAGCGCATGCATGTCATTTTACATGCTATTCCATGTTTTTTTTTTTAAATCCCATATTATTTCATATTATCATTTTTACCGCCACTTGATTTTAACATGTACCATATAAAAACCCTTGCATTGCTTGCTTCGTCAAGTTTATGTTTATGTCAATTCTAGAAATTATATTATTGAATTGCATCACTATTTTTTACGTTGAACGATTTATATGTATAACATATTTTATTTTTAAATTCTTTTTTGTTCAATCTTTTCCATTACTCCCTTCCCCTCTCCCATTTCGTTCCAGTTTTTATAAGGATGTTCATGATAATCGTCATTGTATATGCGTGTGTAAAGAGTGAGAGTTTGTTCATATTAGTTTTATTGATTATTTAAGGCAGTGTATGTGTCTTGATGTGTTTGTATGGGTGAGTGTGTGTGCATTGTGTATGTGTGTGTGTGTGTGTGTGTGTGTGTGTGTGTGTGTGTGCGTGTGTATGTGTCTACGTGTGTATGCATATGAATGTGTGTATTTGTGAGTATATGTGTGTATTTGTGAGTGTATGTGTGTATGTATGAGTTGTGACATTACGGAATTCAACCATCTCCATTCTCTGTACCATGCAAACAACAGTTCAAAAACTGTAACGCTGGACCAGTATGACACGCACAAAAATAGCTTGACAGATCTAATCATAGTAAGTCTTGTCCTAAAAAAAAAAAACTTGACACAAGTGACTGATGGCGTGAGATATAAAAATAAAACTTGGCGTCGCTAGGCAACCAGTCATGATTTTATGAATCGCACTAACACGGCCTAATGTGTGATTGGACGACCCTAGAATGACACGGCATAGTTCAGGGTCGAGGTGAAAGCATTTCTCAAAACTAACATGTGTTGCTAGGAAACACAGTGAAATTGTCAACGACGTTTTGGTAGAGAAATGTTGACACACGTCGATCACAAAAGGGATACTTTCTATTGGAGGGTGGTGTAGTGGATGTGACGTGTTGAATTTGTTGGTGACGTAGTCAGAGCAGGCCAGCCTAACTAAAAGTGAGAGAACTGTTTGCAACCTCACCATTTCGTTCCAGTACTGGGAGAGACACAATAGACTTTAGTCTGTTCTTGTTCACTATTTTAGTCAATCCTGGTATTTCTATTCTTCTTATACCTACCCTATACTCTCCTGGATTTTGCGGTAGGTGTATCACTTTAAACATTTGTATAATACTAAAGATGTGAAAAAAGTCATGTTTAATATTGTAAAATTTTGCCGGTGAAATGTGTTATTTCATTGTGTGTCACTGATTTTTCGCTCGCTGTAACCAATTATGAAATGAATTGCCATGCTAAGTCAAACTGTATTGCCTCAATGTAGATCCATTTCGGCTGTGCCATAATATAACATATTGAGAATCTACACGAGGTATTTAGTTTGGCTCGTTAACCGTAACACCAACAAAGTCTCACGCAATGAATTTGATAATGAAATAACGACGTGGCTCCAGTGAAGATTTAACACCTTTTTATTTGGTGTCGCAGCATAAGAACATACAATTTCAGTATCACTATAGCGCTCCCGTCCACCGGGAGAACATCTATTTAAGTATCCACAGTTAATATGGTTAATGCCTTTATCCTTCACCTCAACGCCCAGCCTATTTCCATTCTACTGCTCTTTCGATCCTTGCCGTTACGTTAATGATAGATTCATCTAGTTTTCGGTCCACTGTTCTTTGATCCGTAGTTTCTTCTCAACAAATGCCTCCTCTTGTACACTTGCATCCAAATATCCAATTGCCACACGAATTTGGTTCCACAATCGAAAAACACATCCTGTCTTGAAGATGGCACCACAGAGTATGTTTCTTTGTTGTCGTGTGACGTATCTCGTCTCCCTTAGTTTCCTTGTGCACTATCCACTTTGGTGCATACTTAGGAAAAATCCCTTTATCCTCTCTCTCTGCATCCTGTGGTGCTGTAATAGCTATATAGCATTATGCCCCCCCCCCCCAGATTAAATGATATAATTATTTATACATATATACATACAGTTTGTGCTTACTAACTATGCCAAATAGCATTGCTGACAACACGAGTTATCTCAATTGCTGAGTACGACGTTATGTCTCCTGTTAATAACCCTAAAGAAACAATTTGGATGCAAGTGTACTTGATCTTCAAGTGGATAACAAGAGGAGGCATTTGTTGAGAAGAAACTACGGATCTAAGAACAGTGGACCGAAAACTAGATGAATCTATCATAAACTTAACGGCAAGGATCGAAAGAGCAGTAGAATGGAAATAGGCTGGGCTTTGAGGTGAAGGATAAAGGCATTAACCATATTAACTGTGGATACTTAAATAGATGTTCTCCCGGTGAACGGGAGCGCTATAGTGACACTGAAATAGTATGTTCTTATGCTGCGACACCAAATAAAAAGGTGTTAAATCTTCACTGGAGCCACGTCGTTATTTCATTATCAAATTCATTGCGTGAGACTTTGTTGGTGTTACGGTTAACGAGCCAAACTAAATACCTCGTGTAGATTTTCAATATGTTATATTATAGCACAGCCGAAATGGATCTACATTGAGGCATATGGGGACTCTTCTCGGGCCAAGTGATTTTCAACATTGCTCCCACCTCGATCCACAAGTGAAGTAAATAGATTGCGCATCAGAAATAATCCAGCCACAAGGTGTGCACGGAAAGAAAGTTTTCACACCGGAATCCAGTGAGACGCACCGTGCGACACACGCAGGAAATTATAACGCCCCACTTGAGCTCTGGATTGACCACACTTGAAAACACAGTGCAAACATTGAAAGTAACTTGTAACGATATCGTTGTTTCATGATGGCCTACAAAAGGTAAGAGGAACATTGTAGTATACCTCTTTTATCTGACACACACACCGAGATCTTTCGTGCCCATATGCCTCAATGTAGATCCATTTCGGCTGTGCCATAATATAACATATTGAGAATCTACACGAGGTATTTAGTTTGGCTCGTTAACCGTGCACTATCCACTTTGGTGCATACTTAGGAAAAATCCCTTTATCCTCTCTCTGCATCATGTGTTGCTGTAATAGCTATATGGCAAGTATCTTGCCATGCTTGGACTCTCTTCTCTTAGGATGGAGTATTCTGAAAGCTACAGAAGTCAATGTTGCTGTAAATGCAAATCATTATCTTTCACTTCTTGCGCTTCAGTAATTTGCAATATGTGCTCATCATTGGCTGTGAAAACCATGTTTTGATTCTTGCACGTGATAAGGAATCTTCTCCGTACTGTAAAGACTATTCTTATAGATTGCTGTCTAGACATGATTTGCACTTATTCAACTTTCACACATCGTTTCTTAATTGTGCTCTAAGAATATTCAAGGAAATGATATATTCGTGCTGAAGATGATTTCTCAGGTTAAAAGGAAACACTAGTTACATAGTGCGTGTTTCTCAAGACGTTGCAGTAAAGGCCAATATTAAATTTGTGCTGCAACTAGTCTGACAGTGATTTACGTTCAGTGCTATGCCAAATTGTGAGTGAACGCCAGTGAACCCATTCATTGGGTTTAGGTTGCAACTATATGCCTGTGGAAGGAACAGAGGTTCAGATTTGTGTCTTTAGCCCCTATTTAATGGAGATAGGTGGAGGGACAATCTCACATTTGGTGTATTCGAATTTTTGTTGACATGATGAGATATTTATCTAAATGCCTCCCTGGATGATTCTTATGATCATGATTTATGACAAGATTGATGTGTTATTTCTGTTGTATGTTTCACATTGTGCATGTTGAATGATTGAAGACATTTGAAGAGTTATGGACATGACGGAACATGATAGGACTTAATAAGACGTCTGCTTTGCACAAGACGATATTCTTCCTATCATTAACATTCTGAGTGAGCTTGACAATCGTATTCTTGTTGTAACGTGTATCTTGTTTAACGTCAATATTCCCTTGTGACGATTCGTCTTTACTTGATGACAACACAGTTCCTTGTTTATGTCATTTGCTCGAATGGATGTCACTGAGTCATCTTGATTGTTTGTTTTTGTCTTGACATCATACCAACACGATGTAACATCTCAACGAACAATGAATTCAATGGACATTTACCATGACAAATGATTATTGTAGTCGATTATTTTTATCAGCAGTTAATTGTCACAATATATGTTTGTTATAAAATAACATTTATTTTCCATAGATGATTGTTACAGTGATTTTCTCAACACAGATGTTTACCATCATATGTTGTGATTGGGCTTAAAGTGACATCATTTCTTTTCCCATATCGATAGGAAGACCTTGGAAGATCCAGATAACTTCTATTGTTTATTTCAGATGATGTACCGTTGGTGTATAATAATTCACACATAACATAACACCACAATAATTAGATATATTTTTCAGAGATATAGCTATTTGTTTTGTTTTATTTGATAGAGAGCTACAGGAAGGTTGGCTTCTTGCGATATCCTACGCAATAATTTTGTATCTGGCTCAAGAGTTGGGGACGGAAGAAGGTATTCCCTCCATACTGTCCCTGTTACTGAGGTTATTTCGTCATTTGCTCATGTGATCAGAATGAGACCGTCTTCGTACAGATGAAGAGGAGTCTTGCCATTTTCCTTCTGCCGCTATATGCATGTTATATGTGGATATTTGTTCCAACAGATATTGTGTATACTTATTGATGGGAGTCCCCAGTGGCTGGGTGATAAAGCGGGTGAAACATTATTAAAGAGTAGAGCTTAATTCTCTGGTTTTCCCAGTGACTACCCAGAACTCCCCCTACCTTGTGAACAGAAGCTCAGTGTCTTTATTCATATCATTTAGAGTGGGGAAATATTCCATAATAATTTCTGATCACTCTTGGGGGTTTGATCCATTTGCTGGCTTCCTGACACAAGGGAACTGTGTTTTCTGAGTGGTTGGGGTGTGTGTGGGTGGGAGGGTAGATGAGAGATGCGTGTGTTGATTGGCGCGTGGGTGATATGTGGTTGTGAGTGGTTGATGGATGAGTACGTGAGTGGGTGGATGTGTGTGTGTGTGATGAGTGTATGGGTGGGGGAGGTGTGCAGTTGTGAGAAGATGTGTGTGAGCGGCGGATGTGTGTGGGTGGGGTATGTGTGGGTGGCGGGGTGTGTGGGTGGGAGGTGTGTGTTTTTGGGTGTTTATGGGTGGGGGATATGTGTTGGCAGCTGGGGAGATGTGTTTATGGGTGGGGATGTGTGTATGGGTGTGGATGTGTAGTTGAGAGGTGGCGAATATTGGGTGGGTGAGTTGGTTTAGGTTGGCTGATGTGTGTGGGTGGGTGGAGAAAATTGTGAGAGTGCGGGATATGCTTTCTTCTTCTTCTTCTTCTTCTTCTTCTTCTTCTTCTTCTTCTTCTTCTTCTTCTTCTTCTTCTTCTTCTTCTTCTTCTTCTTCTTCTTCTTCTTCTTCTTCTTCTTCTTCTTCTTCTTCTTCTTCTCCTCCTCCTCCTCCTCCGCCGCCGCCGCGACCCACGCCGCCGCCGCCTCCTCCTCCTCCTCCTCCTTCTTCTTCTTCTTCTTCTTCTTCTTCTTCTTCTTCTTCTTCTTCTTCTTCTTCTTCTTCTTCTTCTTCTTCTTCTTCGTCTTCTTCTTCTTCTTCTTCTTCTTCTTCTTCTTCTTCTTCTTCTTCTTCTTCTTCTTCTTCTTCTTCTTCTTCTTCTTCTTCTTCTTCTTCTTCTTCTTCTTCTTCTTCTTCTTCTTCTTCTTCTTCTTCTTCTTCTTCTTCTTCTTCTTCTTCTTGGTGTGTGAGGATGTGTGTGTGGGTGGAGAAATGTGTGTGGGTGGGGAAATGTGTGTGGGTGGGGGATCAGTGGGTGGGTGGTGGCATGTATGTTCGCCTGGGTCTGTATGAGTGCGTGGAGGTATGTGTGGGTGGGTGGGGGAGGTTTGGTGGGTGGGGGATGTGTTTGTGGCTGCGGGATATGAGGGTGGATGGGGGGTGTGTCTCACAACATTGCAATATACACTGTTTATGTTTACAACTTTCATTTGACAATGTTTTTTTTTGGTTTTCTCATGTGAATGTATCATGCGTAATATGCATTGTTCATGCTTACAAAATTCATTTGACAATGTTTTTTCCCCTATGTTAATGTAACATGCACATTTGATGAATGAAAGATGAGTGATTGAAAGGGCCGAATGTAAGACGGGTCTGCGTGCCCAATTTGTTACCCTTTTAAAATAAAGTTTGTTCGTTCGTCCGTTCGTTCGTTCGTACACCGGATCGTAGACAACTTGAATTGTATTTCTATTTTTCCCTTCTCATTGCTGTATGTATGTATATGTATGTGTGTATTTATGAATCTATGTGTGTATTTGTGAGTGTATGTGTGTATGTGTGAGTTTATGTGTATATGTGTGTATATGTATGTATTTGTGTGTATGTGTAAATGTGTGTGCATATGTGTGTATGTGCGTGTGTGTATGCGTATGTATGCGTGTGTATGTGTGTATATGTGTGTATGTGTGCGGATGTGAATGGATGTGTGTGTGTGTGTGCGTGTGTGTGTTTTCGTGCATGTATGCATGCATTAAGTACGCATGCAGTGTATGCGAGAGAGTGGGTATTTGTGTGCTTTTAAGTGGGTGCACAACTGTTAGAGTTTGTGCAAATGACGTAAGTATGTATGTATGTATGTGTGTATGTTTGTGCGTGCGTGCGAGCGTGCGTGTGTGTATGTGTGTGTGAGTGTGCGTGCGTGCTTTTGTACGTGTGTCTGCCTTTCTCAAAACATGGTAATATACAATTATTATGTTTACAAAATTCATTTGACAATGTTTGTTTCCGATGTAAATGTAACATGCACAGTTGATGAACGAAAGATGATTATTTGGAAGGGCCGAATGTAAGACGGGCCTGCGGGCCTAATTTGTGACCCTTTGAAAATAAATTTCGTTCGTTCGTTCGTTCTCTAAGCACATTACGGGTTTCATTTATTTTCTTGTAGGACTTGGTCATAGATTTTTCGGTCTGTACATGGTATTCTTAACATTTTCTTCAGAAACCACATTTCCACAGCCATCGGATGTTTTTCAGCTTGTATGCTCATTGTCAACGCTTTACATCCGTACCTAAGCACAGATTCAACACATTTTCAAATGCAAATGACATCTTTTTATTGGCCAGTATGTTTTCCATTTTGCAAAAGGCTACTATCACCATGGTGATTGGTGTTCTAATCTCTTCAAGGCATCTCCCATCAGATGTTATGACTGTTCCGAGATAATTGTACCGATTCACTTGTTTAAGAATATTCTCATTTACTGTACTTGCATATTACATTGTGGTATTTCCGACTTCCTTGTGACGACCATAATCTGTGTCTTTTTACAATTTTATTATAACCCTAGTTGTTCACTGTGTGCAGCAGCCGCATCTAATAAATGTTGCAGATCCTGCTCACTGTCTGCAATCAATAATATATATATATTAAACTATGCATAACATATATTCATTAATCAAACGCCAAGTCGGTAATCGTGGGCGGTCATGTTGAGCCATCTCACACAATCACCACTCGTGGATTACCGCTGTGTTCTCTGTGTTCTTCTCTCGACCATGCAAGGTGGCCAACTATCCAAGTATTTACCCCCTGTCTTCCCCATGTTCTTTCCGCCTCAGTCTTGCCAGTCATTATTAATACTGTTAAAATAGCTTCGGGCGTAAAAGTTCTGGCACTTCCGCCTTGTTCAGACGGCAACCGCTAGGAAATAATTTTGAATAACCGAAGTGTGTTGACAACAATTTGTTCTAAGACAGTGCGAGGTATGATTAGTTTAAAACAATGTTCATTATCTGTGTTTATTAAAGACTACAGTGCATCTTATTTTTGTTTGGGTTGCTTTTCTGTTTCTGCCTACGGCTTCTGCCGTTGCCTTTCTTCGTCGTGTTTCGCCTGCAATAATATTATTATGTAAAAATGTAATAATAAATTAACAATAATATTAACGTCAATCCCCACTCTCCATCCCCTTCTGTCAAATAATATTTTGTCCTTGCTGTAAGATGTCGCCTCTTTCGTACGCTATTCTCAAACTATAGTTACCAACCATATTGTCCGCTCCCTCGGTTCCCACGTGTGTGTTGGAATCTTCAAGTATTAATTATCTTTAACTTAATGCGATGTTCGCTTGAGAAAGACCAATATTTCTGTTTCATCGTAAAATCTTTGTATTTTTTATTCACTAGCGCTTGTACTTTGTACTCGTGTAATTAAAGAAACATCGTGCATATCTTTTATAGGACATTGTGATCAAAGAGGAAATTGATAGTTGATGAAATATAGTAGCAGTGTATTACCATTGGCAAATAGTTTAATTAATAGTTGTGGTGAGTGGTCTTGAGGAGATGATGTGGTGTATTTTATATATACGATATGCTGCGTATTATGGATGTAAATTTTCGTCTGGTCTTGAAGATGTATTTTTTATTGACATTTGATTTTGAGATTAGACTTGTTGAGTTTTTTTTAAATAGATAAATAAATTATTGTTAGTCCGTAAAAGTGACTAACAATGGATAGGATGTATGTTATATTATTTTGAATTGCTTGATTACCTTTATTTGATATGAGGGGAAAGAAAAATGATATTTAATAACCTGGGGGAGGGGGGGGGGGTATGATGTCCTGTTGTGATTCTATTTTGCTTGACTTATGATTTAAGTGAATTGTCTTGTGTGTTGAATAGTAATTACCTTGTTTACAAATATGTTGAAAATTGTTTAAGTTTAAGTTTAGTTCACAAACAGTTATGGTTTTGTCTAGCAATACATGGGGCTTTATATAAAAACCTTCGTTCAGAAAATAGTTAATAAACTACCGAGGACTAGTAGAGAGACACATTCTCTTGATGAATAATAAGTTCATGAGTATATTCTGTTAGTAAGATTGCGGTGATAATCAGCGTTGATATTTAAGATAGGGAGGTTAATTACATAGTGGCTACGAGGTTGTGGACACATATGCCATACTTAAATGGGCTGGTTATTACACAAGGGTTCGCGGGGAGTTAAAAATAGGAGCTGCATTAAATCAGCATTGATGGAATATATAGGGATTGGATGCCATATTGGGGAAGAAAACATTAACGTAACTAACGCATATAGTAGTGGGGTAAATGTGAGGAGCTAGTCATTGGAAATGGATATTGAGGGGGCTGTGAATAGCAGAGTATATGGTTGAATAGACGAGGATACTTATCAGGAGGGAGTAAATATAGGAGCTGTGAAAAGCAGCGTGAATTAAACATATGTTCATGAAAAATGAGCATGGTTTCATGATGGAACATGAGACAGGTGAAATATGGTCGTGCGTGTGGCAGTACAAATATTTAAGATATATTTTTAGATCTACTTAATTTATAACAAACAGAGATATAAGTTCATAAGATGTGTTTTTGAAAAAACTTTTAATTTGGAAAAGTTTTTGCGTTTGCAAGGGAGGTAAATGTGATTGGTTTCTGACTATTTCCTTATATCTTTATAACTGGGTGCGCACCCCATCAATATCTTTTCTGTCTATCCTGGTGTGGTTGATGTTGAGAGAGAATGAGAATTTACGTGACGCAAACTATATACTAACGATTGTTTTTTTGAACAATTGTAATTGGAAATATCTTTATGAACTGCGTTTTTTTTATAATGAAATCTTGTGTACTCATAAACGAAGAAGAAGTAACAACGAAAATAGCAGTTAGCTATAAGAGAGTATTAAAAGAGACAAGAAGAGATGTTGAACTCGAAATAATAGGAATGAGGTTTAAGATAGTTTGGAGAAATAATATTGGGTTAGGATGGTAGTGAGGGAAAGCTAAATGGGAATATGTAATATGTAGGTTAGGGAGGTAAGACTTTGGAGAAAAGTCTTCTTAAAGAAAAGGAGGAATATAACAGAGCTCCATCTCTGTTAGAGATAGTTAGGGGGAAATATAGAAGGGTTTGGGAAATGTCGCACCCGTGAGCACTATTGAAAGGGGAGTTGTTAGGGAAGCTCACGGGTGACGTCAAGATATAAACAGTTCTAACTTAACCTGTGGTCCGTCAGGGTGTGTTTTCATGAAGTTATACCAAATTGAATTTCTGGATAATAAAAGCCGTTTACACTTATCTAAGGCTTCGGTGTCATCTCTTGAGATTACCGTTCAACTGTTCGCTCCGTTACATTTCCTCGCATCAGGCTAAGGCTCTTACCCTCGCAACTGCGCTTCTCCGCCCAAAACCGTTGGCACAATATGGGGTGTCGGGTTTGGTGAGCGCAGCCCAATATTCAGCGCTAATAGAAGGTAGGTAGTACCGTCTACTGCCATACGGTAACTTAGTCATACCATGACATGACATACTTTTATAGTAGTAGTATTAGTAGTAAATATTAGCTGTGTCCTCATCAAACAGTAGTCCTGCGCCGTTTCGTGTTTATAATTCCTGAATCTATTGTGTTCGATAATTGGTACACTAGATGTCCCGTGCACCTTTTTCTTGTGTATAAATTCCTTAATCTATTGTCTGTCCAATATCGTTTTACTAAATACCTTCCAGTTCATTCCTAGAATATTAGTTTTCAGTTTGTGCATGTCTTTTATTACTATCTAATCTTTTTAAAATTATTTAACCAACAACTAGCAAATTCCTATCTGTCATATTATGATATATCCCCCCCCCCCCTCTTCCGATGTGTCTCCATCTTTTCGCGGTGGAGGGGGGGGGGCCTTGCGTGTCCCAGAGATCCCAAGAGCATTGTCGACTGATGCACAACTAAACGTCGGACAAGCCGTGGGTTAGGGACCAGACCAAGAGAGACACAACCTGCTGCTCTGCAGGTAGACTGAGGATAGCAGTCAATGTCTAAATTAGGCGCACGATGCCGCTACAGTTTGGTCCGGACACATACTCTAAGGTTCTCAGCTGGGGGTTTGGCTGAACGTCACTAAGACATAAACACTCGAAATGCCCAATAGATGGAAGTGAGGAATTAAAGCAGCCATGAGCAGGACGTGGCAATTCCTCGGGTGAGCCCAGTCTCAGAGCAATATGTGCCGGCTCTGCAACTATGGAATCCTCCTTGGATAGCGGGGAACGCCCATGGTCTGCCCCTGCCTTCCCTTTAGGGTTGACCGTGATGTCTTTGACCGTTCTATTTTGACCAACTGAGATGTGGGCGACATCACAACAATAAGTCCAACGTGCCTCGAAACCCGAAGAAGGCTAACCTCATTAAAAATGCCAGCCGAAGTCGGAAGTGCCGTCCTACGGGTGGCAAAATAAACATCGGCACTACTCATTTACATCTGAATGAAATGTGTTGTCCGAATGTCTCTCGTGCTAGGAACAGCTCTGGCTACCTAGTTTTCGTACGCAGCTCATGCCCGGAACAGCTCTGACTAGCTAGTTTTCCGAATGTCCGTCGTGCCCGAAACAGCTCTGTCCGAGCACAACCATAAGCACTTGTCCGAATCGAAAACTCGCTGATTGGATACCGTCTGCAGACCGGTCTGGTTTGTGCGGGAAATGCCCGTGGTAAACGAAATGCCCAATATTTTGAAGTGAGGAATTAAAGTAGCCATGAGTAGTGTAGAACGAGGAAAGTCGCTCCTTTTTTGTGGATCTTATATATTATTACTAATTATCGATCCCGATTCACAAAGGGCGATAACTTCCAGATCCGCAAAGGGCGATAATTCATTTTTTTTAAAAGTAGGTGTGGTCCGAGTAGGTGTGGTCTAGTGACGCTAGGTACGTGTAGTGTACAACATAAAAAATACAACAATAAAGAAAACAAACGACTCAAGTAAGGTATATAATGTTTTTTATTAAACCATGCATAGACAAAAAATACAATGCATATTAAATAAGTAGTGGAGTAGTCGATATATTATCACTGGCAACCTTTCTTTTTATATACAGATATGACAGAGATGCACGATGTTGCTGATATGTATATACAGAAGAGTCTTGTGTCTTGAAGCCTATATTGGTTCCCCCACTTGGTGTTTGGGTGTTGAGTACTTCCAATAAAGTGTCCTTGTTTAGATGAGTGTTGTGGTTTTTGGTCAAACCTTTGATACTGATTTTATCATAATCTCCGACACAAATATACGTCTTACTACATAACGAGACCATCCCATTCCCTTCGTATTCTAGTTTAAATAGCCCAGGGGTTCTCTTTTCATAGGCTTTGATATCCACACAGTCCTGACAGCTAGTAGTTTTATGAACACGGCAGGTTTCAGACGGGAACCACTGATTGTAGACTCTGTCATATTCTTCTCGTAGGTGCGGTCTAACTACTTCAGAGAGAATCGGCGCTAAGGGCCAAATATAGAGAGTCAGTGTCCATTTCACAAAGCTGAAAGTCGTCTTTAGAGATAAATTTGTCTAGAAAATCATAGTAGAAAGCTAACATTCTTAATTTGGCATACTGATAAACGAAAAAACCAATCTGTAGAGGTAGATCCCACACTGTTTTCTTCTTTAGGGTTTCAACTTCAAAAAGATCATCTGTAATACCAGTCATGCTTTTGAACCTGAGGTTATTGAGTACTTTGATAGTGTCTTTTCCGTGACAGTAGGAGACATCAGTATGTTTGGCTTTATTAGTTAATGTTTTGCCGTAAGCGGCGTTACCTAACAATTTCATAGTGTCGGCTGTAATAGACTCGGCTGGATGTTTGTCCCCTTGGCGACGGGCATTAGACACTGTTTCCCCAAAGGTTTTAAAATAACTAATCGGTCGATATTCTATTGTCTGGTAGATGTGTGTAACCACCAACCCATGGGCTAGATACCATTTTAAAAGAGGGGTGGCTAATAATATTTTCTTCCCGAAATAACTACCAATCAATGTCCGTCGTGGTGTACTCAGTAGGTTATTTTTTATGGCGTAGTCTTTCATAAACTCCCCAATATCGTCCCTCGACACTTCCGTGTTCTTAAAAATAGGGGGCATTTCGGCAAAGGACTCTTGTAAATCACTCGGGGTCTCGATATCACACTCCACCAACCCGAAAAAAGTATCGGCTTTTACAGCCTCAATTATCTGGTTTTCACTCAAAGAACCCCAAGGAAGCTCTGACGGTGGAAATGTTTTCTCACAAGAAACGATTTAATCAATGCAACTCAACCCAACGATTGACAGATTTGTGTGTGGTACTCTGTTTTATTAAACTTATCACCATGGTAAAATGTACCACGTTTGGTCACGCCCACCGACATAGCACACGATGACTGAAGAATTACTTCCCACCAAAAAAAAAAAAAAAAAAAAAAAAAAAAAAAAAAAAAAAAAAACCCATCTAATTTATTTAAAATTAATAACTAAGCTGGTAGTGTTTTGTTATGTTTTCGTTACAAACTTGAGTGAGAAGTCTTATCGACAAACACCGTTAAATTTATACAAGAGACAATATCACAATTATAGACATATTTCAAGCGAACGAAAGAAGAAGAAGAAGAATCGACACATGATAATGATAGACACAGAGCGGTTACCGACATGAAACATAATGTATTCTTTTTTCGGCGTTACAAAGTGTCTATCTTCTTAGTTGTGCGTAAGCGATATTACCAAAAGTTACCAAAAAGAAAATAAATAGTAGACAACGGTACGGTATTTTGATGAACAGCGGTTTAAACCGTGTGAAAGAATTAAAAAAAAAAATTCACACTTTGAGGATTGAACCACCTTCCCTCGTACACGAGTCAAGTGCGCTATCAACTACACTATTAATTCTGGTAACGGTGATAACGCCCCAAAAGTACAACACCAACCTTGCAACTGCGAGCGATGTCGGAGATGGTAAAAATAAGAATTACAGCTATTAACAAAACATATTTCTAGAACAGATTTATAAACATATACGGGTTAGACAAATATATAAATTACTCCCTCTATTATGTTTAAACACCAATAAAGTATTGTTTTCGGTTGTATAAAAAGTAACATAATTTATATGTAAAACTGTGCTATGCTTACTTGGGGAAAGTCAGATTTAGACAAAATGATTCAACTATCAGAAAAATGAACCTTGTAATATTAAACAATATTAAGTTTTAAGTATTTTAAAAGGCAATATATCACAATAAAGCATACATATATATTTTAAAAAATTATTTATGTATGCACAATCGGAACAAGTACGCCTCGTATGACGCCTTAAATGTGTAATAAAATAACTTTTTACAGGTCAAAAGTATTAAAACTTATAGTGAAGTGAAAGATTACGAGGTTGTTGATATAAAACACCAATATTGCTGTTGATTTGCGAAATATATCAAGAGATATTGATATTATTAACGCAGCATGTTGCACACTTTATGGTAATTCCGCTCCGTAGCGGCTTTGTCGGGGGAGGGCTTGTTGCCAAGTTTTCTTGGATGACCGCGTACGTTAACAAAAATGGCGGTGTTCATTCACCAGTCCAGACGCACACTGAGGCTCACAGTGAAGTGTAAGTGTTTTACTAACACGATAATTAGATTTTATTTTGATATCATCAGAATAAATCTAAATTTCGCCATGTTTTGAGTGAACCAATGGTTATAAGAACGACTTTCTTTTCGCTCTGTACAAAACCACACTCGAACATTCTACCTCTAGTTTCTTTCGCGTGCCCGACACACCACACATAGCTGTTTCTTTACCTTTTACAAAGGGACACGTCAGCAACACGTGTAATGCAATCATCATCAAATGGTGTAGGCATTCATACCCCTGTCTTTGGTGTTCTGAAATCAACTTTGCTGGCATGCCACTACTATAATTTCTAATCTCGGTCTGCCTTTCTTCCCCTCGAACTTTCCAGTTGTCACGATGTTCATGCGTCTCTTATATGACTAAAGAAAGTTGTTTCTTTTCTAGTTGTTACTCAGACAGGAAATCCACCTTACAAACCAGCTGCTTCTAATTTTGTTCATTCTAAGATTCACTCCCATACACCAAAACTATATACCACTCTCTTACATTACTTTTCCATTTTGTAAAGTTTGGTTGTCCTGTTCATTAATCTCTTGTACATCATCCATCTGATAATTGCCCCTAGGTAATTTATCCACTTGGTTCAGAATGTTTCTATGTCACCACTTTCTTTGATCCTGGCCTAGAGGTTACACAACTTTTCTCCGTAATCTCGTAAGTAACATGACGACTGTGAGAATCAGTTCGAATCGCGTCGGTACCTTATGAGGGTATGTGAGCCGGTCGTTCAGAAACCAAACTACTGAGTGTAATGTGGCCAAGAAATCAGCTGAAAGACGTTGACAGCGATGTCCTGTAAACGATATGCAAAACATTTATTTACTTTCTTTGATACCATTATTGATATTTTCTTGATAGAGCACTCCATATTACTACAATGTCCAACAATTATAGATCTGTTGCATTATCTACCCCCAAAACTGTGTCTTTATATCTTCCGATTAGTATTTGTAACCTCTGTCTGGTTTCTCATATAAATTCGCCTAGGCACACGTGCGCGCGCGCGCGCGGGGAAAAGAGAGAACTCAGTACCAATCGGTCTGTTTGTTTTCACTTGCGTTATTTTCGCTTTTACTTGGTGTTACAGTATTTCGTTACTCTATTTCAAAGGTATAGAATGTAAAATACCCCAAAAGTCACCTACACGCAGTGTAAACACACGAAGCAATACACAATGCTTTTAACACACAAGTTAAAAAAAACAGGTGTGCATGTTATCACGTTGATAAGGCTTTCAATAGTGTAAGACATATCAACTTAGTAGCTGTGCTTGCAGATCTACAAACGGCTGGGGGCAAAAAATATATTGGAACTGTCATATGGATTGATAATGAAATAGGTAAATATCACCATATTAAAAGAGGTGTGAAACAGTGATGTGTAATGATTTTTCCCCTGTACACCAGAAATATATGAAAAGATCGTTGAAGTACGTAGCATCAATAGATAGGCAGTCTTGATTGTAGATAATGAACAGGACCTGGAACATTTAGTACATGGAATTGTCATGAACAATTAGGATTAGAACTAAAAAGACATAGATTATTGTCGTCACTAGGAAAAAGGAAACACCACAAGTAAATAGGAAAACAAGTCGGTACATTTATCTCGGAACAGTTATAATATCTGATTGGAAATGGTTTGAAGAGATTACAAGAATCGTCACAGGAAATTTAGGCTTTAGCAAGATGAACAACATACTGACCAAAAAGATAGCAATTGAAACGGAACAAAGGAAGTGTTGAAGTGCTTAATAGTGTTACTTTTGTATCGATGTGTGGACCAGGCTGAAAAACATCTAATGAAAATGTGGAGAAAAGATACCACGGGCAGAAAATAATCAGGTCCTACAAGAAACAAATGAAAATCGTAAATAGATTATAGAAATAAAATGTAGACAAAATTTTGTTCGGTATTTTATGAGAAAGAATTAAACATGGTAACAACTGGCAAGATCGAAGGGAAGAGACCAAGGAGAAGACTGAGAAGTAAATACCTGGATGGGTTGGAAACGGGGTATGGTCGAGACCAGAGCTGATCCACGACTCTAGTGATCGAGTGAAATGGTAGAACATGATCTCCCACGCTTAGTGACATGATGGATGAATAGATGTGTAACCACATGATAATCAAAATGATGTCATCAGAATAAATCTAAAATTCACCATATTCTGAGCACAAAGATTGAAAAGTCCTAGCGACATTGTCTCAACATGCTTACAACCGATAGAACTTCAAACTTGAATGAATGTATGTAATAAAAGTCGCTCACCTTGAAGACTGATATAATTTTGAGATAAATCCTTTTATTTCGGATCTGCTCTCTTTTAGACAAAATGAACACAACACTGCCGTATCATATAACGGGGCCCTAACACGGGCACGGGACGTTATATATATTAATACCACTTGGCCGTTCATATAATTCTATAATTACCCAATCTCCTAAAGTATATTGCCACCCATGTCCAAACATAACTCGTTAACTCGTTGTCTATACTTGATATCTGTTCCGGTCCTGAGTATGACAAGAATGCTATATCCAAACAGGCAATATCCCTTCCTCAGTAACAATGCTTTGCCCTAGATGATCAAACCTTTTGCTCACGGAGCTTTCAGGGAAAAATACACACAGCCGTCTTGATCTCCTTTCTCGAAGTCACCTTTCCGCTGTCCCGGACGATGATTACGTCGTCCTCAGTTTCTAGTCGTCAAGTCATTCTATTGTTAGACTGGGAATCTCCTAATTTACATTTGGTGGTGCGTGTGGGCGTGACCACCGTGTGGCATAATGCCCCCTCCAAAAAAAAAAAAAAATGCTATGCCATTTTTCTTCTCATAATTACTTACAACTGTAACCATATTTTTACGCACTACCACATAGTTCCAGGATTTACCCCATCATTAACCCTCCAAAAAAAAATCATAAATGCTACATAACGGGCACGCCCACCTGTCCGAACCCTACGTCGAACGTCGTGTGACTGATCCTATGGGATCAGTTCAACTAATAAGTTAATATTAGTCCCTACCTTGTCCTAATGACAAGTATGTCCTAGTTCTAGGACGAGGGTAATAATGATGTTTTTCCAGTAACCAGGTTAGACGTAGTCGTTACTTGGTGTCGTATGACAATATTAATGGGTAGGGTGCTTGTCTGTGATTCCACCTTAACTTTTTCCCGATATTTTCCTTTGGGATTTGAATTGTCACTTGGTCATATTTAGCTCCTGTACTGATTCATAAGCATACAGCATAACATAACACATACCCTTCGGACCCAACATTTCTCATTAACTAATATAAATGCTAAATAAATCAAATATAGTCATTCACAATTACAACTTTATACTCAAGTGTTTCTGAGTTCTTTCCGATCGGAAGTGCTTGTCTCTGTTAATAACTTTCATCCTTGCCGTGGCCCTGTTTTGAACACATATCAGATACAAATGTACCTTATTTATAATATTTAATCAAATAACCTATCTTAACATGTTGGTTATTGTTATCTTGACCCACTAATAAGGTTTATAATACGTAATCAACTCAATATATATCTGAACTTTGAACTTAATACAACAAAACTATAACTCTAATTCAACTCTACATAATCAACAAGAAAATTTGCCATTCTATAATCGACTCAGAATGTCAGCAAGATTATTATCTTTTCCAGGAATATGACAAATGTCAAATTCATAATCCTGTAATAGTAATGACCATCTATGTATTCTAGATTTCTTTGGATGACCCGATTTGAAAATTTGTAGCGGTTTGTTATCCGAAAGAACTAGAAATTTCCTACCTAGTAAGTATTTAGAGAACTTTTCAATACTTTCAATTAAAGCTAAAGCCTCTAGTTCAGTAACAGCATAATTTCTTTGAGTTTCAGATAGCTTTTTACTGAAATAAAGAATAGGATGTAGTTTCCCCTCATGCAATTGAAGTAATACAGCTGAAATAGCATGTAAACTAGCATCCGTTTGTAACACAAAATCTTTTGAAATATCAGGTAATTTCAAAATAGGATATGTACTAAACAGAGTTTTTATTTGTTGTAATAACTTCTCGTGATCCTCTGTCCAAACTATCTTTGTTGGTTGACCTTTTTTTAAAAGTTCCGAAAATGTTGCTGTCATATGTGCAAAATTAGGGATAAACTTTTGATAATAATTAATCAACCCTAATACACTCCTAAGCTCCTTCTTGGATGTTGGAGGTTTGATATTAAGAATCTTTGTCACAACTAATGGATCTGTTTTCCTAAATCCGTTAGAGATTCTATGACCCAGAAATTGTATCTCAGTAAACCCTATCTCAATTTTACTTGGTTTAGCTTTCAACCCATGTTCTTGTATTTTCTGGAAAACTTGTTTTATAATTTTAACATGTGTGTCAATATCACAAGTATGAATACAAATATCATCCATATACGATGCTACGTTGGTAATTCCATGAAGTAATCTTCTCATCATTCTCATGAATGTACTTGGTGCATTTTGTAAACCAAATGGAAGATATTCCCATTCATATAAACCTAACGGCGTGCTAAAAGCTGTAATATGCTTTGAATCTTCCTCCATCGGAATTTGCCAATATCCTTTTGTAAGGTCAATTTTCGAAAATATTTTCGAGTTTGCCATGGTTTCAATTAACTCATCAATATTTGGCATAGGTTCTGCATCTAGTAAAGTTAATTCATTAACTTTCCTATAATCAACGCATAAACGTAATGACCCATCTTTTTTCTTAACAATTACAACTGGTGAACAGTAATTTGAAATTGATTTTTTTATAATTCCAGTCTTATCTAGATCTGAAATTTCTGCAGTAACTTTTTCCAAATAATGTATTGGAATAGGATATGGTTTCACTTTAACGGGGACATTTGATAATAAAGTTATTTTATGTTTAATCAGTGATGTCTGCCCCGGTTTATCTGAAAAAATTGAACTATATTCCTTTATTGCAGTAATAAGCTTTTCTCTATCTTGTACTGATAAATCTTTACTTATCTGAATCGCTTGCCAATTACTGTCACTATTAACTATAGGTGTTGGAATCTGTTGTTCTATAGCATCTTCTTGTTGTTCATTAATTACCCAACAAGCTGTTGCTATCCTATGAGGAATTTGTTGTGTCACTTGACCTGAGTTATCCTCACGTGGAATATATGGCTTCAACATATTAATATGAAAAATCTTATGTTTGCCATTCACATCAATACGATAATCAACATCGCTAATTTTCTTAATTACCTTAAACGGACCTTGCCATGAAGTAACCAGACAATCTCGAGGATCAGGTAATAATAACCAAACCTCTTCTTCTTCTTCTTTCAAGACTATTGTCTTGGCGTTCCTATTACCATACTGTCTGTATCTTTCTCCAGCTTTATCCAGTGCACATTTTGCAATCTGACAAGCTGTGATAATTTTATCTCTTAACTGTGTTACTATTTCATATGCATCTCTTTTCGGATGATCATATGTTTTATTTGTGAGTAGGTCGTTATATATTAATAATGGACTTCGTGGATTTGCTCCATATACCAACTCGAATGGAGAAAACCCTGTACTAAATTGTGGTACCTCTCGGTATGCAAATAGTACCGCTGGTAATAAAATATCCCAATCTTTGGGCCTTTCCGCAGCAACTTTCGCCAGAGTTCGTTTAAGAACTCCGTTGTAGTTCTCATTCACACCATTTGTCATTGGGTGCCAAGGTGAACTAAACACCTGTGGAATCCCAAGTATCTTCATTGCCTCTTGAGTAGCCGTTGATATAAACTGACTACCTCTATCTGATAATATGCAGCTAGGGAATCCTATTCTGCTAAAAATTATCAACAATGAATCGAGAATGGATCTACTCGTGATACATTTTAAAGGAATAGCCTCTGGCCAACGAGTACAGAGATCAATCATAGTTAATATGAATCTATTGCCTCGATCAGTAGTTGTATTTAACGGACCCACAATATCTATAGCTATTTTCTGAAATGGTCGTGATGCCAAATCAGTTTTCTGAATATGTGCTTTGGGATGTTTGCCTTTTTGCGTGGTCATCTGACATAATGTACATGAACGTACACGTGTGGTAATGTCTTTGTTATAACCAGGCCAATAGAATTGCGTGAGCAATCTATTAGTGGTTTTAGCAATCCCCATATGACCAGCGAATGGAGAATCATGTGCTAATTTTAATGCCTCAGTACGATATTTCGATGGAAGTACTGTTTGAAAATAACGTGATGTACCTCTATCATATCGTCTCGATAAAATATTATTGTCTAGGAAAAATTTCCAATTACCTCTTTTACCTTGTTTTATTGGTTCAGTCAGTTTCTTAAAACAAGATTTTAGAGTTGGATCTTGTTTTTGATCTTCTGGTAAATCAGTCACTAGTCTGATATAATTTTCTAATTTGTCACTGTCTTTATCCCTTTTGTCTTGAGCTCTTGTAATTGCATTAGCTCTTGCATGATCAATTTCCCATTGTTTTGCTTCCTCATGCATTAATTGTTTCGCATCTGGTATGTTACCAATCAGTAATCCGGCACATGGATTTGGTAATACGGCTGCATTTATTGTGCCTTCGTAATATGGTGAAATAATTGTAATCGTGGCAATCTTATATCTTTCTATTGTGCCACCGAATGTTCTGCACTCTACAGTTTCGCCTGTATAATCTTCTTCTTTTATCAGCTTTCGATCTACTCCGACAATCGAAGCTCCCGAATCACGAATGCAAGTAGTGGGTTCACCATTTACCCATGCTTGATGGATTTTTAGTTTGCCATTTTGTATGCTAACGGCGTTAGCTTCATGAATTGTTTCTATACATTCATTACCAATATTGTCAGTTATACCTTTATTAAACTTGTCAGTCTGATCATCATACTGTTGTATGATAGCTGCGTGTGTCTCTTCTAAATCGTCTGAGTCACTACTGGAGTATATGTATGCTGTACTAGCTTCCTTCCAGGAATTTCTCATCGGACAAGACCTACTAGTGTGTCCGTACGCCCTACATGAGAAACATTTTATACTTCTTTTAAAAGAGTCATACTTATTTCTCTTCTTCGCCGTAATATCTTTTAGATATGCGGAATAACCTGGATGTTTATCACATATCTCTAAGTTTCCATGCGATAATCTACAATATTGGCATCTGGTGAATTGGCCTTTTCTTGGTCTTTCACCTTCTCTATTGTAAGGACTATTTCTATTGCTACCACTACTAAACTTTCTAAACTTACTGTTTCCTCTTTGAAATTTTGCACTTGCTCCTATCACTAATTCAGGTTGTGTACAGTTAGCAAAAATATCCCTATTTGCATTGAAATAAGATTCACCCTTATTCTCCATTTCACTTAAACTTTTACATTTGTTTTCCATAAGAAATACTGACATAGGTTCTGGTATTGCAGATAACATTCTATCTCTGATAATTAAGTCTCTCACTTTCTCATAACTATCATTAATATCCGCAGCCTTACACCACTTAACAAAACTAGAAGACATTTCCGAAGCGAAATCCAGGAATGTTTGATTCGATTTCGGTGTAAGTGTTTTAAACTTAGTTCGTAATCCAGATTCATCTAATGAAAAATGTGACAGCACACGATCGCGCATATATTTGTAATTTGTACGTAAATCCTCAGGAATCAACTCAATCACTTTTAACGGCTCCAATGCCAGATGACGGTGAAATAAAATTGGTATGTCCTTCTCTGGTACCTTGTAATGCTTTACGAGTACTTCAAAATTAGTCATCCAAGAACTAACCGAATCACCTTGTTGAAAATTCCTGAATAAACCTTGGTACTTTTTCACAGGATCGTTCTGCTTAGCCAGCATTTTCTCTCGTTCGATTTCAGCTCCACGTTCCATCTCAAGCGTCTTGACCCTTAGGTTACCTTCAACCTCCTTGTCCCTCCAGAGTGTTTCCGTAGCAAGTCTTTCCCTATCAAAAGCCAATTGTTTCTCTTTAAGTTCTGCTTCAGCAACAATTTGTTTCATCTTCAAATCTGCCTCTGTAGCCATTTGTTTTTCCTTAAGTTCCGCTTCTGCAGCCATTTGCTTTATCTTCAATTCCGCTTCTGCAGCCATCTGTTTCTCTTTTATTTGCATCTCTATCATTAACTTCTCTTTTTCCGCATTTAATTCTTTTTCTCTAGACTCCATTCGTTCACGTTCCAAAATTATCTCACTTTGTCTGATCGCCATCTCTTTTTCTTTCATTTCTCTCTCAAGTTGTTTCGCTTGCTTTTCTGATGCCAGTCTTTCCTGTTTTTCCTCCTTGTCACGTTTCTGTTGTTCACTGAACTCAAGCTTTGCCCAATTTCGAAGCTCAGCACCAGTTAGACCAGTCTTCTCGCCCATTTCAATGAAATGTTGCAGCGTAGACATCTTGTCCTATTGTCCTACCTGTAAAATGAGCTATCTGACTGAAATAAATATGGACGTAGGCAAGAGAAGAAAAGAATCGACAAAATTGTGATAATATCTCAAATCACCATCAATCAGATAGTAACGTAAGTGTTGTATCACCGTTGAGCAAACACGAACTCAATCAACTCTGTAGTGTAAATTCGAACACAACAAAAGAATCAACCAAATATATCTATAATGAACGAAACAGATCTAAATTATAAAATAAATATGAAGAAATATGTCTAATATACAATATGTGTGACGCAAGACAACTAATAATCATAAGAGACGATCGACGACTGACGTAAATACATATTACTGTTTACAAACGATAACAAAATTTTATCCCCATTTTTGACGGATAATGTTCCTACTATACTACTAACGTAAAGACGAGACTATAATATTGAGGTGACGCCCGCAAGATCAAAACCAAACAAAATTAATTCGTAATGACCTGGCTCTTGTCAACCCACAAATCACTTCATGAACTAATCAAGATATCAGATATCATTAGCTCATCAAGGCCTTCTAACCACCCGCAAATAAAATAAGTAGCCTTATTATGAGTCAACATAACATCAATCAACAATGAATAACAATTACTGGCCTTTTTCCGGCTCTCTTGTACATAGATAACCGAGTAGAGTTCCTGTCGTTCAAAAATTTTGACATAGAATTGTGTCGATCAGTTCATTAAGGAATTGATCCGTGGTCACCACTCGAGTATTGGTATGCTTGTTGATTTATACCCGATAAGCTGTGTCCACAATAGACTGTTGCTCCTGGCTTGAACGATAGTACAATTAACTTGTACTACTTTCACCCTGGACTCAGGAAGTCCGTAACCAACCCATAACACGTAGTTGGCTGTAGTGTAACGACGACGTTTGAATTTTACTGCAGCCTTATTGTGATACGTTTAGGTTGCTGTAGGTATCCGAATGAATGATGCCCACAGTGAAATCAGTAGATCTGCCTGCATCCGGTTCTGGTACCTAAAGTCCAATGTGTGACCGATTCGACTGTGTCTGGTATCACGATGGAAAAAAAATAGTAATTGTCAATCCGTAAAACGTTCCGATGTGTAACCGCTGAAGTGTAAAGTGAGTAGCCTCCTGACGTGTGTAGTGTATCCGTGTACAGTCAATCAATGTCCAAACGTTACCGTTGTCCGTAGATGTCGACGTAATGAGTTAATGTTTGTATCGTCGTTGTGTCAATCCACAATCATGAAATGGTGTCGTTAGACGAACGAAGTGTTACTTCCATGTCCGTAAATGAGCTCAATGGTATCCTAGTGAGGATCGCTAACATTGGAACAATGTCAATAAATAATTGAGTCATTTGCTACAGCGGTGCAATGTGTAACATCCATAAGTGTCTTTATATGTTCCTGTCGTCAGAGTCTTGAGGAACATGTAACGTCTCGATGCGTTCCAGGTGCAGTGTAGTGTCCAGTAGTATCTTGATGTGTATAATGTCCTTTAATGTCCCGATATAATAAATATAACTGTCCCAATGTGAATCGTTATCGATTAAATACATTGAACAATTGGGTACTATGTGACATTAAAGTCTATCTGTATGCTTCGACTTCAAATCAAGTGAGTGTACACGTGTTAGATTTCCTGCATGTTGAGGTGTAATGATAACGTGTCTCTATGTATTCTGTCAGATATCCCGTTGTAACTCGTAAATATATATTGAAGTTTCCCGTGAAGAGTAAAGTTCGAAGTAATGAAGTGGTACTGTGTCAACTTAATCTTCATATGTGTCCTCCTATTCTTGATACTCGTATGTTAAATGTGTGGGTACTGGCAATATCGTACCATCCTTGTGTGTAGTTATATCAGTGTCATAAGCGTGAAAGTAAGTGTTCTTTCTCCTATTATAAGTTTGACTCACTGCTTTGTTAACAGAGTGGAAATGTCGTGTAGGAAGCTAACGCCTCCTTCTTCTGTACCAACAACACATTATAAGTCGAGTGTGGACTCAAACGATCCGTAAACCAAATATATCAGTTGTGTTTACCTCTCCATTACTGTATTGTGCTTCACTTTCCCAAACTTGGACAATATTATGATCGTATTTAACTATTTACTATTGTCTCAAACGATAGTATATAATTTGCTGTTATTAAATACACGTAATGTTCATTATCTGTTTCTGCTCGTGCACACCATGTATGTAGACCAGTTAATATAGTATAGTGCAATCTTTATTCCTTTCTTTCCACTCATAAACTTCTCAAACTGTGGCACTTATGAAGGACTAGTTTAATTAAATTATTTAGTCACTTTACCTGCAGATAATCGTCAAATAATAAGTATGTTGGCGTTACTCACAATCTTTCGGCAACTGCCATGTTGGCGCATTCTGTGTACTCCTGATGTCTTATCGTGCAAAGGAATTTATCATTGTGGCGCGCATTCATTGTATCTTTACTTCTGATATAGCGGGAATCAATCATCGCTTGTTTGCATTACACCATTGTTTCCTCGGATCGAAGTCCCCACGTGTCTCAACATGCTTACAACCGATAGAACTCAAACTTGAATGAATGTATGTAATAAAAGTCGCTCACCTTGAAGACTGATATAATTTTGAGATAAATCCTTTTATTTCGGATCTGCTCTCTTTTAGACAAAATGAACACAACACTGCCGTATCATATAACGGGGCCCTAACACGGGCACGGGACGTTATATATATTAATACCACTTGGCCGTTCATATAATTCTATAATTACCCAATCTCCTAAAGTATATTGCCACCCATGTCCAAACATAACTCGTTAACTCGTTGTCTATACTTGATATCTGTTCCGGTCCTGAGTATGACAAGAATGCTATATCCAAACAGGCAATATCCCTTCCTCAGTAACAATGCTTTGCCCTAGATGATCAAACCTTTTGCTCACGGAGCTTTCAGGGAAAAATACACACAGCCGTCTTGATCTCCTTTCTCGAAGTCACCTTTCCGCTGTCCCGGACGATGATTACGTCGTCCTCAGTTTCTAGTCGTCAAGTCATTCTATTGTTAGACTGGGAATCTCCTAATTTACATTTGGTGGTGCGTGTGGGCGTGACCACCATGTGGCAGACATGATGTATGGATAAATGTATAATCACTTACATGATAATCAGATTGATGTCATCAGAATAAAGCTAAAATTCACCATATTCTGAACACAAGGATTGAAAAGTAAGAATGTAATGTGATGGGGGAACTTTCGGGCCGTGTTTTCATGTTTGCTGTATCTATTTGTGTTAGTGTTTGCGCCTATGACTAAAAACGTGTCTGTCTGTATGTCTGTCTATCTATCTGCCTGTATATCTATGTGTCTGTATGTCTGTGTGTATCTGCTTATTTGTCGTCGGGTTTCTGTTTCTCTATGTGGCTATACTGGCATCTATGACTGAGTGTCCGCGTATATGTGTGTTGTTGTTGTTGTTGGTGGTGGTGTTGTTGGTGTGTGCGCGCGCGCGTGTGTGTGTGTGTGTGTGTGGCTGGTCACTCTAAGACCTATAATGTTAGCACAACGATCATACAGCCTATAAACAACTCACAATGAGAGTGTGTATGACTGATTGTGCGTGTGATACCATTCTGAGAGATTGGCATAAATTTTACTTGTGTATGGTAGTCCGGATTACAGGGTATCCTTCTTTCTTCTACGGGGCCCTCTTGGGTGGAGTACCCGAATCAGGGTTATGTGAAGCCATGGAAGCATGTGGATGAAGTGTAACAGCCGACATATTGTTGATGGTTATGGTCTGTAATCTGTGGTGATAGATCATCAGTATGGTCACCGATTAAAATAGTCATTACCTAGAAGGAAAGTAATGGCAAACTGCTTTTGGCAAACATTGCCAAGAACCCCATAACAACCAGGTGGTGGAAACTTTCGAATATCTTGGTTGCGAACAACGGTGACACAATTAAAGAAATTAAACGACTGTCAGTTGCTCTTCAAAGACTAATACAACTTAATAGAGTGGGACAGATAGAACTACATAAATTATGTTTTTAAGAGTATTCAACCTGTGAGACACTTACTACACACCGCATAAATGCACTTGAATATAAATGTAATAGATGGGTTCTAAGAATATCTTGGGTAAAAAGAACAAATGCGTCTATACTTCAAGAGTTTTGAAGATGGTTTTTAAAGACGATCAAAGAAAATTGGTATTTTGGTGTCTCTGTTGTTCATCTTGCTAAAGCCTACATTTCCTGTGACGATTCTTGTAATCTCTTCAAACTATTTCCAATCAGATATTATAACTGTTCCGAGATAAATGTACCGACTTGTTTTCCTATTTACATTTGGTGTTTCCTTTTTCCTAGTGACGACAATAATCTATGTCATTTTAGTTCTAATCCTAATTGTTCATGACATTTCCATGTACTAAATGTTCCAGGTCCTGTTCATTGCCTACAATTAAGACTGCCTATCTATTGATGCTACGTACTTCAACGATCTTTTCATATATTTCTGGTGTACAGGGGAAATATCATTACACATCACTGTTTCACACCTCTTTTAATAGGGTGATATTTACCTATTTCATTATCAATCCATATGAGAGTTCCAATATATGTCCCCCCCCCCCCCCCCCCCCCCGCCAGCCGTTTGTAGATCTGCAAGCACAGCTACTTAGTTGATATGTCTTACACTATTGAAAGCCTTATCAACGTGATAACATGCACACCTGTTTTTTTAAAAACTTGTGTGTTAAAAGCATTGTGTATTGCTTCGTGTGTTTACACGGCGTGTAGGTGACTTTTGGGGTATTTTACATTCTATACCTTTGAAATAGAGTAACGAAATACTGTAACACCGGGTTCCAAATGTTGCTGTATGTAGCCGAGGCGCGGTGTTGGGGTGAGCGCCCAACATTGCTCAAATACCTCAATGGCTCGTGAATACATAACCTATGCAGCAAAAGTCCAACTCCTGGCCTTCACGTGGCGGGCCTGTTTAAACTAACAGGAGAAGGGGCGACGGCGAGTCTCTGGCGCCGGAAAATAACCAGTATGCTCTAGATGTGTATGCACGGACATGCATGCGCAGACAGGCGTGTGCGCGCGTACACATCTACACTCGAGTGAGACCACAGTCTGCTCTAGCAAAGAAAGGTGCTGAAGACGGAGGCAACCAGCCAAGAGGCGCACCACAGAAATCAGGATGCCACGCAATCACGCAAAATGGAATATGTCGACTACTGCTAATCGTTATGGTGCTCGCCCTGCTTTGGACCCCCAGGCAGGTGCAGTGCCGGGCCCTATGTCTCGAAAGGGTCCAACCCCAACTACTGGAGGTCCTTCTCAGATGTCCTGTGGAGCCAGGGGACATGAGAATAGGACGACTGGCCATACTAAACTAAGACTTAAAATAATGCACTGGAATGCGGAGGGAGTCAGCAACAAAAAAGTTGAATTAGAAAACATCCTGGACAAAGAGAAAGTAAGCATATGTTGCTTGCAAGAAACTCACCTCAATGAAAATATAGCCTTCAAAATCAGAGGCTACCAGTGTTACCGATCTGACCGAAAGAACAGGCGAAAAGGTGGGATACTGACCCTTGTAAGAAATAACATCATGGCTTCCCAAATCAAAGTCTACATGGAAGGGGCTGAGTATCAGACACTTAAACTTAAGACAGGTAATACAGATCTACATCTGATCAATTACTACTGTCCAAGTGACCGCCCACAGGCACTGGACACTCTACCACTAAAAGAAAAAATGATTGTGTGTGGCGATTTCAACAGCCACTCGCAGAGCTGGGGCTATGATCACATGGACCAGAGAGGAGAGAGACTGGAAGACTGGCAAGATGAGAATAGATTCATGTTGATTAACAAGCCGTCCGACCCACATACTTTCTACTCGAGATCATGGCACTCTTCAACTACACCTGACCTGGCTTTTCATTCACCAGACCTGGAGTGGAACATTACACGAACTGTTGGGAAACAACTTGGTGGCAGTGACCATCGGCCAGTTTTTCTAACCGTAGAAAATGAGCTTGTAAGTGAAAGCAGCACCCTCTCGAGGTGGAACTACAAGAAAGCAGACTGGGCAATGTACAAGCATCGCACCAGCATACTGGTTAGAAACCTGAACACTGAGAAAGACATAAATAAAGCAGTTGAAGAGTTTGGGAAATGCATACTACAGGCAGCGCGAGAAACAGTACCAAGAGGAGCCCGTAAACAATATAAACCCTACTGGAGTAGTGAACTGGAACAGTTGCATAATGATGTTGAAGTGTGTAGAAAGCAAGCAGAGGCCACACCCAGCCAAGAGCACCACAATAAATTCCAGAATGCAAAAGCCAAATTTCAAAGGGCCAAGCTGCAGGCTAGACGGAAAAGCTGGCAGGAGAAAACGGAGTCTCTGAACTTTGAAAGAGACACAAGGAAATTGTGGAAGCTAATAAAACAGCTTAATGACGAGGGCACAGGGAGAAACTCAAAAATTGCACTGCATAAAGATGGAAAAATCTTAACAAGAAAGCAAGCAGCTGACCATTTTGCGGACTCGTTCGCACAAGATAGCAATATCAAAATTAGTCCAGAGAATCAACAAGAGATTCGAGAGAAACGACAACATACAGGACAGAAGGAAATAGTACATGAGGTTCTGGAGGCACCCATCACAATCAGCGAACTGGAGCTAGCCATATCAAAACTGAAAATGAGAAAGTCACCAGGAGCTGATGGTATCTCCAATGAAATGATCAGGAACCTAGGAACAGAGGCCAAACCAAAGCTGTTGCAGATCTTCAATAACAGCTGGACCTTAGGCAGTGTTCCACAAGCCTGGAGAGAAGCAATCATGATACCCCTCCTAAAATCAGGGAAAGATGGTTCCATTGCCTCTAGCTACAGACCAATTAGCCTCACCAGCTGTCTCTGCAAAACACTGGAGCGCATCATCAATCACAGACTGCAGTGGTACATTGAAAGTAAAAACATCCTTGTGCCACAGCAGGCTGGCTTTAGGCAGTGCTACTCTACGGAAGATCAGACAACCTACCTCTCTCAAGAAATTGAGGATGCATTCCAAGAGAAGAAGCTGGTGCTTGCGGCATGGATAGATCTGAAGAAAGCCTTTGACAAAGTCTGGAAAGAAGGTCTGATGAAGAAACTGAGAAACTGCAAAGTCAATGGAAGAATGTACAAATGGGTGAAAGCATACTTGCACAACAGAAGAGCCCGAGTACAGATAGACGGACTCAAGAGCAAGAAAGTACTACTGCGTCACGGTGTCCCCCAGGGCGGAGTCTTGTCCCCCACACTTTTTCTAATCTTCATCAATGATCTTGTTGCTCACCTACCGCATGGAATTAAAGCGGCAATGTACGCCGATGACCTGGTTCTATGGAGCACAAATGAATATGCATCAGTGGCCACCAGATTGCTACAAAGAGCTGTAGATACATTTGCTGCATGGGCAAATAGATGGTGTGTCAGCATAAACACTGACAAGTGCAGCACCACCCTATTTACCCTCTCTCCAAAACAAAAGGCAGGGATCATCCAGATAAATGGAACACCCCTAAGAGAAGATAAAGAACCAACATACCTTGGAGTAACATTTGATGGCAAGCTGACATGGAGAAAGCACATCAACAAAGCAGTAGCAAAAGCCAGAAGGAAAATAGCCATCCTGAGAAAGCTAAGTGGAACCACATGGGGAGCCAGTACGAAAATACTTAGCAAAGTTTACCAACAGAGCATACGACCACACCTGGAATATGGGTCAACTGCGTGGTGTTCAGCATCAAATACCACACTACAAGAGCTGGACAAGGTGCAAAATCAAGCACTTAGAGTCACCACAGGAGGGATGAGATCAACCCCTATAGTGGAAATGGAGAAGATGGGGAGGACACAGGCACTGAGTGAGCGCAGAGATACGAAAACGCTAATACAAGCAGAAAAGTTCCTCAGCTTGCCAGGCCACCCTATGAAGAACAGATTTGAAAACCTAGCTATGGGGCGGTTGAAAAGAAGTAGTTTTATCCACCAGGCCAAACGACTCTGCAGAGAAACCACTGATCTGCCCACAGTTGGTATCCCCCTAACAACTATTCCAGAGCGAACTCCATGGAAAGATGAGCATAGACTATCATTACAAATCCAGACAAAAGTGAGAGGAATATTTGACAAGGAAGAACAGAACAGTGTGCAGCGCAGAACAGCCACTCTCAGCTTCCTTGATGAAGAATACCCACAGGACCTCTGGATCCGAGTCTACACAGATGGGTCAGCACAAAATGCTGTTCGAAATGGAGGAGCGGGAGTGTACATAGAATACCCAAATAATACTAGGGACACAGCCAGAGTACCGACAGGAAAGTACTGTCATAACTATGATGCCGAAATTGAGGCAATCAAGATAGCAACAGAGAAATTACTAAATAACAGCAATGGTACACAACCTGTGGTGCTACTAACAGATGCAAAATCAGTACTCGAGGCGCTCCTCTCTGGGAAATTGCCAGTACTAAGGACACTACTTTCTGAACTTAGCAGTCAGCATAAAGTCACCATACAGTGGATACCATCCCACTGTGGAGTACCCGGAAACGACAGAGCTGATCAATTGGCTAAGGAAGGAGCCAAAGAGGAACAGCCTGATGTGCCCGTTACATACCACCAAAAGAAAAGAATGATCAAATCAGTCAGAAAGCCACCAAAACCTGCTCAAGATGACTACCACATTATGGACAGACCAGAACAAGTCATTATTCTGCGCCTCAGAACAGGACACAATAGATTACGCAACCACATGTATACAAAATTCAAGATTGGTGAAACAGCCATGTGCACATGTGGATTGGCGTCGCAGACAGCAGAGCACATACTCCAAGACTGCCCAAAATATAACATATCTAGGCAAACCTTCTGGCCTAGAGAGACGACGGTGGAAGATAAACTCTATGGACCACTGTGTGAACTGAAAAAAACAGTTCAATTCATGCAAGAGACGACATTGCAGATATAGACATATTTCAAGCGAACAAAAGAAGAAGAAGAACTGTAACACCAAGTAAAAGCGAAAATAACGCAAGTGAAAACAAACAGACCGATTGGTACTGAGCTCTCTCTTTTCCCCGCTCGCGCGCGCGCGTGTGTCTAGGCGAATTTATATGAGAAACCAGACAGAGGTTACAAATACTAATTGGAAGATATAAAGACACCGTTTTGGGGGTAGATAATGCAACAGATCTATAATTGTTGGACATTGTAGTAATATGGAGTGCTCTATCAAGAAAATATTAATAATGGTATCAACTAAAGTAAATAAATGTTTTGCATATCGTTTACAGGACATCGCTGTCAACGTCTTTCAGCTGATTTCTTGGCCACATTACACTCAGTAGTTTGGTTTCTGAACGACCGGCTCACATACCCTCATAAGGTACCGACGCGATTCGAACTGATTCTCACAGTCGTCATGTTACTTACGAGATTACGGAGAAAAGTTGTGTAACCTCTAGGCCAGGATCAAAGAAAGTGGTGACATAGAAACATTCTGAACCAAGTGGATAAATTACCCAGGGGCAATTATCAGATGGATGATGTACAAGAGATTAATGAACAGGACAACCAAACTTTAAAAAATGGAAAAGTAATGTAAGATAGTGATATATAGTTTTGGTGTATGGGAGTGAATCTTAGAATGAACAAAATTAGAAGCAGCTGGTTTGTAAGGTGAATTTCCTGTCTGAGTAACAACTAGAAAAGAAACAACTTTCTTTAGTCATATAAGAGACGCATGAACATCGTGACAACTGGAAAGTTCGAGGGGAAGAAAGGCAGACCGAGATTAGAAATTATGGTAGTGGCATGCCAGCAAAGTTGATTTCAGAACACCAAAGACAGGGGTATGAATGCCTACACCATTTGATGATGAATGTATCACACGTGTTGCTGACGTGTCCCTTTGTAAAAGGTAAAGAAACAACTATGTGTGGTGTGTCGGGCACGCGAAAGAAACTAGAGGTAGAATGTACGAGTGTGGTTTTGTACAGAGTGAAAAGAAAGTCGTTCTTATAACCATTGGTTCACTCAAAACATGGCGAAATTTAGATTTATTCTGATGATATCAAAATAAAATCTAATTATCGTGTTAGTAAAACACTTACACTTCACTCTGAGCCTCAGTGTTCGTCTGGACTGGTGAATGAACACCGCCATTTTTGTTAACGTGCGCGGTCAGCCGAGAAATCTTCGCAACAAGCCCTCCCCCGACAAAGCCGCTACGGAGCGGAATTACCATAAAGTGTGCAACATGCTGCGTTTATAATATCAATATCTCTTGATATATTTCGCAAATCAACAGCAATATTGGTGTTTTATATCAACAACCTCGTAATCTTTAATTTCACTATAAGTTTTAATACTTTTGACCAGTAAAAAGTTATTTTATTACACATTTAAGGCGTCATACGAGGCGTACTTGTTCCGAATGTGGATACATAAATAATTTTTTAAAATATATATGTATGCTTTATTATGCTATATTGCCTTTCAAAATACTTAAAACTTAATATTGTTTAATATTACAAGGTTCATTTTTCTGATAGTTGAATCATTTTGTCTAAATCTGACTTTCCCCAAGTAGGCATAGCACAGTTTTACATATAAATTATGTTACTTTTTATACAACCGAAAACAATACTTTATTGGTGTTTAAACATAATAGAGGGAGTAATTTATATATTTGTCTAACCCGTATATGTTTATAAATCTGTTCTAGAAATATGTTTTGTTAATAGCTGTAATTCTTATTTTTACCATCTCCGACATCGCTCGCAGTTGCAAGGTTGATGTTGTACTTTTGGGGCGTTATCACCGTTACCAGAATTAATAGTGTAGTTGATAGCGCACTTGACTCGTGTACGAGGGAAGGTGGTTCAATCCTCAAAGTGTGAATTTTTTTTTTAAATTTTTTCGCACGGTTTAAACCGCTGTTCATCAAAATACCGTACCGTTGTCTACTATTTATTTTCTTTTTGGTAACTCTTTCGCTTACGCACAACTAAGAAGATAGACACTTTGTAACGCCGAAAAAAGAATACATTATGTTTCATGTCGGTAACCGCTCTGTGTCTATCATTATCATGTGTCGATTATTCTTCTTCTTTCGTTCGCTTGAAATATGTCCATAATTGTGATATTGTCTCTTGTATAAATTTAACGGTGTTTGTCGATAAGACTTCTCACTCAAGTTTGTAACGAAAACATAACAAAACACTACCAGCTTAGTTATTAATTTTAAATAAATTAGATGGGGTTTTTATTTATTTTTTTGGTGGGAAGTAATTCTTCAGGCATCGTGTGCTTTGTCGGTGGGCGTGACCAAATGTGGTACATTTTGCCATGGTGATAAGTTTAATAAAACAGAGTACCACACACAAATCTGTCAATCGTTGGGTTGAGTTGCGTTGATTAAATCGTTTCTTGTGAGAAAACATTTCCACCGTCAGAGCTTCCTTGGGGTTCTTTGAGTGAAAACCAGATAATTGAGGCTGTAAAAGCCGATACTTTTTTTCGGGTTGGTGGAGTGTGATATCGAGACCCGAACTGATTTACAAGAGTCCTTTGCCGAAATGCCCCCTATTTTTAAGAACACGGAAGTGTCGAGGGACGATATTGGGGAGTTTATGAAAGACTACGCCATAAAAAATAAACTACTGAGTACCCCACGACGGACATTGATTGGTAGTTATTTCGGGAAGAAAATATTATTAGCCACCCCTCTTTTAAAATGGTATCTAGCCCATGGGTTGGTGGTTACACACATCTACCAGACAATAGAATATCGACCAGTTAATTGTTTTAAACAATTTGGGGAAACAGTGTCTAATGCCCGTCGCCAAGGGGACAAGAATCCAGCCGAGTCTATTACAGCCGATACGATGAAATTGTTAGGTAACGCCGCTTACGGTAAAACATTAACTAATAAAGCCAAACATACCGATGTCTCCTACTACCAGGGAAAAGACACTATCAAAGTACTCAATAACCCCAGGTTCAAAAGCATGACTGGTATTACACCTGATCTTTTTGAAGTTGAAACCCTAAAGAAGAAAACAGTCTGGGATCTACCTCTACAGATTGTTTTTTTCGTTTACCAATATGCCAAATTAAGAATGTTAGCTTTTTATTACGACTTTCTAGACAAATTTATCTCTAAAGACGACTATCAACTAACTGAAATGAACACTGACTCTCTATACTTGGCCCTTAGCGCCGATTCACTCTCTGAAGTGGTAAGACCACACCTACGAGAAGAATATGACAGAGTCTACAATCAGTGGTGCCCGTCTGAAACCTGCCGTGTTAATAAAACTACTAGCTGTCAGGACTGTGTGGATATCAAAGTCTATGAAAAGAGAACCCCTGGGCTATTTAAACTAGAATACGAAGGGAAGGGGATGGTCTCGTTATGTAGTAAGACGTATATTTGTGTCGGAGATTATGATAAAATCAGTACCAAAGGTTTGACCAAAAACCACAACACTCATCTAAACAAGGACACTTTTTTGGAAGTACTCAACACCCAAACACCAAGTGGGGGAACCAATATAGGCTTCAAGACACAAGACTCTTCTGTATATACATATCAGCAACATCGTGCATCTCTGTCATATCTGTATATAAGAAGACAGACACAAAAAGATAATGTGTCAACTATGCCACTACTTATTTAATATGCATTGTTTGTCTATACATGGTTTAATAAAAAACATTATATACCTTACTTGAGTCGTTTGTTTTCTTTATTGTTGTATTTTTTATGTTGTACACTACACGTACCTAGCGTCACTAGACCACACCTACTCGGACCACACCTATTTTAAAAAAATGAATTATCGCCCTTTGCGGATCTGGGAGTTATTGCCCTTTGTGGATCGGGATCGATAATTAGTAATAATATATAAGATCCACAAAAAAGGAGCGGCTTTCCTCGTTCTACACTACTGCCATGAACAGGAGGTGACGATCCCCTCGGTGAGCCCAGCACCAGGGCGCTATGTGTCGGCTCTTTAACTATGGAAGCCACCCTGGATGGTGGAAAATGCCATGGACTGTCCCTGCCTTCCCTTGATTGCTGATCGAGAAGCATTCGACCGTTCCAACTTGACAAGGTGGGATGTGGACGGCACCACAAAAGTGAGAGTCCCACAGGAATGCTAACATGTCAAAAATGCACGCTTAATGTCGGATGTGTTGGCCTGTGGGTTTCGGCCCGAGGGTGCCTAACTAGAATCACATCTGAAAAAACACTCCGGATGAACGCAAAGAAGAAGAAGAAGAAGATATTACGATATTACTAACAAATTCCGAGCTGTAATATTACGATATTACTAACAAATTCCTAGCTGTAATATTATGATATTATTAACAGATTCGTAGCTGTCATATAATAACAAATTCTCAACAATCTGTAACAAGAATAACCAATCCTATCATGAACAAATTCTTATCTTTCTGTTTCAAGAATAAGCAACATATTTCTAACTGTCTTATAACTAAACAATTTAAAATTGTCTGTAAATGGAATAAATAACACATTCCTTGCTGTCCTATGACTAATAAATTCCTAACTGTCTGTGATAAGAATTAGTAACGAATTCCTAACTGTCTATAACAAGAATTACTAACAAATTTTCAGCTGTCTGTAACAAGAATAAGTAATACATTGCCAACTGTCTATAGCAGGAAATATACATACATTTCTAGCTATCCCATAACTAACAAATTCTCAACTATTTGTAGCAAGAATAACACATTACCAACTGTCAGTAACAGGAATAGCTAAACATTACCAACTGTCTATAACAAGAAATACATATACATTCATAGTTATCCTACAAATAACAAATTCCTAGCTAACATATTACAAACTAAATCTTAGCTGACAACGAAGAATAACAAATTATAAACTGCCCAAGTAGCTAAAATAACTAACAGAGTCCTAGCTGTCCTATAGCTAACAAAGAAACAAAAATAACCAACACATTTTCAACTGTTTATAACAGGAATAACTAAGAAATTCCCAACTGTCTGTAATAAACAAAAATACTAACACATTTCTAACAGATTCCTAATTGTCAATAACTAATAAATTCCTAGCTAATCTATAACTCATTCCTAGCTGTCCTGTAGCAAGAATACACATTTCTAGCTGTACTGTAGCAAGAATAACTGACGTATTCCTATCTGTAATGTAGCAAGAATAACTAATTCTTAAATTCTTTGGAATAGAAACAGACTTATTGACACTTAAATTTCAGCGTTTAGAAGACGACAATTTCTGGAAATGTTTTAAAGGTCAAATGGGATCAATAAAGTCGTGCGAAGGAAGGAGAAACTAGATGAGTCTGAGGCTCTGCCTAGTGCCACGATAAATCGCCACAGCTTCAGAGATTTAGTTTTCTTTCCAGCGACTTTTTCTTTTCTGCTGTTACCAATTTATATTGCCGGTTTGTTGTGTGATTTCTCGGACATTTGTGTGATGGACAGGACAGTGGTGTTAGGGAATTGATCAGATCAGGGAAATATAAGACATCTTGAGGAGTCCAGACAACAGGGGATATACGACATCTACAGGAGACAAGACAACAGGGGTATATAATGCATCTGGGGGAAACAAGACAGCAGGGAAATGTAAGACATCAGGGGGAGACAAGACAGCAGGGAAATGTAAGACATCTGGAGCATATAAGACAATGGGGGATTTATAAGACATCTGGAGGAGACAAAACAACGTGGAAATTTAAGACACGTGGAACAAACAAGACAACAGGCGAATATAGGATATCTGGAGCAGACAAGACTACCTTTAGACAAGACTACCTATTGGACTACCTTTACCTTACTATGGGACTACGTATACTCCTCTCCCCAATGTAACCACCTATACCTTACAATGAGGCTACTTTAATTTACCATCCGAATGCATTTTCTCTTTCTGGCCTCTTCAGTCGCGTATTCTTTACAGGACGTCGCAGTCAACTCCATATTTTTGGATGCTTAAGTTTTCTTGGCAAGTTTACGTTTAGTAGTTTGCCATTGCTGTCTTTCTGAACGGCCGACACTCATAGCGTTTTATAAAAACCAACGCAAGGCGGTCTCCTTCTAAATCGACAGCAGCTGTTTTTCGAAAGCGGTTTACGGGGTCACGAACTGCGTCTGTAACCCATACGCCACAGAGCCTGCCGACCATTTTTACTGTACTAATTTATGAACTTTAATCTATATTGGGCCGTTCTCCGTGACGAAGGCGTTACGGACGCGCTTCGTAATCCCGTATACCCGAGTTCGAAACACGGCTGCCCGCGATTTGGCAGCAGACCGCCTTGCGTTAGTTTCGCGTTGGTATCGGTGCCGGTCGTTCAGAAAGCAATGGCAAACTACTGAACCTAAACTTGCCAAGAGATCACAGCGTTGACTGCGATGTCCTGTAAAAAAAGGATATGAAAAAAAAAATCCATATTGGAGTCATGTGATTACGGAGCATTCCAGGTTGGGGCGCGTATAAGACTTCTGACTAGCAGAGGAATTCACCAACCACTCGTTCCCGCTGCACTTTCTCCGTATTTCCATATATCCAAGTGAGGAACACATCTGCGCGATATTCAGCAGCGGATCGCGTCGCGTTGGTTACTTAAGGGGTGGGGTATATGAGCCGGTGGTTCAGAAAGCAATGGCAAACTACTGAACTTAAACTTGCCCAGGAATAAGAAACACCCAAAAGATGCTGGAGTTGACTGCTAGGTCCTGTAAAAGATATGCAACTAACTTATATAAAATGGTTGAGAACCATTGGTTTAGGCTAAGTAGCAGACGATTTACGGTTTGGCATCTGTCAAAATTGTCATCTACTGCCTGTAGTACCTTGCGGTGTAAGGAAGGGGGATCTTGAGCCTGAAGAATTAGAGGCCACCTAGCTAGTGCATCTAAAGTCTGAAAAATCTGTTGCTGGAAATCATGTCACCGAGGATTCACAGATACAATGAAAACGAGTATAAATCATTGGGGATACTAGATAGTAGAATATTTTAAAGATACAGGGACGCCGGTATTAGAGTAGTGAAGTGCTATATAAAGTATGTAATGTTGTATGCATGCGAAATATGGACATTAAGCAAAGCTGAGAAACATCAAATGCCAGTGAGAATGTGGTAAATGGCAGTGAAAATGTAATAAATGGCAGTGAATATGTGATGTCTAAGGAAAATGCAAATAATACAATGAAAGGACAGAAAAAATAATAAGGCAGTCCTTGGATGGATAACGTACCTTGATTAGAGACATACAAATTGATTAGAAATAAAACGTAGACAATCAAAATCGTTGAGCCTATTATTAGGAGATATACACTTGAAAACATAGTGGCAGCTGGCAAAGTTGATGGGAAAAGGGGAAAGGCTCAACGCCTTGGCTTGGCCACACGGCATAATCTGGACAAGCACAGACCTGCTCCAAGATTGGTGATCTTATGAGATGACGAATCAAGACTGCACCAGCGGTGATCGGTATGGTACACCATGATGCTGATGACACGGCATTCGAACCCGCCGTCTCCAACTGGCGATAGCTATGGTTAATCTTAACCCTTAGTAGTTTACACTTATACTGTTTTTCTCCATATTGCCAACAAACCGTTTTTGAATTACATCCTCCATATGCGTCCTCTGCCTATTGCTCTAAGCGTCACTATTCCGCCGTTTCAACTCACAAAACCAAGCTTGTGCAGATTATCATTATTTACTTTTCTCTGTGGTTTACATGGAAATATCATCATTATGTGCCATGCCGGTAAGCGTAGGCGGTCATGTTTCGCCATCTTACACGATCACCAGAGTCGTGGATCAGCTCTGTGTTCTTGTCCCGACCATGCCATGTGGTCAAGCCATCCAGATATTAACTTCTCTTTCTTCCCCTTGCTCTTTCCCTCACAATCTTGCCATTTGTCACCAGGTTCTGTAGTTTATTTCTTCTCATAACGTGCCCAAAACATCCGACTGTCCATTTCTAATTTCTCCAATCAGTTTGCAGTTTTCATTTGTTTCTTGTAGGAGTTGGTGTTTCTCTCTGTCCATGGTAATCTGTTCATTTTTCTCAGAAACCACAGATTAGATGTTTTTCAGCTTGTCTACTCATCGTCCACGTTTCACACCCATACAAATATACAGGTTCTATGTAGCACTTTAACACTTTTTTTCTCGTTGTATTGACATATTTTTAATAGTTAGTATGTTTTCCATCTTGCAAAAGGCTACCTTTGCATTACGATTCTTGTTCAAGTCTCTTAAAGTCACCTCCCATCAGATGTCATGACTGTTCGGAAATAGTTGTACCGATTCACTTGTTTAAGAATATTCCAATTTATCCTTATATTGCATTGTGGTATTTCTTTCTTCTTAATTGGAATACCGTCACTTCTTTTCTGGGAGCCCGGTAGCCAAGTGGCTAGCAGTCTTGCCTGTTGTCTTAGGGGTCATGAACTGCTCACTGTCTCAAAGAGTCAGCTGGTGAGATTGGAGCGCATACAGAACGAAGCTATGCGGGTCATTCTAGGATGCACCAGAGACACCCCAGTGGTGTGTATGCGTTAAATCCTTGGTTTGCAAACTGTTGCTGGTAGACTCAAGGTGATGCAGGCGAAGGCATACCTCAGAGTAGCTGCAGACACAGATCACCCGTTGCATGAGGCGCTGGACGCAGTTAAGGGTCAGCGACTGATAAGAGGGAAATCATGGATGGCTCAGGCAGAGGATACGATCAGACAGGTGTGCATCTTGGAGAACATTAGGCGTGGAGAGGAGTGGGTCAGAGTGCTAGCGGAGCAGTCAGAATTGTGCAGAGTTATAATCACATTAAGCCGGGAGTGCAGAGAGTGGCCAGCAGGGGCCACGGAAGTTGAAATCCAGCAACTAATTCAGAACAATGCTCCCTAGGGTGATGTGATTATCTACACAGATAGTTCGGTGTCAAGAGGTGAAAAAGGTAGCTGGGGGTTCATAGCCAAAGCCAATGGTCGACGTTTGGGGCAGGAGAGCCTGACATATGATACCACAACATCCCGTTTCAGAATGGAGGTAGAGGCGGTCACAGCGGCTCTCTGCTGGATGGAGAATATGACACACACACACACACACACATCGTGATTGTAACTGACTCAGAAAGCATGCTGATGAGGGTGAGGACGGGCAGAGTGGCTTGCTTCGCTTCGGAGGTCACGGGTGACAAGCATCGCCTGGATATTTTCTCCGGGTCATGCCGGTGTGCTGGGAAATGAACAGGCGGACAGATTGGCTGGCTCTGCAGAACTTGGTGGAGTATTGATACATGACAAGGCAGACGTGGTTGCGGCCTTGTGGGAGCACGTGCACAACTCGGAGGAGCAAATGGATTACCATTGTCTGGCAAGAATGAGACAGCGAGGATTGACGAGGGGATCTGGCCGACACTCAACGCTCAGAGGAAAGGCGAGACGGACATATAATCAGATTGCTACTGGTACTATTGGTGTTGGAATTCTTCGCTGGCTGCTGAGGATGGGGACAGAGCGTTTATGGGAATGCCCTGAATGCTGTGATGTCTGTTCCTAAATCAATATCAATTAATCTAGGGGTCATGAGTTTGAATCTCCATCGATGCTTTCATTTAAATAAATGAACAAGGTTCCCAGATCAACCCACTCTAAAACAGGTACCAGGTAATGTTCTAGGAAGTAAATGTGTCATATTGACTATTGTCACCCACCTCGTGTCGATTAGTCTAAATAAATGTAGCGCTACCTCCATATACCCGAAATGGGCATTATGGTTTGGAGAAAGGTTGAGTTGAGTTAAGAACCGACATCACTGCACTCAGGACTTTCCCGTAAGTGCTCCGTCCCCTCGTTCAACAGCCAGCAAAGAGTCATACTACTAATCTTTCCCACCGCTATTTGATTAAAAGTTCAGATTCTTCCAGAACCCCTGCAGATCCCCCGCATGCTCATTCTTTCCACATATGGGTTCTCAATCTGTTCCTCCGCCTTCTGCACCAGGTCCCACAAGCGCACGACCACCTCTCCCTTGTCCATAGGCAAACTACCACCAAGAGGTGCATTCCCTGCTACCCTATCAGCCTGTTCATTCCCCCGTACCCTCGCATGTCCAGGGCAAAATATCCATACAATTCTCACAATCTGTGACCTCTGAAGCGACGAGAGCCATTCCACACGAAACATTCCTTTCTCCACCTTACTAAGCAAACTCTTTGAATCCGTAATGAATACAACGTGTGTTGCAGTAGTCTCCTCTAGCCAACGGAATGCCGCTGTTACTGCCTCCACCTCCATTCTCATGCTGGAGGTCGTAGTCTCATATGCCGGACTCTCCCTTTTCAAGACTCGTCCATTAGCCTTTGCAATAAAGCCCCAGCCACTACGTCTCTTTCTCACCACTGACCCATCGGTGTAGATGACTATGTTACCTTGATGTGTGTTGCTCTGGATCAGCAGTTGCACTTCAAACTCAGTGCGGCCCGCTGCCTATTCTCTGCACACAAGACCCAGTGTTATTATTACATTGTGCCAGTCCGTGATGTCTTCCGGACCTTCAACCCACTCTCTTTCACGATTGATGGTCTCTAGATCACACACCTGACGTATAGAAAGTTCCGCCTGTGCCATCCAGGACCTGCCTCGTCTTAGTCTATGACCCTTGACCATATCCATTGGTGCATGCAGCGGGTGATCCCTATCTGCGGCAACTCTCTGGTACCATTTGGCATGAAGGACCCTATGCGTATCCGTCATTGTTGGTAGCGCCAGGATATGCCTGATGCATATAATTGGTGTGTCCTTTGTGCACCCCAGGATTAACCACATGGCAGCATTCTGTATGCGCTCCAACCTTTCAAGCTGGCTCTTTGATGACGTACGTCAGCACCCCAAACCATACTCAATGACAGAGGTTATTAACTGCTGAAAGAGCCTGTACATCATCCTCTGATCTACCCCGGTTGCTGCCAAAGCCCTCAATGCATTAAGTCTTCCACCAGCCTTCACCACCAAGGGCTGGCATTGATCCTTAAAAGACAAACACCTGTCAAATGTGATACCCAAGTACTTCAATTTACTCTCCCAATTAAGAGGACATCCATTAAACATAATACGTGGGACATCTGCCTTCACGATCCGGTTATCCAGGAAGTACCACACAACCGATGCCGTGTCTGGGTGTATAATGGCCCCTACGTCCCTGCACCACCCCGCTACCCTGTTTACAGCCAACTGTAAGTCTTTCGCCAAACTGGCCGTCTCTGCCCTGTCTGTACACCAGCACATCATCTGCAAATGTCAAGGTTCTACCCACACCTTGTGTCTCAATAGCTGCGATTTTGCTGGTGTAGACATTAAAGAGCACTGTGGACAAGGCAGATCCCTGCGGCAACCCAGGTGTAATAGTTCAGGGCTCAGAAGTCCAGGAACCCATGCGCAGTGAAATCTTACGCTCATAAAGGACTGCCGCAACCCATCTAACAAGGCAAGGGCAGACTTCCATGTCCAACAGTGTGTGTATTAACCGATCATACCTGACCCTGTTATACGCATTCTCCAGATCAGGAGCTACCGCCACTGTCTACTGTTTATCCTGGAAGCCCTCGTAGACATCAAATGCAAAAGTCGCAGCATTACCCCAGGTGTCCTTCCCAGGCCGGAAACTCCCGAGTCCTTGGGGAAGCAGATTACGACTTTCGAAATGTCGCTGGAGCCTACGTGCTACTATCTTTTCGAGGACTTTGCCATACGTGTTTTACAGGGTTATGATTCGGTATCCATTAAGTCTGGAGTGATCCTCACCTGGCTTTGGGAGTGGGACCAGGTAGCTATGTAGCCAATCGTGGTGTATTTCCGCAGTATTGATGCTTAGGTTGAAACAAAGAGCCATCTCCTCCAAGTCCCCATCATTTATGTTCCTCATATGGGAGTATCTCACCCCATCCGGACCTGGCGCCGTGTCTGTAACCCGCTTCAGTACCCGTCTAATGTCTTCCACTTAATCTCACAGTCCTCCTTCCTACTGACCCGTGACAAAACTTCTCTGGCGTTATCTCTAATAGCTCTATCCTGCTGATCCGTTTGTTTAAAAATCGCGCTAGAAAAGCCTCCCCTTTGTCCTTGTCAGTTGTCATAGGTCGGTTGTTATCATCATAAACGGTATAATGTGTACCAGGCATCGCCTGTCTCATCATCTGCCGGTGCAACCTCCAGAATTTTCCCAATGTCACATCCCCACTGACTTCATTGATAAACTGTTCCCACTTAATCCTCTTTGCCTCTGCTGCCTGGAGTTTTGCTTTTTAAAAAAATATCTTTCAGCCTCTTCCAATTCTCTGTAAACTGAATTGGTTGCTGCCCCGCACCCTTCCATGAATTGAACTATCTCTGGTGTCCACCATGGTGGTTGGGTGAAGATTCTTCTTGTTGGTCTGGATCTTCTCTGTGATCTAAGGCGCCTCAAGAGCGAAGAGTGGTCGCGCTCATAACTGAATGCCCTGCGAGCTCTTATAGCCCTAACTGTGCTGGACTTAGGTATCAGAACAGAACAAGGAATTGCCACGTAATTGCATGCCGTAGCTTTGCCACAGATTTGATGAAGAACGTTGGTGCAGAGGCTCGTACAATACGTGACACTTTCAGGATGTTCGCTACCACAAACCACAGAACGACTTCATCGTCTTTAGTCTACACATGAAAATGTTATTATTACACAGCTCTCACGCGTGGCTTTCATGCGCCGCCGGCTGGTCTCCGTTCTCGCTTGCTACACATGACCAGCACACGCACTGTTCACAAATCTTTTTAATTGTAAATCTTAGCGTTACAAAGGACCTGGATTGTGTATGCTAAATCCTATAATGTCTCTTAAATATTTTACTACTTACGAACGATGTGGTTTGCGACCTACTTCTTGCTGTCTAGGGATGTGTTGGACCGGCATTCTGGCCATCTTGGGTGTAAACAAACCATGAATGACTATCTGCTGTTTGTCGGAGTTCTCGCCTTCATAAATAAACATCAGCTTCGGCATTAGTCTTCATCCCAGTTCGATTACATAACAGAAATATTCTTTATCTTCAACAAAGCACTGATCTGCTCGATTTTCCCTTCTATGCTTTGTTAATTAAATCCTTCTCTGTCCACGTCTCGCCTCTGAATGCCCAAAACATGTCAGCTGTCATTCTCTGCCAGCGCGCAGTCATGTGACCTCGCTAGCTCCGGCCACTGGCTGGGTATCGCGTCGACAGTGCTTTCTCGTTTCTTCTGAGCTTTTTGCATGAGTGGTACTCATCTCGTTTCTTAGTTTGACACATATACTAGGTCGCTTGTATCCATCTCATGGCAATATGCCCCTCCCTATTTTTAAAAAGGTTGCAAACATTTGTACTATCTCTGCTCAGTCTTCTACTCCTTGTGATGAGTTGGATAGTCGCACACTACAGTCTATCTCTGTGGCCTATATGGTCGCACATCTCGTTCTTTTATCATATATAGTCGCATACATCTGCTCGTCATTTGTCGTTATATATGCGCTTATCCCCTCCTATGATTCATATAGACTCGTGACAAGTCAATCTCAATACGCAAAATCACACAATTTTTTTAAAATAATATATCATTTTAAAACGGACATGGTATACCGTCTACACCCTAGACGCCGTTAAGTCACAGCCTCCTTTCTAATTCAGGGGACTGAGATCTAGTCTGATCTGGGACCCAATGTCTCTCTAGACATCCCCAAGCAGCTCCTCAATCATGTATTCCACATGAGCATCTTACCCTTCTCCAAGCCCTCACCCCCTGGGTAAGGCATCTGTGTGTGCTTATGAGTTATGGCTTCCACTGTCCTTTCTTGTATCGATGGATCGCTCATGTATTGACTTGGACGTTGATGTGCCATATTTGACCTTATTCGTGACTCTGTGTATGTAGTGTATCGATCTTTTCCGTATCCTATCCTGGTATCTTCTACCTTGGGGTTCGTTGCCTTGACGTTTCATTGTCTGGATGGCTATAGGTGCGCATGGAGTTTAAAGAGATGTCGGTTTCTCTCTTTTATCTGTACAACTTCTTATCTTATCCTTTTCCTTTTTGCACTTATTAATGGGACTAATTTACATTAATGCATCATCAGGTTAATACAATGCATAAGTGTTTCATAATTTTCAATAAATGATAATAATACTGTGTTTCATACAATACATACATGTTTCATAATTTACAATAAATGATAATAATACTGTACTTCATAAAATGCATACATGTTTCACAATTTGCAATCAGTGTACATTGAATCAATAAAACAGTTCAACACATATACACCGTGTACGTAATTTCATTCGTCTAATATGTGAAGTATTTTGATCTAGAATATTTCTCCAGACTTATACTGGTTTTGTTTTCTGCCGATCATTCTATCTTCACTGCTGTCGTTTATATGTCCTGTTGTACTGTGACTCCCCCGATGGTTTTTCCACCTTGTCGTGTTGGGGGAGCTTGAGTTTCTCAATGACCCTGAGAGCTATGCCGGCGGTAGCGTAGCTACCAGCAGGGCCTCCCAAGCCGGACAGGTCAAAGGGTAGAGAACAGACAAAGAGAAACACCCTGGTCCTCCAGGTTGGGGGTTGAAGCGTGGGGTTAACATCACCACCTTTGTAAAAACCATTTTGTTATGAAACAGATACAAGAGCCTCGAATTCGGACTGACTTATTTGGACATCGACCTTAGAACGTTAAAGGACTTTTGAGATTTGGAACATGGAATGTACAGACACTATATCGAGCTGGGGTGGCCGAAGAATTAACCCAGGAGCTGGTTGAGTATAAAATGGATATAACAGCAAGTCAAGAAGAGGTGGCCAGGAGAGGGTACTTTAGAGCAAAATGGAATGATTATAATATATGGAGAAAACACCTAAAATAAACATGAATTAGGAATAGGATTTGTCATCAAAAAAGAGTTATGGGGGAACTTTCTAAACTTTAAATCTGTTAATGATAGGATTAGTAAATTACGAATAAAAGGTAAATGGAAAAATATAACGATGATTAATGTACATGCACCTACTGAAGAGAAAGAAGATGATATTAAAGAAGACTTTTATAATGATCTGGAAGATGTCATAGAAGAAACCCCGAAACAGGACATCCTGATTGTGCTGGGAGACTTCAACGCAAAAATAGGTAGAGAGCAAACTCATAAAAAAGTTGCCGGTATGGAAAGCCTACATACAACTTCAAATGACAATGGATGGAGAATCATCAACCTAGTAGAAGCCAAAGATTAGCAGTACCAAACTGCAAAGAAAGGATATACATAAACAAACTTGGAAATCATGTGACAAGAGAACCTATAATCAAATAGATCACGTTTTAATTAACAACAAAAATGCATCAAACATACAACAAGTTAGAAGCTATAGAGGAGCTGAGTGCCACAGCGACCACTTCCTCGTTGGGGCAAAATTTAAAATAAAACTTAAGAGAGCTTTCTATGCTAAACTACAAAGGTTACACCCAACATATAACAGAGAAAAACTACAAGGAATTACAGTCAAAGAGAAATTTGCAGATGAAATAAAATGTAAATTTGAAATTCTACAAAACCCGTTGGAGGAAAGCGTTGACCAAACTTAGTTGAACATCAAGAATACAATTCAATCTACGGCAGAAGAATGTCTCGATGTGTTAACCACGCATAGAAAGAACAGATGGTTCAATCCAAAATGTGAAGAAGCAGTCATTAGGAAAAAGAATACCAACAGCTATGGCTAAATGACATCAACAACATCCAAAAGGAAGAGCAATATAGAAATGAATGTAAAGAGGTTACAAAAATAGTTCGACAGCAGAAGCGAGAATATATGAGTAATATAATCAAAGATATGGAAACTAATCACCAGAAAAACGAATCCAGAAAGTTTTTTGAAGAACTGAAGTCAATGAAACGAGGGCACCAACACCACACATGTGGTTTAAAAGACAAAAATGGGAATATGATAAATACCAATGAGGAAATTGCAACACATGGAAAGAATATTTTGTTGAATTACTAAATTGTGAAGCTCCAAGTAACACTTTCCCACAGGAAGAAGTTCTAACGTGTGAACCACAAATTGAGGAACCTGCATGTGAAGAAATCCTATATGTAATCACACGACTTAAAAACAATAAGGCAACTGGGGCTGATGGACTAGTAGTACTGCGAATAGTATCTTATAGCTTATGGACAGTAGTGATATTCCTCTATAATTTTCACACTGGAACTTGTCTCCCTTCTTAAAGATAGGTATCAATAATGACTCTTTCCAATCATGGGGTAATTCTTCAGTCCTCCAGATTTTTATTATTAGTTCGTATAGCTTTAGATGTAATGCATGGCAACCCGCCTTTATAAATTCAGCAGGACATCAAAATCGTATACCGGTTTCTCCAGTATTGGACCTCGTTGTTTTACACTACGGCAATTCCAATACCCAACCCGTACATTTTCGAGTCCCAAACGATCCGTTTTCCTTCTACCCCTTCTGGCTCCAGCCATCTTCTTCCTTTTCCTCCCCCCTCTCCGCTACCGCTCCTCCTCCGATTCATTCTCTCCCCGCTGGCTGTTGTCAAAGGTATCGAGCACAAAGTGATTACTCCGTTGCTTCGGTGATAATTCTTTGTATTATTCATAGTTGGTTATTTACGACGGCAGGATATAATCGGTCACCTTAGTAGAGTCTGCCTGCTAGGGAAGGGGCAGGGGATGTCCCTCAGGAGTCCATACGCCTGGTGCCCCCGCCCGCATACCAGACGTTCCACGTTCACGACCAGCTCACCCGTGGCCATTCAGTCTTCGGCACGTCGGTCCACCTTAAACTTGGGGGTTTATAATCGGAGTTTCCCATCTCCTAGATTGGTCGCTGTAATAGCTAACGGGCCCAGTCAACCCGGGGGCAAGAGGTTCCAGCGCCTCATTCCTGGCGGACACAGTATCTACATGTATACGGGTTGGAGAAAGGTCCTTTATTTCACTTCTTTTATCATCATCATCATCATGTTTCTGCCAGCTAAGGTAGGCGTTTATGTTCCTCCACAGATCTTGATCTGTGGTGTTCTGGATCAACTCTGGTGATAATATTCTTCTAAGCTAAAGTCTTAGCCCATCCAGCATCAAATCTCTTGCTCTGCCTCTGCCTCTGCCTATTTTCCCATTGATCTGTCCAAATTACACAATTTTCTCTAATGTCTTTCTTCTCACCACATGGCCAAAGAAAGCAGGTTGTCTCTTTTTTAAAGTTGGATAGAATGTTCTAGTTTCATTAGCCTCTTCCGCTGCCTCATAGTTTTTCCAATGTTCATTTACGTTCCAAAATTCACTGGCATACAGGACAACTGGTTCAATATAACATGTCAGCACTTTTCCTTACATTCAAAGATAGTAACTTATAGCATATCATACTTTATTTACGGAAATGCAACTTTTGCTTGACCTATTTCTCTCTTAGACTCTGTTGCGCATTCTTCATCTGGTGTTATAATTTCCCCCTGTTATTTAAATTTATCAACAACTCCGTTAAGCATTTTCCTTTCGATTGCACAGTTTGGTGTCATCTTTTACTTTAAAATACTATTGTTTTCGCTTTCTTGATATTCACGAATAGTCCCTGTTTGCACTCTCTGTTACTACAATGTCCAACAATTGTTGCGATCTTTTTCATTTTCCATAACCAATAATGTACCATCTGTATAGCGTAGATTGCTTATATTATAACTCTCGCTCTCTCCCTTTTCTGTCTCTTATCTCTCTCCCTTCTCTGTCATCTCTTTCCTCTATATCTTTCTCTCCTCTCTCACTATTTATATCTCCCTTCTAGCTCTCTTTCCCTTCTCTCAATTGTGCTCTCTATCTGCTTTCTCTCTGTCTCTCGTCTCTTTCTCCTCTCTCAATCCATCTTAATCTCTCTCACTTCTCTTCTTTTGTCTCTCTCTCTCTCTGTTATCTATCTCCTGTCTCTCTATCACTCCCCCACCCCCACCTCCCCAACCCCTGCCCCCCTCCACCCCCCCAAAAAATCCTCTTTTAACCCTGACTAAAGGGGAAGTGAAAACGTCACACATAATTGGAGTAATTTCCAACAATTTGTGGCTTGTTTTTACATTTCAAATTACAACAATTTGTAAATTGAACATCTTGAACTGTGTCGCACTAACCGACAAGGTAAAAGGACAATTTTTGTAGACAGTAGCCTGGTGGAAACTTTAAATTAGCAGTGTTGCAAACGGAATAAACCAAAACTAAATTGTACAATGTACTGTCTTTGTCGTCATTGTTCAAACTCACAACAGGAAATCAATGTTTTGTAATGCTGAATAATCATTTTCCCATCTTTATTATCACAATAGTGACATATCCTTGTTTATTTATGTGCGTCTCATTTTCTGTCTGTCTGTCTGTCTGTCTGTCTGTCTGTCTGTCTGTCTGTCTGTCTGTCTGTCTGTCTGTCTGTCTGTCTGTCTGTGTCTGACTATCTGGGTGGCAGCCTGCCTGCCTGCGGTCTGACTGTGTCTGTATCTGTGTGTCTGTATATGTTCCTTTCTCATCTCTCTCTCTCTCTCTCTCTCTCTCTCTCTCTCTCTCTCTCTCTCTCTCTCTCTCTTTATTTTCTTAATTTAATCTGTGAATGGAGCAAAGGCCTTCAAACATTTAATTCTGGAAACTTCTGGAAAATTAATGGAAACTTCTTCGTGGCTGGTTGGAGTTTGTTGCTAGTTATCTGCGGGGTGAGGTATCCAGTTTCATGCCAGTCCTCATTAGCCACCTTTGAAGGCAAGTATCTAAAAGAACACCCCGTGAATCAATTAAAGAGCTTTAAGTACCTAAGAAGTATAATATCATCAAATGGCAAATCAGCAGACGAGATCGAAAATAGATGCAGTAATGCAAACGAACTCATTGGACAAATGGGGCCAATACTAAAGAACAAACATGTATTAATAGCCACTAAGAAAGCACTTTACAACACAATCTTCCTACAAACTCTATCACTACCAATGACTGGATAATGACAGACAAGGAGAAAAGAAAAATCACAACAACAGAAATGAGATTCATGAGAAGGATACTCAATGTATCAATAAGAAAGAAAATAAGAAATGAAGAAATCAGGACTAAAGTTTGGGTTATAGCAGCGGTAGATTTTATCAGAAAACAGCTGGTTAAATGGTTTGGCCATATAACTAGATTACCAACTATCAGTATACCTCAACGAGCAATGATATACAGACCAAATGGAAACAGAGGAAGAGGCCGGCCACGTAAACGATGGATATAGGGAATTACAGAGACCATGGGAACTTCTATACATGAAGCCCATACACGGGTCTCTCCTGCTGTTTATGCTTCACCTCGAAACCGAAAGGTACAAGAGGAACCCGATGAGATGAGGTGAGATGAAGGCATGTAGGTTAGTAGGTTACCGTTGAGTCGTTGACATCTTTCTGTTCACACAAATCTATATCGGTTTCGTTGTTTCTATTTTTCTATCCTCTTTTATTCAGTTTTCTTTCTTTTTTTTTTTCATTTTCTTCGCTTTCCTATTTTTTTTACATTTATCTTTTTTCCTAACACTCCCGATCTTCTTCCTTTTTTTCTGTTGTGGTTTTTCCCGGTTTTGCTTCCGTCTTTCCGTCGGTCTTTCTCTTACCGCCATAAATCGTGGAAATTTGCGAACGCTTTGAATAAACCAGGGTCTAATGGGCAAACATAAAATAAGATAATTTGCGGCCCCCACCCCTTCTCTCTGACTTTCTCCCTCATTTCATTTCTCAATTCCGTCTAGAATTCAATTTCCGCTTCTCTGTGGCCCAGCATTAAGGTTGGGAGAAACGTGGGAGCCATGTCTGTTTTGGCGCGTTGTCCTAAGATCTTTTCTGGATTCCAACCACCAGACAAACCGTTAAGTCCAAAATGGGGAAAATAGTCGCAGACAGGTAACTGACAAATAAATGTATCATATTTGATGAGACAGAGATATAAGCATAAATGTCAGGGGACAAACTGTTGCTGAAAAATCCTTCACTCATTCAGATTTTCTTTCTTTCTTTCTTTCTTTCTTTCTTTCTTTCTTTCTTTCTTTCTTTCTTTCTTTCTTTCTTTCTTTCTTTCTTTCTTTCTTTCTTTCTTTCTTTCTTCTTTCTTTCTTTCTTTCTTTCTTTCTTTCTTTCTTTCTTTCTTTCTTTCTTTCTTCCGTCCTCTGTCTGTCGCTCAATCTGTAAGCGTGTCGTCGTCTCTGTCTGTCTGTAGTCTGAAGGCGTGTCATCATTTCCTTCCTTCCTTCCTTCCTTCCTTCCTTCCTTCCTTCCTTCCTTCCTTCCTTCCTTCCTTCCTTCCTTCCTTCCTTCTACTCAAATGATCACACGGGCTCTCTTCATTGCACGCAGGATAAGTTCATATGTGCACAGATCTTCCCCTCAGAACGTCTACAAGTCTGCGAGTGTTGATCACACAGTCTGGAGCTGGTTCATCAGTTTTCCAATGAACCTTACACAGACTTCATGTCTGGCAATCGCCTGCTGAACGCCCATGCCACTCACCCAGAGCTAGGTCGCTGTCTCGCCCATGTCATGCAACAGGGCAGGCCTGCCTTATGTTTAAGAGGGAAAGAAAGAAAGAAAGAAAGAAAGACAGGAAGAAAGAAAGAAAGAAAGAAAGAAAGAAAGACAGACAGACAGAAAGAAAGACAGAAAGAAAGACAGAAAGACAGAGAGACAGAGAGACAGAGAGACTGAAAGAAAGAATAACATACACACATAAATAATAAGAGACAGAAACTGAGAACTAATATATCTGTGTTTAAGTGTGGGAAGGCTGACAGAATACACCATGTGAAAGACGCTGAATTGTAACGACAACAGAAGCAAGTTAACGCATTGAAATTGAAAAGAGACCTGATGGAAGAAATATGCTACAGACGAGACGCATATTTTGGCTGCATTAAACCACATCGCAAACTTATAAAAACCATACACGAGGGAACTGCCGAGGGCGGGCGAGCAAGAGGCAGTTAACGAGACACGAGGAAGGATAACATCAAGAGAGTGACGGACATACGTTTGTCAGAGGGTTCCATCAGAGCTAGAGACATAACGTGCTAAGATCAATTGTAGCACAACCTTCATTGTGGAAACGGGATTTGCCTGATTGAATGATACGGTAATGAAGCGTGTAATGAAACAACAGGCCAGTTTGTAATTATGTACATGTATATCAAGACAATTGAGACGTTGACGTGGTCTAGTGGTTAGTTCTCTTCATTACTAAGACAGCGGTTCGGGTTCAAACCGCGACAGTCGCAACATTCTTTCTTCTGACTAGTATAAATTTGGAGGGATCCAGGATAGCTGTCAGACTGTTCTACCTGCTTTCTGTTAGCGTCGAATGATGGGCGACGCTCGCCACACCCGTGACCACACATTGTGCCAGACTTCAGGCAGAGGAGCGAAATTTGGAGGGTACAACCCTGATCCTAGTGCGAGGAAATGCAACCTAAGTACTAAATGTCATGGCGCATTTCAGAGGGTACAAGCCTAACCCTAGTGCAAGTAAATGCAACTTAAATACGAAATGGAATGACAGAGCACACCAGGAACTATGCCTTAGTTGGCAACTGATCTAGGATCGAAGCTCCGACTGGGGGACAGTTAAGAGAATTGCTTTGCTGATTCGGCATCTTCTGTGCTTGGTCTTGTTCCCGAAGTATTGGTGTTACCTTTCTTCTGGAATAAACTAGGCAGGCTGAGAGAAGGATCAAGCTGCATGGGCAACACATGCTCTCTACAATTCAACCCAGGCTTTTAGCTGTGTACAGGGATAACTCCATTTTACAAACTATCATCGTCTGTCAAGACGGCCAGGTGCCAGTCATCTATCCTGTGCCCACTGAATTAACAATTTGGTGCTAGCCTCATGTTCCCCTGTGTTGCTTAGATCCTCAACCAACTCACCCCAAACCATATTTCTCCATATCAATCAACGAATCAATCAACCAATCAATGAATCAATCAACCAATCACGTGCCGTCTCCACATTTAAGGTTGCATTCAACCTTCCCCTCCAATATGATTTTTATAAGAGCTTTATGTATTTTAACGTGGCCGAACTATTTCACTTGCCTCTTTTTTTTTCTTCTTTTATCAACTTTCTTTTCATTCCTAGTTTTTTTTTTTTTTTTTTTAATTAGAACCTCTGTATTTGATTGTTTTTGTCTCAATTATATGCGAGGTATTCTTCTGTATATCCACATCTTCAGGGCCTATATTCGACTTTCTAATTGCTTGTTCACTGCCATACACTCCTAGTAGTGTTGAATATGCATAACATTTGACAATTCTCATATTTGAATGCGCTTTTAATCTCTCTAGATTTCTTCATAACCTTCTCATAAGCCATTCTGTATTGCCACTTTAGTCCTGTTCTTAACGGGCACCAGTTTATGAATCTTTGTGGTATATTAGTAATTGATTTAGTTCTTCTCCATGTTCCTGATCCACACGACATTACTGACCAAGTTTCATTTTCAACAATTTCTTGTGATTCCCACTAGAATGTCGGGTTCTCATTCGGGAGACCCAGGTTCGAATCCTCGGTAAAGTATGGAGTTTTTTCTGTCCTGGGGAAAAAGCAAACTCTAATCTGCACAGTTCGCGGCGACCGCACTAGCCCCAGGCTCAAGGCCCCCTGTCCTACACCACAAGGTACTATAGGCAGTAAATGACAGTTGACAGACAGTTATTCGCACACATTTCATAGTGATATGACAGCTCCTCTTGCTTTTTGTATCCTGACATTATTTAAAACGAGGGGGCTTCATATGGGAACATTAAAAGTGTGATAGAAATTACAATAACCATGCCATTTTCTTGTACCTGTCAATATTGTTATTAAGGGTGTCAGTGGGGTTAAGCACATGACATCACCGTGCAGACGAACACGGTGACGTCATAACAACAAGGTAACGATGGCCGCCCCACTTTTGACCAAAGAGGAGCAGCATTCTGTTATCCGTTTGGTTGATCAGTGAAGGGGTTAAACCTATAGAAATCCATCGGGGAATGAAGGTCCCAGTATGGTGATGTCTATCAGTCCAGCAAGTATATGAGAGGAGTAGGGAGTTTCTAAACTGCGTGACTTCTGGGACACACTGAGCCTCACCGAGTAGTGACCCCAGAGGGGTTTCACACGCGACCAAGATAATTCTTGTATTCAGGAATCCAAGCACATTATCAGCGTTGGAGGTCTTGCATTAAAAGTAGTGGTGACTACATCGAAAAAAAATGAAACATTTGTTCTTTATTTTTTTCAGAATATATTCACATCTTTCCACCCCCCCCCCCCCACCCCACCTCCATCCCACCTAAATATGAAAAGTTGAATGTTTTCATTTGAAGCCCCTCGTAGCTGATTATGTTTCTCCGTCTGTGTCTACACTGCTATCTACACTGATGTTAATTTCCCCTCTGAATCGTGTTAGACTAAAAGCCTATCTATGTGTTGAGTGTGTGTGAGATCCTCATTTTAAAATCTCTGAATCCTCAAAACAAACAAAGAAACATAACAAAACATACCAAAACACACGAAGAAAGTTTACAGAAACACAGTAAATGCACCGAAAACGAAAACAAAAGGCCAGTCGCCCGGCTAATGTCAGGGCAATATTGCACTCTGTAGCCGCGGAAATGAAGTCTTTGATTGCCAGAGTGGTCTGAGTGGTCTCATTTCTGCTCGACTGGCAAAAGGAGGCCAGTCTGTGACGCTGCTGCCCGGTCTGGCTCCTGAATGTAGGACCTGGCTGGTGTAAGAGTGCGTTGGGATTGGGAGAAGGCGAAAATCACCGAATAGTAGATTTGTTGATGTATATGAATTGGGGAGGTGGACACTCACTGCTAATACACGAGGTAGGCAGATATATAACGTAGGCTGATATATAAAGTAAGCTGATATATAACATATGCTATTACATAACGTAGGCTGATCTATAATGTACTCTGATACATAACGTACGCTGATATACATCGTATTCGGATAGTTAACGTAAGCTGATCGTAACGAAGGTTGATACATAACGTAGAATGATACATAAAGTAGACATACATAACGTTAGCTGATACAAAACGAAGACTTATTCTGTATATACCGTAGGCTGATACACAACGTGCGCCGATATATAAGGTAGACTGAAACACAACGTATGCTGATACTTAGCGTAGGTTGCTAAATAACGTAAATGGATATATAACGTACGCTGCAACATAACGTACGCTGCAACATAACTATATAAAATGACACAAAGTAGTGCAGCTTTACATAACAGCGATTAGCCTTCATCAGCAAACAAACATATGTTGCAACATAACTAGCGTTGACATATACCATCCTTTAATGCAAAACATACACTGATACATAACGCAGCCAACAGAGAGCGACAGAGAGCGGACGATCCACTATTTAGTTTAGAATACAAATGATGCAGCATAATTAAACACACTGGCAGTAAAGAACAGACAAGTTATTATAAGAATTATCAGCATCAGCTGTAAAGAACACAGACCGAATGCTTGTAGCAGAGAGAAAACAATCAAGTATAATGGGAAACAATAACTACTTCTGTCCAAGTTGTGAAATGCCGAAAGCTTGCCTGGTTTTTTGCTTTCACACGTCATGAATTCCTTCTAAAAAACAACCCCTCAGGGATCATCCAGAGGAAAAACGAGAGGCAAGGGAAATCCAGGGGTTAGAATATAAAAAAAAAAAAAACTGTACAGGACACGGTATTCATGTGCTGAGATTTATCTCTTGCCACCCTTAATCCAATGACTGGGTGCGGATGTTCCTGGCTTGAGCGTGCAGTGAATGGTGAATGTTAGCGTAATAAGATAGAGGTCGACGCAGCCAAAAGGTTTAACGCACTCGCGCTTAAACGTTCTTTGGTTTTTCTGAGTTATACAGACGAGTCAGTTGGGTTTAAATGTTGACTTCTCGTTCAGAAAGCAATGACAAACTCATTCATTCATTCATTCATTCATTCATTCATTCAGTAGATGTCTTTTGCAGAACTTCGCTCGGAAAACAAAATTCCGGAAAACCTCTCGGTCATAAGCAAAATGTCCCGCGTCCGATACACGCATCTGGATATCATCTGCCACATCCTGCACCCATCTTCTCTTTTACCTTCCTCTTACCCTCTTCCCGGCCATATACCCTTCCATTCTTTTTTCTCTTCAAACTTTCGTGACGTTTCAAGCGACCAAAATATTTGAACTTTCTTTGTTTTATCGTCTTTAATAGCCAATATTCTTCAATATTCAGCTCTCTTTATCCAAAATATTCTTAGAACTCATCTATAACATTTGTATTCAAAGGCATTTATACGCTGTTCAGCTTGTTTAGTAAGTGCCCAGGTCTCACAGGCGTATGTTGCAATGGGAAAGATGCATGCTCTTAAAAATCTAATTTTTGTAGTTTTGTCTGTCTCTCTCCACAATTTATTCAGTTGTTTTAGTCTTTGAAGAGCAATAGATATGTGCTCGGGTCAAGATGGCGGCGGGTGGTTGTGTGTTTTGAAACCGCTCCGTTTTTTCACGTAGGAGATGGGTAATTTCATCTCGTTAGTGCAATTTCTGCGCTAGGATGTAAGCCAGGAGTTTTCTCTCAAGATTTTCTCCGGTGCAGCGAAGTTCGTGTATCTGTGCAAATCAATCCTGAGTGTTTTTTCGCAGCATGTTTAGGTTACGGTGTAGTTCATATAGTGGTGTGTAGTGTTTTTGGTTTTCTTCATCATGGTAGACCAGCGTTCGTGTCCCGTACAAAGGGTAAAGAAACCACCGACTAGACGAGGTCCGAGGCGTAAACTTCATGGAAACGGGCCGCAGCCAGGCGTCACCGACGAAAATGTGACCATTTGGGCCTCAAGGGCACGCGTAGTCTATACTGGAACTGTGCCAGCGTAAAACGACCATGCCCAATTTTGGAGAGCCTGGCATACAGAAACGATATAGTAGCGCTTCAAGACACGAGACTGGGTGTTAATACACTCGTAATAGCCGGCTTCCAATGTTATTACAACATACAACAAGCGACACATGGGAATGGCGATTATGATTGGAGACAGCATAGTGGCTTCAAAGCTGCACATGTCTAGGTGGGACAGTGACGAGATACAAATACAGGCTGTTAGAGTTAAATCCTGTCTACCATTCGTGTTGGTTAATGTTTATGCCTGTAAATCGAGTGTGGATTCCCAGAGATGTCATGAGAGGAATGTAAATTTCTGCGGCGATTTCAACGCTAAAGGCAAATCATGGGGTAACAATTCTTCCAACACACAGGGGGAGGAGCTCGAGGCGGCACTTGAAACCAATGATCTTGTTTGTATCAACAATGGCTGTGTCACAAGGACAGCAAGTCGTCCAGGTGATGAGGACAGTGTTATTGACCTGGCGCTGGTTTCTCCTTCACTCACTACAGTATGTAGATGAAGTAACTCTTTGCCGTGAAATTGGAACTATGACTAGCGGTCAAACAAACACAAACAGCTGTCACTTTCCCGGGCCAGGAAACTTCAATGGCTAATATAAAAGTACGTATATTCTATTTAGTTTAATGTGAATCGCAAGCACACAAATTACCTCTAGTCAAAGTCTCCCATATGAGCTTGACGAAAGTGCATTTAGGTGCCATTTTCAAATTAGCTGGCTGAAAGCTGAACATAAATTTCCAAAGATAATTGGAGGACATTAAAAACCATTCTTTGCGTGTGTCTGTTGGGGAGAAATTTTGATGCATACTAATGGACTGTCAGATATAGAACATTGTGAGTAAATTGCTGTTGCTTATTGTCCGAATTCTGGTAAAATATGCTAGACTTACAATACGTACGTCTGTCTGTCTGCTTGTCTGTCCATTTGTCCTCCTGCCTGCCTATCTGCGTATCTTTCTGCATATTTGTGTATCTATCTGCCTGTCCCTTTGCTATTGTGTTTATCTCTCCGTTTGTCTTCCTGCCTTCTTGTTTTTCTGTCAGTCTGAATGGTTATTTATCCATTCACCCATACGTCATTTTGTCCTATATTTAGTAATACAACATAACATATAACACGTTGAGTTGAGTTGAGCTAAGAACCGACATCACTGCACTTATGACATTCCCATACGCGCCCCATCCCCTTGTTCAGCAGCCAGTGAAGAGTCATACAACTAATTGTTTTCACCGCTATCTGATTGAAAGTCTCCTGGTCTTCCCTTTCAGTTTTGAGATTCTTCCAGAACCACATCAATCCCGCACAATATCATTCTTTCCACATACGGGATCTTAGTCTGTTCCCCTGGCTTCTACATCTTCTTCTTCTTCTTCTTCTTCTTCTTCTTCTTCTTCTTCTTCTTCGTTCACCCGGATTTTTTTTCCGGATGTGACTGCGTTGTGCCTGTTTACAGCAGAGCTGCGTTCTTGCGCCGTTAGGCCGACACATCCGACTTCTGCGGGCATTTGTTGACCGGGTTAACCTTCCCGGGCTTCTACATCTGATCCCATGGGCACTCGACCGCTTACACTTGTCCATATGTCATCTGTTACCAAGAGGTGCATTCCCTGCCAGCCTTATAGCCTGTTCATTTCCCCCATACTCCTGCATGGCCAGGGCAAATGATGCATATAATTCTCACAATCTGTGGCCTCTGAAGCGAGGGAAGCCATTTCACACGAAACATTCCTTTCTCCACCTTACTATCTCCACCTTACTATCTCCACCTTACTATCTCCACCTTACTATCTCCACCTTACTATCTCCACCTTACTAAGCAAACCACTTGAGTAAATATAACATGAGTCATTAGTCATTAGTCGCAGTTCCAACTTCACGGCAACGAGTCGTCCCTATTATGCTCCGTTCGTGTGCCAGTGAATATCACACATAATGCTCCTCAACGAGCCATGTGAAAGTGGAACAGACAGAAGTCTCGACAAACCAACAGCCCGCACAGGTACACTGTGCATAATGCCGCCGCCAGAATGCCAACACAAAAGTCCTCCACGAAAAATACAGTCATAGAACGACTTCATTGCCCCGGGTTTTATCTCTCCGTCTCTTTCCGCAGGACGGCCTACCGAAAGCGTCGCACAAAACACGAACTCAGTAGCTCTAGCGACGATCCCCAGGATTCTCCGAGAAAAATGCACTCGAGAACTGAAAAGGCAATCCAGTCAATTCAGCGACAGGCCGACTACAAACAACCGCAGACAGATGTAAAAGCATTCCACACGAAATGCACAGCTCACAGTGTCGTACACTGCACTCAACAAAGTAGCAGGGCGACGGAACCATGCACTACCAGTCCAACTTTAGGAAAATGCGAATGCAAACCGTAGCCACAAACATAAACACTCTATAGGCCTTAACGATTAAAATTCGTATCCGCCATGTTGGGGACCGGATTCTTATCAGAAGATGATACATATAACAATTAAAGTAATGAAACCTGTTCGGTGCATTAAGACATATTGGGAATATGGTGCTAGCCCATATTTTTAATAGACCAAGTGACACTCAGGGGGTGGTATGTTCAATAACACGTCGGCCGCCTTGACTGTCCACAGTATTTCCTGATACCCAGTTTAGACTGGGCCTACCTCGATGAGGGTTCGAAGAAATGACCATCAGGATGGCAGGCAAGCGTTAGCACAACATATACAAACACGTCAGTAAAGACTGTTGTGTTTATGTGTAACACAGGCATTTGCTGAAGACGTCAATGTTTCTGTGTTGTGTTTATGTGTAACACAGGCATTTGCTGAAGACGTCAATGTTTCTGTATTGTGTTTATGTGTAACACAGGCATTTGCTGAAGACGTCAATGTTTCTGTGTTGTGTTTCATCATGATCAAATGTCTTGCCAGCTGGCGTAGGCGTTCATGTCTCTCCACAGATCTTGGTCCTTGGTGTTATAAATCAACTCTGCTGATGATATTCCTCCATGCTTCCGTCTCAGTCCATCCAGCATCGGTTCTCTCGGTCTACTCTGCCTCTTTTCCCCACTGGTCTTTACAGTTTTCACGATTTTCTTCAATGCCCCCCCCCTTTCATTAAATGACCTAAGAATGCTGATTGTCTCTTTCTTATAGTTGTATATAATGTTCTAGTCTGCGAAAATTTAGAAAGTCTTGGGAAGATAATGTGGCGGTGTCCCCTTACCTCACACACATATTGCGTTTACACAATAATATCCTGTTCAACCCTTCTGGATTATCACTGGTATATAGTGTATTTTTTCAGATAGTGGATATGTGTGTAGAAATGCAAGTTTGCTATGTAGTACTATGTAGAATATACGCACCTTTGTGTAAATAACAGAAAAACAGAAGTAATTACAATGCAAATGCGTCTTTCCAAATGCAGCATTAAAGAGGATGAAATCATTCACAAACAAGTCATTGTATTTAAGCATTTATGAACTTTAATAACAGAGGCTTGAAGATGTACTAAAGAATTAACTATGGAAAAGCTAAGCACAAGCAGCATATCAAAAGATGAAGAATATTCTTTGGAATATAGCTTTGGATTGAGACGGTGCCATGGAGGAATATCCGCAGCAGAGTTGACCCAGATCACCAAAGATCGAGATATGTGGAGAGTAATGAACGCCTACGCCGGCTGGCATAGCTCTTGATAATGATGATGAATCGAGGTGAGATAAAGAGTTTTTAAGAGCTTTATCAAGCCAATGGAAGGAAACGAATCATGGACAACTAGCAGACTAGTGAGGAATTATGTGGAAGATGGGGAATTATGGGTTTACAGAAGAATGATAAGAACACCATGGACGGATACAAGAGGAATGAAGATATATGGAAGAGGTCGATTCACAAAGAGAACTGATTACTCGAATCACAAGAAAACATTCTTTGTGCATGTCATGAGAAGGGGAAAGTCGGAGGGGGAGACCAGAAGAGAAGATTACGGACAGTGTGATACTATGGCATGGAGGAAAATTGGGATCAGAAATGATTGGCAGTATACGAGACAGAATGAGGTTCCAAATGTTGCTGTATGTAGCCGGGGCGCAGTGTTGGGGGGAGCGCCCAATATTGCTTAAATACCCCAATGGCTCGTGAATACATAACCTATGCAGCAAAAGACCAACTCCTGGCCTTCACGTGGCGGAACTGTTTAACTGATTGAGTGCCAAACAAAACATGGGTTTTGCCCAAGCAGAAATTGATGGCAGAAAATGGGAAGTAGGGGTGTGCCACAATATTGGTCTAAACATTGTTAAAATGGTAGTAAATATATTGTATTATATATCAAATTAAAGGACATTGCACACGGAACACATTGGTATTGCTACTGTTGCTAAAAGTTAGAAATATAATAATAATATTAGCAGATGTTGTAAAAAATAAATTGATGACAGAGGTGACAAGTACGTGAAATTTCCACTTACCAAGGCGCTACTGATCCGACGGTGTTTAAAATCCAATGAAACTTACTGAATTATGATAACTACACCACTTTGCTACACAAAAATCACTAGAACGGCCCCATAACACCAATAAATTACAATAAAAACATCCTATTTTGAAGCTCATCATTATCACATAAAATGGAAAATGTCGGAAAATCACGAGACATGTTTTCTGCCGATAAACACAAAATGTACGCTATTTTTTAGTTAGTTATAATGATTATTCTTTTAATTTAATTATTTAAATAATTCTTAAATACTTTGTGATAGGCAAAGCAAACTTTAGGGGCACAAGTGTGGCCCATCAGCTAATTCAACATGATGACAAACCTTCACGGTTAGCTGCTAAGAGTTAGTTTGTTTACATTCATAAATAATACATTTTAACCGGGAAAAAAAAATACACATTTAACGTGTGCTATCAGTTTAGAATCGTTCTCCAAATTTCCTTTAAATAAGAATAACTACAATCTAACATTGTTTTAAACTTTTATCTGATGTAAATGAGGCCGAAAATCAAGGACCCATGCAATTCCTAAAACCGCGAGTAACTACAGCTTTTTTAACACAACTTGGAAACAAATCCACACGATATTTAGTCACCAAATGTCGATTACTCGTGGCCTATGTAAATGAAAAACCTTCTTTCGGCGTAAAAATTCGTTTCAGAGTATTACAAAATTGAGCAAGGGATCGCAAACGAAAGAAACAAACGGACCGCACAAATCTTGGCAATATATTAACGAAGGGACAAAACAGTTGAGACTGTTCGGCAATCGGTTGGCGGTCGGCAGCGATTAAACTAACAGGAGAAGGGGCGACGGCGAGTATCTGGAGCCGGAAAATAACCAGTGTGCTCTAGATGTGTATACACATACATGCATGTGCAGACACGTGTGTACGTGTGTACACATCTAAATTCGAGTGAGACCACAGTCTGCTCTAGCAAAGGAAAGGTGCTGAAGACGGAGGCAACCAGCCAGGAGGCGCACCACAGAAATCAGGATGCCACGCAATTACGCAAAATGGAATATGCTAAAAGTTATGGTGCTCGCCCTGCTTTGGACCCCCAGGCAGGTGCAGTGCCGGGCAGTTATAGACATATTTCAAGCGAACGAAAGAAGAAGAAGAAGAGACAGAATGATATGGACAGACATGATCACCAACGCTACGCAACATACTATAAGAAGGAGATATAATCGTGTAGAAGCTGGGGTAGCTGATATGTAGCTCGTTTGCCTTTCGCTCCGGTAGTAATGTGTTCCAATCTCAACCTGGGTGGATGTGTCACGTTGACCTGGGCTCCCGGGTCGAGCCAGCATAAATGGATATCGAACTATCTATTTCAGTTCTCTCCCCCTTCCCCCGTGTCTTTCCTATAAAACTCATCTCTGTCTCACATTCTCATGTCCGTAGACATGTCTGCCACAAATCAAGAACTGTTCCCGGTTCATCCCCAACACTGGACAGCTGAACTAAAATGTTGACCTGTGGTCCTTGACTTGGAGACGTAAATTACAAGTACCTCTGAAGTCGGAGTGGGTTCGCCTGATGGCCAGGGACACTGTTAATAGGGAAAGCTAACCCACACGAAAATTTCAGTCCATCACTACTGTAAATAGTTTGGATGGACTACGTATGAGTTCAAAACGAGCGAGTGCACACACAAAAAAATGCTCCTGCTGGCAGCCGATGCCGAACACTTCATTAGTATGGCTATGTGGCTGACTTAGATTCCTAGCCAAAGACTAATAATATCCAGGTTACAGCTGAAGACAACCTGTGAAGATACATCTTGAAGTGATACTATTTGAGAGTGCAACTACCACTGCATGTACATACTTTGCATACCAGTGATTCTTGGATAAATCAGACCGCTTCTGGTAAAATTAGTATTGGGACTCTTCGCTGGTTGCTGAAGATGATGACGGAGCAACAATGTGGATGTTCGGAGCGCTGTGATGTCGGTTCTTGATATAACACAATTCAACTGGCACTCTTACGTATTGTGCTAAGATAGTACCAACTATAAACTACGAATCGGTTTCTCATAAGCCAAGAAAAAAGCGAAGTGTCGTAATGGTTTCAAGTGCTAACTAAACACTGGTCTGTCTGCACTTGTAAGACAGAATGGCGTGTGGTGACGGGCTTTTATTTCTTGTCGAGTTTCTTTCCCAGACAGCATTTAAGAAAATTAGGAATATTATCTGAAATATTTGGGAGGCTGGGTCGTTCCCAAGGGATTATTAATATAAAAGCTTTACATCACACGGGAATTGAAATCTGAGTGCACTGAGTCCAGAAACGATCACCAATTGGACATATCAACATATAAAGGACATTAGTCAACATCGTATAAGGGTGGTTCATTTGAAACCCGTTCCAATGGCTTTATTACAAAAGCATGAAAGAAACATTAACAGGTGTGGTAGAATTAAACAAAGCATTCATTTTGAATGAATTATTCACCATGGGTTGGTCATAAGAAGTAGCCGTAGGCATTCAGGCAAGCATCCCATTGCTTAGGTAGGCGGCGAATGCGGACCGCAAAAAAAAAAAATGGATTGTGGTTGCTTACTGAATCAAGTGTTTACCGCGTTCATTACGTCTGCATCTGTGTGAAATCGTTGTCCCTTGAGAGCTTTTTGTAGAGGTCCGAACAAATGAAAATCACATGGTGACAAATCAGGACTATAGGCTGGATGTTGCAGAATTTCCCACTTTTTCCAAGTTAATGCTTCCTGCACAATGTTTGCAACATACGGACGAGCATTATCGTGTAACAAAATCACACCGCGAGAAAGCATGCCTGGTCGTTTACTCTTGATGGCTTTTTGCAGCTTGTCTAGTGTTTATAAGTAGTGGGTAGAGTTTATGTTGACACCAGATTCTTAAAAATTGGCCAACAATAGCCCTTCATGGTCAAAAAATGCGTTCATCATAACCTTACCAGCGTAAACCTGTAACTTGAATGATTTTTGGCTTTTGGTGATTCAGCATGCTTCCATTGCATGCTCTCTATTTTGCTACTCGGCTCAAAGTGGTGACACCATGATTCATCGCCTGCCACTATGCGGAAGAGAAATGCATCACCCTCCACTCTGTAACGCAGCAAGTGGTTCAAACATCATCCCATGACGTCCTCTTTTTGGTGGTCGGTCAACATCCGTGGTAGCCACTGTGAACTCACCTTCCGATATTGCAGTTTCTTACGAACGGCCTTTTGAATTGTCCCAATTGACACATCGAATTCTTTCGCTAGCGAGCGTATGCTTCGACAACGGTTCATCTGTACTTCTGCATCAATAGATATGCCGTGAACTGACGTCCTTTCCGAAACATTCGTGCCCAGTCTGTCACTGTTGTCTTCGACACACATCTATTACCGTAAGCTGCCTGCATTCTTCGATGAATGTCCACTGGTCGACATCCTTCAAATGAAAGAAACTGAATCATCGCTCTTTGAGCTTCTTTGGACGGATTTTGGATCAACCCGGCCATTTTCTCAACGGTCAGAAACAGAGCCTATGCATCATGGGACGATAAGCACGTGCTCTTTTATTTATTGGTCAGTACTTATCACATGACTATGACATGATCATGTTCAATGTACGCAATTACGCGCGGTGAGGCACGAACGGAACGAACGGATTTCAAATGCACGCTCCTAATGTAACCCTTCGATTCTGCTGTTGTAATTGAATAAATTCTTCATCGTCAATCCTTCTTTGTCTTTCTCCCTCCCTCCTCTCCCTCATCCGCCCTTCTCCTCTTTTTTCTTCCTTCATCGTCTGCCTTTCGTCTCCCGATGTCTCCCAGAGTCCTTCAGCCAACCGACGCCAAGAAGGTAGACATGTTCATAATGGTTGGATTACGTAACTACAGTTTTCTACAGGATGAAGTTGCCAGCTCCACGCCTACTCCCGAATGGCCTCTACGACGTGCATGGTAGGTTGTAATGCTACTAATTTTGCATTCCGTATGGGCCCTCCTCAGACACAGGCGACATCTATACATTTGTTAATGCTATTTCTTCGTATGTCACGAACACGAAAATAATACTTCCTCTTCTTTGTTCCTCTTTGGAGAGAGTGCTCCACCTGGTTAAGTACCCCAGAGGTCAGTGTGTTCCAGCTCGGCATACGTGTGAGGTTTACTTCGTCTAGACCAGGGGCGGACAAACTAAGGCACGCGGGCCGCATGCGGCCGGGCAACTGATATTATGCGGCCCTCGAAGGTATTTAGAAATAACAAGCCACTTCGTTTTTAATTTTTGTTGAATTTTACAGAATTTCATATACCGTTATGATTGTTTTAACATTTTTGATAACATTTCCTTTCTAATTTTCTATTTTCGTAAACAGTCCTTGACCTTCGTAATGCTAAAATGGTGAAATTATCGATTTTAATTTAGAGAAATATTTATAGACATGTAAAAATGTAATAAGGATGATTTTATGAAAAACATATATTTTTTTTTTCCGGTGAGTAAAATAGTTATTATGCAAGAAATGTATATATTGTGTCAGCTCTTAGTCAGATATGACTGAGCTACCGTATAACAGCAGACGGTACTACCTGCTTTCTGTTAGCGCCGAACGTTTGGCGGCGCTTACCAAACCCGACACCCCACATTGTGCCAACGGCTTCGGGCGGAAGAGCGCAATTGGGAGAGTACAAGCCTTACCCTGGTGCGAGGAAATGCAACCTAAAGACAAAGTGTCATGGCAGGGCAGACCAGGCCCTAAGCCTTGGTTGGCGGCTGGTCTAGGATCGAAGCTCCGACAGGCGGACAATTAGAGCATTGCTTTGCTGATCTGGCAGCTTCTGCAGCTTGTCTTGGTCCAGATGTAGAGGTGTTACCTTTCCTCTGGAGTGAACTAGGCAGGCCGAGAGAGGGATCATGCTGCATGGGCAACACATGATCTCTATATTTTAGCCCAGGCTTTGTGCTACGGAGAGGCAATAATTCCATCCATTACAAACTATCGTCAATGATATGCAAGAAAATATTAAATCTAAAAGTTTTTTGCTGTTATAAATTATTTTCACGTTTAAAATGTCACATTAATTTATTTATTGTAGTAGTCTTGATATATTTCTGAAATATATTCTGAGTTTACTCCTTGATTTCCGAATATTTTATTTTCACACATAACCAGAAGTAGGTTTTGTTTCATTTCCTTTTTAAAGTTTTGTAAAATTCTAACTGTTAGAATTTTATAAAACAATGAGTGTCACAAAAATACGTAAGATTGAAGATGAATGCCGAATTTTTAATGATGAATGGATAACTAAGTACTGTATTATAAAAGTTAGTAGAAAAACAGTTTTCTTGTTGTGTCGTGAGTCAGTGGCTGTCTTCAAGGAGTACAATTTAAAAAGGACATATTATCAAACAAAACATTCCGATTTCGGACACAATTTAACAACCTAACAGAGGGAAAGAAAATGCCCGGAATTGGTAAATAATTTGGAGAAACAGCTAACTGTTTTCACAATACAGTCTTCAATTTAAGATGCTGCAGCGGAAGCTAGTCTTGTGCTGTCACACAGAATACTAAAACAGAACAAGCCATTTTCTGATGGCCAGTTCATAAAGGAATGTTTGCTATATGCAGCAAGCATTATGTATCCAGAACAAAAACAAACAAACTTGACAACAGTACTTTATGAAGGAGAAATGTGGTCAGACGTGTTGACAAGATAAGTGACAATTTGATGCATAAACTTCAAGATGCAAGTAAAAAAAAAAAATTTGTGATACTCTTGCATTGGATGAGAGTACCGATGTAGATGATACTGTCCAATTATTGATATTTATACGTGGAATAAACACTTCTTTCAAACTCACTGAAGAGTTACTGAGTGTTGAGTCACTTAAAGACACAACCACAGGCCATGATATATTCAATGCTGTTACTAACTGTATTGAAAAAAACTGGGTTGGTTTTGAACAAGTGTTACAACTGACGAAGCTCGTGCTTTGACTGGACAAAATGTAGGTCTGGTAAAGTTGATAAGTGATAATATTAAAGCAGAATATCCTGACCATACATTATTACCACTACACAGAAAGTCTGTGTAAAACTGTTTTGAATATCAAGCATATTAGTGACCCAGTTGTCAGTGTCACAAACCTCATCAGGTAAAGAATACTTAATCACAGATAGTTCGAGGCATTACTTGACGATTTGGAAACTGAACATTCCGACGTCCTGTACCACACCACTGTTCGATAGCTGAGTCTGGGCCAATTGTTAAGGCGAGTGTGGGACCTCAGAGAAGAAATAGTGATGTTCCTAGAGATGAAGGGCATTGAATGTGACTTTAATACTAACATTGTCAATAAAGAGCGGAAGTTAGACGTTATGTTTGCATTAAAATTATGGAAAAGTTAAATTAACTGAATGTCAAACTTCAGGGCAATGGCGTGTTTGCACGTGAATTTTATGTACATATAAAATCATTTCAGGCAAAACTATCACTGTTCTCCAGACAATCCAGTGGAAAAAGGTTTTGTCACTTCCCTTTGCTAAAACAAGAAACCATTCTGGTGAAATGACTGAAAAGTACAAAGCCCAATTAGATGCATTGACTGAAGAATTTGGATGGAGATTCCAAAATTCCAAGAACTTAGAGCCACATATCAATATTCTCAGTTCCCCTTTTAGTGCAGAAGCTGATACAGCCACAGGGGACATACAGTTGGAGCTGCTTGACTTACAAGCAGATCATGATCTGAAAGAGAAATTCAAGTCAGATAGTTTGCTGGATTTCTATGTATCTTTATTTGAAGAATCATTTCCCAATTTAAAAAAAAAAAAAAAAAACTTTGCAGCTAAACTGTTATCATTCATTGGATCAACATATATTTGCCAACAAGCATTTTCTTGCTTGAAGATCAACACATCTAAGAATAGGTCTTTATTGTCGGACTGCAACTTGTATGCTGCCGTTATAATTTCAACAAGTAAACGTGCTCCAAATTTCCAGAATATTGTCAAAAAATGCAGTCAGTTACATACATCGCATTAGAAATCAATTGTAGTGACAGTGTAGTCGGTCTGTGTCTAAATTAAAGCCATTGATAGATAATAAAAAAAATCTTGTTAACTAATCAGAACACGTTTTTATCCATATTGTAAAACATAATGTATAAGTGTATAAGTAAAATAAAATTGCAATAATTAGTTATTTATACTGTTTAATAAACTATAAATATGTCATTATTACTTATTGTGATAGGTTGCTATAAACAAAGTGGACATAATATATATGCGGCCCCCCAATAGCTTTACATTTGTCAATGTGGCCCTAGGCACAAAAAGTTTGCCCACCCCTGGTCTAGACGATTCCACCCAAGGTGACGGGTTCAATCTGTTCGAGGGAAGGTTTACGTTTCATGCCAGGGGAGCAGCCTCACGGCCAGCTCTTTGCGATTGTTAATCTGCACAGCTCGTATATGGACTTCATTTTTTCGCCTCTATCCGAGAAAATCAGTTACCCGATCTCACTACCCAGAGATCACGAGGACGCGTGATGTCATTACGTAGCAGTGATTCTTAGAAAAACTCCCAGGCCAATGCAGGACTTGAACTCTGTACCCTCCGAGCCTAAGACGGACAAGAGTATTCTACCTGCCACGGATGCCCCGGGAACAAACATCTTGGCCGTATTAAATGTCCCTGTGTCGTGGAGTCATGTGAACGAACGAACGAACGAACGAACTTTGTTTTAAAAGGGTAACAAATTGGGCACGCAGGCCCGTCTTACATTCGGCCCTTTCGATCACTCATCTTTCATTCATCAAATGTGCATGTTACATTTACATAGGGAAAAAAAACATTGTCAAATGGATTTTGTAAGCATAAACAATGCATATTACGCATGGTACATTCACATGGGAAAAACAAACATTGTCAAATGAAAGTTGTAAACATAAACTGTGCATATTGCAATGTTGTGAGACACATCCCCCATCCACCCTCACACTCCGCAGCCACCCACACATCCCTCAGCCACCCACACAACCCCCACCCACCACACCCCCACCCACCCATACATACCTCCAAGCACTCTCACAGACTCAGGCAAACATACATGCCATCACCCACCCACTGATCCCCCACCCACACACATTTACCCACCCATACATACATCTCCTACCCATCCTATAACCGACACACACACACCCACCCACATATTCTCCACCACCTACGCACACACCCGCAACCACCCAGCACATCCATACCATCTAGCACATCCACCCAGCACCACCTATACACACATCTCCACCCACAAACACATCTCCCCACCTGCGCACACATATCCCCCACCCATAAACACCCAAAAACACACAACTCCCACCCACACACACCCCACTACCCACATATACCCCACCCACACACATCCGCCGCTCACACACATCTTCCCACAAACACACACATCCCCCAACCATACACGCATCTCTCACACACATCCATCCACTCACGTACTCATCCATCAACCACTCACACCCACACATCACCCAGCCGCCCATCAACACATGCATCTCTCATCTACCCTCCCACCCACACACACCCCAACCACCCAGCCAAACACACATCCCCCATCCTCACATACATCCGTCATCCACCTGCACATCCCACACCTCCCCCACCTCTCACACATCTCCCCTCACACACAAAACTCCACCCATGTGGCTGGGTGGTTGGGGTATGTGTGTGTGGGTGGGAGGGTAGATGAGAGATGCATGTGATGAGAAGAGAGGCATTGGAGAACATTGTGACAACTGGGAAGATCTAGGGGAAGGCATCACTGGTTCACTGAAGCAGAGATAGAAGCCGACTAGCACCAACGGGGCACACGAAACTACAGGGACCTTGGGCAGGAGGATGCATGTGGGAGGAGCGGTGACAAGATCCAGTCAGTGTTTGGGCAGGTCATGATGCCAGCCACCATCTGCTGCTACACGATCATGTTTATACGTACGCCATCTGGTGTCCTGTGTATTAATTCAATTATCAAATATTGACTGGTAAAAATGTGAGCCAGCTCAAATGGAGACATGTCAAGGAAGGCTAACTACATTCCTTCGAAACTGATTGATTTCTGGGATCAGCGTATTTCAGTTAACGTTTTTAGTACCGTATATTAAGCATTTGATTAACTTTTTATTAATTATATTATTAGTTCTTTCTTGCATTATATTTTTTTTTTGAAAAGCCAGGAAAAACCCAATGGCGGTTGCAGCTGTAGAGGTGTAACAAATATGGAACGTATGACGTCAGTTATCCGCGAAAGACATTTGCGCTTATTCGCTCTCGGCGTTGCTTCGAGTACTTATTGAAAAGTCTGAGTAAAGATTGCTCGTGACTTGTTTCAAACTGTATTTTATGACAGAGGTTGCTAGGTGTGTAGTTTACACGTTGGTAGGTAGGTAGGAAGGTAGGTTTACAGGAAATCAGGTAGGTAGGGAGGGAAGTAGGTAGGTTAATAGAAAAGCAGATAGGTAGGTGGGTAGGTAGGTAGGTAGGGGAAGAAGTAGTTAGATTAATAAGAAGGCAGATAGGTAGGTAGGGACGTAGGTACCCATGGATGTAGATAGATTAATAGGTAGGCAGATAGGTAGGTACGGACGGAAGTAGGTGAATATATATGAAGACAGATAAGTAGGTAGATAGTATGTGGCTCATAAAGATGCTACTTTAACAACGCTTGCGCGGCACATTAATGACCATATATTGTCAGTGATAGAGCTTAATCATATGTTTGTCTTCTAAATGCTATGTAAGCAGAAGTAAGGATGTGCGAATATGTTGCAAAGATATGTGAATACGTAGCAATGATGCATGAATATTTAGCCATCATGTGTGAATATGGAGGAAGGATGTGTACACATAAGAATTAGGATGTAGAAATAATGTGTATATATGTAGCAGATGTGTGTAAATATTTAACAAGAATAATATCAGCTTGCTGCAGAAATGATTAACTATACAGGAAGGATGTATTAATATGTAGCCAGGGTGCTCAATACACGAAGAAGAATGCGTAATCACGCAACAGAAGCGAGTAAATAGGCGACACGGGTGTACAAATACGCAGTCATGAATTCTACGACAAGAAAGCAATCAGCCCAAGTACAGATAAGGGCAAGATTGGTTTTCCTTGTGGCCGTGTCACAGCATGTCACCCAGATATGAAATTATTCATGAGTGCCCTGCTTCCACTTCTCTTATGTGTCTCTTCTCTGCGTGCATTACCACTAAGGTAAAGTTAGTCATATATCCTTTACAGAACGTCGTAGTCAACCGCAGTATGTTTGTGAGTGTTTGCGATTTACCAGGCATTTTTTGATATGTTCAGCAGTTTTCCCACTGCTTTCTGAACGACCGACACATATACAAAACATAACGAAGACGGTCTGCTTCCAGACACTGCAGCTGATTTCAAACCGGAAACTCGGTACATTGGAGAATCGTGAAACACGTTCACTGCCACTAAGCCATCGCGCCCGTATTACAACTAGAAGTTTATTTTAATACAATGGATGCATTTGTAAACTGTTGGTCGTGATCGTTAGGGCACTAGCACACTAAGGCAGTGGCTCTGCGCTCGATCCTTATTTGTGATATTCTTGCATTTTCTTCACACTAGTTCGGCGATGGAGATCAGACTGGCAATGTAGTTTATCGCGCTGTCGTTTATCACGCTATCGTGTATCCCGCTCAGATTATCGCGCTGTAGTTTATCGCGCTGAAGTTTATCGCGGTGTAGTTTACAACGATGACCTTTATCGCGCTGTATTTGATCGCGCTGTAGTTTATCGCGCTGTATTTTATCGCGCTGTAATATATCGCGCTGTATTTGATCGCGCTGTAGTTTATCGCACTGTAGTTTATCGCACTGTAGTTTATCGCACTGTAGTTTATCGCACTGTAGTTTATCGCTCTGTCATTTATCGCGCTGTCATTTATCGCGCTGTCATTTATCGAGCTGTAGTTTATCGCGCTGTAGTTTATCGCGGTGTCATTTATCGCACTGTAGTTTATCGCACTGTGGTTTATTGCTCTGTCATTTATCGCGCTGTCATTTATCGCGCTGTAGTTTATCGCGCTGACGGCGGCGCAGTTATCTCTTTCCACTTCAACGTTGACTTCTTGTTCAGAAAGCAAAGGCAAACTACTCAATGTAAAAACTGCATATAAAATAAACTTGGGTTTCATCTCAGTGCCCTACAAAGGACGTGATATGTGTGTAAAGTTGGGCTCTGGGGGTCGACCCAATCGTTGTAGAATGGGTGGGGGTGGTAAAGGTGTCGGTCTTATCCTCTGTTGCCGCTATCTCTGTCTCTATCATTCAGCGTTAAGTAAAGATGAAACGTTAAGATTAACAGTACATGAAATGGTGTATGGCACTATACCGCGTTAGTACCCTTTGTAGTGTTCGGTCACGGGAAATATAGGACACACTGTAACCTAAATACGGCCTGATAGAATGTAAACATACGAATCAAACCATGACCCTCTCTCAACAACAATCACCTTCAAATTAATATCCAAACTGTTGCTTACTCTGTCACAGGATTATTACTAACCAGAGCCAGACGATGGACCCTAATATAGCTTCCCTTCTGAAGTTAAACGGGGTAGGAGTAATGGAAGAATGGAAAAATGTAAACAGGACTATTTCTGCTGTCAAGTATTTACCTTTGGGCATTGGCTTAAATAAATCCTACATAAGCAGTTTTAAGGATCTCGTATATAGAATCCGACATTTGGCAAACAGATTGCGTTTTCAAATTCTCTTCTATTGAATTTAACATTTGGTGTACAGATGACATGCTAAGATTCGCTGAGGTATAACATATAAGATAAGTGCACAGAATTAGAAAAGAGATGATAAAGAAGAAGGTTGTATTGTATTATTAATAAAAACATTTCGTCCGCCGGGGCCCATAAGGGCAGCTAAGAACTAACACTGTAACCTAGCAAGCATGTCGGAAGGGGTGACTAGGGAAGGTTGGAAGAAGAAGAAGAAGAAGAAGAAGAAGAAGAAGAAGAAGAAGAAGAAGAAGAAGAAGAAGAAGAAGAAGAAGAAGAAGAAGAAGAAGAAGAAGAAGAAGAAGAAGAAGAAGAAGAAGAAACGGAATAATAAGAAAAAGAAGAAGGAGAAGAATCGATACATTTATTTCAGATTTCTTTATTTGTTTTTTATAGTTTCTTTTCTCAGATTGTATTTATGACATCATTTAGCGCAGCTGGCTTATTTGAGCACTTTTTGCCTAATTCCGTCAGGTGGCGTTCTTGCAAGTAATGAATAGCGGAATGGAGATAAACCACATCAATAGAAGGTGCAGAATGAATTGGCCTTTTTTGGGGACAGCAAAGAGGCGATGACATATGTTGATGTACAATTCATAAAAGGCTGAAGGATTCGCAGGGGTATTGCGGCTAGCCTGTTCGCCAACGAAGATAGTCAGAGTAAAAGGGAAAGAAATGACCTCTTTTCATTACAAGAGGAATACTGGTATATAGTGCTAATCTTTACGGCCATGTGTCATGACAATTGGCGCATGTGTTCGTGTATCTCCACAGATTTAGGTTTTTCGTTAGTTACTTAGTTAGTTAGCTAGTTAGTTAGTTAGTTAGTTAGTTAGTTAGTTAGTTAGTTAGTTAGTTAGTCGACAGATCATCCTCATTGCACATCGAACCATTCAGTCCATAAGTGCTCGAATCCCCTCCTCAGCAAATCCCGCAACGTGTAGCGGTTCACGACACCAGTTCTGTGTTGGTTTATTACTCTTCTTTGGCTTCCCGCTTAGTGTTCTTGTTTGGCCACACCTCTTTTAACTTGCTGTTCTTGCAGCCTGACCATGGTTGTAGATTCCCAGTCATCGCTTGGTTTTCGTAAACAACTTACTTTTCGTAGAGCATCCAGAATGTCTGCCTCGTCAATGGTTCGTTCACCTTCCACAGTAGCCTTACCTGCAAGCCTGTCAGCCTGCTCATTTCCTTGTACACCCTCATGCCCTGGCACGAAGATGAAACTAATCTTTGCCAGCCGAGACCGCTCGTGTTCTCGATTAATTCCTCCATGCCACCAGCTTAGACTGTAGAGTATAATTTCTCTAAAGTCTGTCCCTCCCTCTTCTAGCACTGACTTGTCCAGTCGTCAACACGTTTTCCAATGTCTCTCTTCTCAGACGTGATACATGAGCACTGAATGTTTCAGTCGTAGAGCTATTTATGATGATGTACTTTAATTATCCGTATCCTTCTTAGTTACTCTGCCAGTCAAGGGTAATCGGGACAAATGCTTCAGAAATTGCATCTCCGTTGCCTTCATGCTCTAAGTTATTCGTTCATATGAGCAGATTCACTGCCAGACAGCAGAAAATGTTCTACATAACTTCAGTACTCTGTTTATGAAATGTCATGACAATGCTTTAAGTTGAGTTGAGTTGAGCTACGACATAAATGCACTCAGGACATTCCCATATTCGCTCCGTCCCCTTGTTAAACAGCCAGCGTAGAGTCACACTGCTAATCGTTCCCACCGCTATCTGAGTGAAAGTTCTCCTGGTTTTCCCTCTCAGTTTTGAGATTCTACCAGAACCCCTGCCAATCCCCCGCTATCTCATCCTTTCCACATACGGATTCTCAATCTGTTCCTCCACCTGGTCCCATAGGTGCACGACCACCTTTCCCCTTGTCTGTGCTTTGTCACCGACCGTTAGGGTGTTTCTATTGAAATAGACTGAAATCCCTATCCAAGAGTTTGCCGACAGTCTCTAGAAATTATGGCTCGTTACAAGAATGTCTAAAGGGATGGTCCCGATAGAAGAGACTGGGATTCACTTGGTAGACAAAGGCAGAAGGTGAAGAACACTCGTGTATGTAGGAAGCCCTAACACGACTGTCTAGTTTATCTGTCGGTGATCCTTCGTCAATTGATGGAGCCCCCTGTTTTAAATACTTTCACGCACTCACGCGCACACCTTGCGTTCAAAATGATCACGAGTGGAGTACGTTGGTGAAAGTATAAAACAATAATACTCTTTAATAATAAAAGAGAAAATGAAAATTGTGGTTCAACTGGTGAACTATGATAGTTACATGTATGTTACAGGTACAAAAATAAAATAGTTTTCTGATGCTTAGACAGATAGCATATCATCATTCACACCATCCAGACAGTGACACACTCAGAACACATGTAGACACAGAGTCACCTGAGACAATCTGATCTCTGTTAGGAATAGTGCTGGCTTTCGGTTGTATTATGTCTTGGAGTCGACCCTGGCATTTGACAGGTGTACGATGCTCCTCCGGATTCCAGGTTCCGTCTCCACTAGTTGGTGGCTCAAAGTTTCGGTAACCGGACCAGTTAGGTGTCAGCAGTTTCAGCAGCGAGGCTCCTTAAATCAAACAAACAGTTGCAGACTCCTTAGTGTCTTGACAATAACAATGTGTCTGAGTGTTGGTGTTGTGTGTCTGTTGTGTATGTGTCAGATGCAGAACAGGAATAAAACAATTCCTCTCTGCTATTCTGTATCAAAAGCAAAGGCCAATAGTTCTTATCAGCTTGGCTATACCTTGTATGACATGATGATACAAGGTGAAAAAGGGTCCAGAAGTGGACACATTCTAAGACCACATGGTCCATTGGAGTAGAACATGTAGACAAATCTTTGTTTGAAAAAGGCATTACAAAATGTACATGGTTGTAAAACTTGCAGTGACTCATATGCAATAATTACTGGGGTATTCCTTAACACCATGGTGAGGAAGTCCTGGGCAGCCAGGATGTTTCCCTAGATAGCTAAGGAAGGGCCAACAATAATTCAACCTAATCCCACATCAGTCATTAGGCATAAAGCAATCAAGTGTCGCCATGAAGTCGTGAGGTATACCCCACAGAATATACGAGCTAAAAGATAAGAAGAAGGCGAGCAGGCAAGCAAGGGGGCTGAGATATTCCAGGCATTGGGCTTTAGGATGTCTCAGTTATCCCTTGTTGAGTTATTTACTCCCCAAATTCTGATTCCTCACCACATGGTATTTGCCTTGAACTTATGACCGTCAGTGTCGTGTAGTTCGGCATGGCGGTGAATCAGGGGTAAGCAAATTTATGTTTGAATATATATCACCTAGTAATATTGCTGGCATGTGAGAATCATGTTCCACATGTCTCTTCTACTTCTGCCCACATGGCAAAATCATGTTATCATAGTTTCAACAAAATATACACGTAAATACATTCACAAAATGCATATGAAAAATAATCAGTAAGGTTTATACATTATATCTATATATTTTTATCTATAAATATATCTAGGCCTCACATGTTTTCTCTCAATGTCTCCCCTTTCAAATACCATGTTTCATAAATATACATGGTCGGGAAAGTTTTGGGTTTTCCCAATATCAGAATATAAATGTGTACACACTCCTTACTATAATCATAATTATTATGTTACTACACTCACCCCCAGTCTTAGTGCAGCACTTAAGATAGGTTTTGGTATAATCTACCAAGGATGCAATTGGATATGGCAGCTCACTTCATATAAGGTCTGCTTAGCACAGCAGCTATGGTCGTTGTGAACCGGACGGAAGTTGTTAGTCACAATTTCCGATGCAGCCGTACTAATAGCATATCGCCTATTCCCGTTGCTAGGGAGTGACGGACCTATGTCCCCAGTCCGTAGACTTGATATTAATAAGGGTTGAAGACAGGGGATTTCCCTTGTGACATCATTTGAATAGATGACGTGAAAATACACGCTGTCCCCAATGCACTGTGTAGTTTTAGTGCAGAAAAGGTCTGTGTAGTCATTCTGACGTCAGTATTAGTAATTTAGCTGCTGTACTGAATCCCGAATGTAAATAGTAATTCAGCTAACGTAATATTGGTGGTATTCGCATAGTGATCTAGACTCATCCCGTCACATGCTTTAAATAAGTAAAGTAAATGACCCCTTTAGTGCACACCTTAAGACGCAGTGGACATATGCTGAGGACGCATAGTTTTATAGACCACTCGGTATCAGGTGGGGGAGGGGGATGTGGTCAGTACACGCCGGCCGCTTTTACTTCTCATGAAATGTTATGGTAATCATTTTAGGCTGGGTCGACCTGGGAGCAACACAGGCCAGTAAAACCAACAATGGAATCCACCCCGATGCGAATAGAACCCATAACCACCGGCTCAGAAACTGAGTATCTAGCCACTACGTTACTATGACAACCTTAACCTGAGTACTATATTAGTCTTTTTTCAGGAGACTCCTGGGAGTCGTCGCGGGAGCTACAGAATTAATTACCTGTACGTTAGTGTAGTCATTCGCGCGATTCGAGGTCAGATTCCCCTTACAGTGTAGCAGACGCGTCGCATTAGTTTGTGGACTTGGAGGCGGGAATGACACCACAACACATTCCTTGTACGCATTATACTTGGGTACTGGGTCGGGGGAGGATTCTCTACCCTAGGTTCTCGCTCATAGATACAAGCTTTTCTCAAGACTCCGGGGAGATTTATAGTCAATGCACTGAGCTTATGAGTTAACACGCAGTATTTAAGAGGACACACCGACCAACTTACTTACTGACTAAACAACCAACAAACCAGCCTACCTACCTACCTACCAAACGACCGAATGACCAACCAACTAACCAACTGACAAACCAAAAAACCGACTGACTGACGAGCCGAACTGTCAACCAACCAACCAAACAAGCGACCAACTAAACAACCAATAAACCAACCTTCCTACCAACCCACTGACCGAACGACCAAACGACCGACCAACTAACCAACCAACAAACCAAACAACCGACTGACCGGACTAACGAACCAACCGACCGACCGACTAACCAACCAACCAACAACCAAACCAAATAACAAACCAACCAACAAACCAACAAACCAACCCGTTTCCTGAAACACAATAACACTCATACCACACGCCATCACATCCCGACTTTACCTCCTCTCCTTACTCATACACACATGCCTTCTCTCAGATTCACGAGCTCACTTTAACATAAGTTAGATAAATCTATTTTACAGGACGTCACAGTGTTGCGAATTGCGTCTGTAACCCATTCACCACAATGAAGGTTAAAATGCCAACCAACCAACCAACCAACCAACCTGCCTACCAACGAACCCGTTTTTAAAAAAAAAATGTATAACCACACTCATGCAATACACCCTCACACTCATTCCAACCTCACCCCCCTCACCTCACCTTACCCCCACAGGCACCTTCCCTCAGATTCCGGAGCCCAGTTGGACCTAATAAGACTAATGAGTATAGACGAGGTGCTGCCGGCTACCCGAGGCGCTGCCAGCCAGGGAATTCACTTATACCTGAGCACGGAGTGTGGAAGAGGTGACATTTTGCAAGATCTCACCAGATCAGTTTGAGGCCTCGATGCCAGCACACTTCCGTGGCTTCATTCTGTTGCCCTGAAGCAATCGCTGGCTTCCTTCTTTATGCTAATAGTACTCACTTAGTGTTTCTGAGTTGATGGTGTTGCTTTCGATTTTGTGTTGTTGTTGTTGTTGTTGTGTAAATGCAACCTACAGACGTAGGTGTGCGGAAAACCAGATCTTCATATATACTAGGTACTACTTTGTAAGGGCAAAATATAAAGACATCATATGCATTTCTTCATCAGGGAAAACTGACAGATATAACACTGCCATAGTGATGCTTTTTGTCAGGTTTATTATTTTTATTCTCTTAGACTGGATTACAAAGAGAAAAACTAATGCCAGATATGGAATTCAGTAGATACTGAGAAAGCTACTGAATGATCTGGACTTCGTTGACAACATTGCCCTTCTCTCTCTCTCTCTCTCTCTCTCTCTCTCTCTCTCTCTCTCTCTCTCTCTCTCTCTCTCTCTCACACACACACACACACACACACACACACACAATCATATGCGAGATAAACTGTAGGCATTTGACGGGAGGTCACCTCATCATCATCATGTGCCATACCGGTAAGCGTGTTTGTCATGTCTCGATATTTCACTCGATAATCAGAGTCGTGGGTTAGCTCAGCGTTCTTGTCTCGACCACGCCATGTGGTCATGCCATTCAGGTGTTTGCTTCTCTGCCTTCCCCTTGTTCTTTTCCTCTCAATCTTACCAGTTGTCACCAAGTTCTCCAATGTATTTCTTCTCATAACATGGCCAACAAATGTTGACTGTCTCCGTCTGATTTCTCTACTCAGTTTACGAATTTAATGTTTCTAGTAGAACTTGGGCCCGCTCCGTGGCGAAGGGATTATGGACGTGTTTCGTGATCCCGTATACCTGCGTTCGAAACGCAGCGATTTGGCAGCAGACCGCGTTGCGTTGGCGTTTTACGAATAGGTATGGGTGCCCTTCGTTCAGAAAGCAATGGCAAACTACTGAACGTAAATGTGCCAAGAAATTACATCAGCAAACATTACTGGTGTTGACTGCAACGTCCTGTAAAGAATATACAACTAACTTGCTAAGAAATTACAACAGCAAAAAATGCTGGTGTGGACCGCAACGTCCTGTAAAGAATATGCAACTAACTTAACTAGTAGGATTTGGTCATTAGTTTTTCTCTCTGTCCGTGGTATTCGTTACATTTTCCACAGAAACCACATTTCCGCGACAATCAGATCTTTCTCAGCCTCTTTGCTCATTGTTCACGCATCACATTCATACCAAAGCATAGGTTCTATGTAGCACGTCAACACTCTTTTTCTCGTTGCAAATGACATCTTTTTATTGGTCAGTGTGTTTTCCATCTGGCAAAAGACTACCTTTACGATGCCGATTTTTGTTTTACTATCTTCAAGACATTTCCCATCAGATTTTATGACTGTTCCGAGATAATAGCACCGATTCACTTAATTAGAGTATTCCAATTTACTTGTATATTACACTGAGGTCACCCCAGTTACGTCTACAAATTTATAGGAAAAAGAAAGAAAGACGGTAGAGATAAATCAAGCAAACGATAACCCAATCTTCCGTGGTGAAAACTCATTTAGGTAGCAATGTAGATAAGACGGAAAAACAGAGTTAAAAGACAGGAGGAACATTTATAGCATCGGACACACGTGGAAGGCAAAAGACAAGAGAGACATTTATAGCAACGGACATTTATGGAAGTCAAAAGACAAGAGGAACATTTATAGCACCGGAAATATGTGGAAGTCAAAAGACAAGAGGATCATTAATAGCATCGGACATTTGTGGAAGTCAAAAGACAAAAGTAACATTTATAGCATCCGGGCGGAAGACAAAAGGAATTAAAACCGGTGCCAAATTTAGAATGGGAACTAATGTCAAATCAACACTGTTATATGGAACAGAGACACGAGCAACGACTACAACCATTACTAATTAACTACGGACAGACGTACATTAAAATTACTAGAAAACATTCATTAAATGGTGTCTCCGCAAAATTTAAGGGCTAAAACGGTTTGACAGACACTAATGCAGCACTTAGGGAGAGAATTAGACGCATTCCAGTGAATCATTGAGAAAGACAGCCGCTGGCGCTGGGCAGGTAACACCTGATGACAACATGATGATAGTGTGACTAGAGGTTCTGTCAATACCCGTACAGCAAACGAAATAGAGGGAGACCCAAAACACAAGAGACCAATAAATAAAATGGGGAAGTCGTAGGTCAGCATGGACGATTGGATAAAAAAGCCTGTTCTTAAACATCCGATGTGCTCATGCCAAGGTAAGGGTTTCAACCCATGCACCGGACAGTTGGACTAAAATGATAGGTCTGACTTGGGAACGTAAATTACGAGTACAGCTAGTGCTCGACTTACGACCACGATCGGTTCCGACAGACCGGTCGTAACACGATTTGGTCGTAAGTTGAGTACGCTATGTGTACAGTAATGTGAAGTGACGTTATAAAAAATATTTAAGTTAGATTATATCATAAATTTCTTTTATTATTGTTATAAATCGAGGCTCGTGTATTTGTTTCGTAACAAAGAAAGGTTTTTACAAAGGTGGGGATGTTAACCCCACGCTTCAACCCCCAACCTGGAGGACCAGGTATGGCTCTGAAACCTGGAGTACAACGAAAGGAGACGAAGCCTTGTTACAAACCTTTGAGAACAAAATTTTAAGACGCATCTTTGGACCCATTAGGGATACACAAAGTGGAGAGTGGAAAAGAAGAAGTAACAAAGACATTTATGATATGTTTAAGTCCCCGCTAATCACTGGTATCATGAAGGCTAATAGACTACAATGGCTGGGGCATATAGAAAGAATGGAAGATAATAGGGAAACAAAACTCGCTTACACTCAGGAAATAAATGACCGTAGACCCCGAGGTAGACCAAGAAGGCGGTGGAGAGATAATACATGTACAGACCTACAAACACTTGGAATCAACGACTGGCAAGAGAAGGTCCACCAGAGAGACGAATGGAGACGGATTGTATTTGCAGCAAAGAACCTCAATGGCTCGGAACGCTGAAGAAGAAGAAGAAGATTGTTATAAATCATAATTTTCAATGTTCATTTTGTGCCATTTGTATCATCTCTACCCCATTTTGTTTCTTATTTTTACATCGTCAGGTTTAAGAAAAACACTGCATTAAATGTACATGTACAACTGGTTTAATATTTGCAAAACATACAAAATACAGGTGTGGAATATACTATAGGAAACATTTTCCCAATCGCAAAACACATCAAATTGTTATTAACATCAAAATATATAAACATGTACGAAACATTTTATTGGCCACTGGTGCTTGGCTGCAGATCATTAATGTCATAATCTAAGGCAGTATTTGGGGGTACCGGAGTTGGTTTTTACATTAACATGGTGAGCTTTGTCTGAATTGTATGATTCTTTTTTTTTTCATCATAAATTTCACGATAGGGACAAAACACATCGCACGCCATCCGTTCAATCCTTGCAAATCGTTCAATGTTTGGGTCCATTGCTTCGAAATGTATAAGAAGTTTATTCAGTAAAGATAAACCTTCTGATAATCCCTTAGTGGTGAACTTTCTTTCTGGCTCATCCTCTTCATTCTTGACTTCTCTTGATGATTGCAAACAACGCCGTTCGACTGATAATTGAGGCATAAATAAATCTGAAATCTAATATGGCTAGTGATTGTGGTCGTAAAGTCGAATGGTCGTAAGTTGCATAGGTCGTATGTCGGCAATCCTCTGTAGCTCTGAATTTGGAGGGGATTCGCCTGAAGGGAAATTGTTAATAGGCCAAGCTAATCCACAAGCAAAATGTAGTTCTGTACTACTAGAAGTAATGTGTGTGGACTACGCTTGAGTTCAAAGCCAGCGAGGGCTGGAGGACATCCAATGGGCTGCAGGACATAGCAAAACAGGACGGTTTGGTGAGAGTTAGTTAAGGACCTAATCTCGATAGTAGATACATGACTGAAGATGATTGTTTCTGATATGATAATGTTTTTGGCGACACACACACACACACACACACACACACACACACACACACACACACACACACACACACACACATGTATATATATATATATATATATATATATATATATATATATATATATATATATATATATATCAGGTGCCGTCTCAACAATGAAGGTTGGCTGCAATGGATCTCCAACTTTGTCTGTCTCTCGCCTTGACTGTACATTCTGTCAGGCTGACGTTCGTCCATCACTTGATGTTATCTTCCCACTTGTATCGTTCTCTACCTCTTGCTCGCTTGCCCTCAACCTTACCTTCCAGTATGGTTTTTATAAGAGTAACATGTCTTTTAACGTGGCAGAAATATTTCACTTGCCTTATCTTTATTTCTTTCATCAACTCTCTCTTCATTCCCAGTTTTTCTAGAACCTCAGCATTTGATTTTGTTTGTTTCCATCATATACGACATATTCGTCTGTATATTCACATCTCCAGGGCTTCTATGCGACTTACTAGTTGCTTGTTCAATGTCCAGGCTTCCGTGCCATACAGTAGCGTTGAATATACGTAGCATTTGACAATTTTCAGTTTTAATACGATATTAATCTCTCTAGATGTTAATAGTAATTTCATGCCGTTGAAAGCATTTTTGGCCATTCCTATTCTCTTTTTGATTTCTATTTCACTTCTGCCATCATCTGTTATTATAAGTCCAAGACAAGAGAAACTTGTTACTTGTTCTAGTATCTCCCCGATTTCTTGTGATGTTCTTCGATGACCTTTCCTTTTCACTGCTAATTATCGTAGTTTTTGATTTTTGGATTTTAATATCTAAGCCACATTCTGCACTGTGCCTGTTTACTTGTTCCACTAGGTCTTGTAACTCTTGCTCGCTTTCTGCTAGTAACACGGTATCGACAGCATACCTAAGACTGTTTATCATTCTTCCATTGATGTTAAGTCCAGGAATTTCAACTTGTTTAAAAATTCTTTCTGTGTATAGGTTGAAGAGATTTGGGGACAGTACACATACCGCAGGTTATCACCGCACCTAATAGACGCCGCTTGTTCCTAGTAACTGTTACTAATAAGTATTGATTATTTGGTTGTTTCGGGATTTGAAATTTAAATATTGAGCACAACCCACTACTGGCAACGCCGATCGCATTCCGGCACAAACCTAAGGCCTATCCACGTCATGGAAGCACTATACTCGAGTTTCGCCCTCGTTTGAGCTCGTCAGTAGTGCATAAGTATACTGCATATATCATACTAATAAGTATGATAACCTTTCCGTCTACTCCTATATCTTGAAGGCACGTAATTAGTCGTTCATATTTTACTCTATCAAAAGCTTTCTTGTAGTCTATAAAACAAACATATGTACTTTTTTGAACTTCTATATATTTTTCAATTAACATCCTCAAATATATAATTGCTTCTCTGGTGCCGCTGTTTTTGCGGAATCCAAATTGTTCTTCAGCTACTTCCTCATCTATTTTATGTTGGATTCTTTTTTGTATGACCTTGAGTAGTATCTTAGTTATGTGGCTCATTAAGCTAATAGTTCTGCGGCGCTTACCAAACCCGACACCCCACATTGTGCCAACGGCTTCGGGCGGAAGAGCGCAATTGGGAGGGTACAAGCCTTACCCTGGTGCGAGGAAATGCAAGCTAAAGACAAAATGTCATGGCAGGGTAGACCAGGCACTAAGTCTTGGTTGGCGGCTGATCTAGGATCGAAGCTCCAACAGGCGGACAGTTAGAGCATTGCTTTGCTGATTCGGCAGCTTCTGCAACTTGTCTTGTTCCAGATGTAGAGGTGTTACTTTTCCTCTGGAGTGAACTAGGCAGGCTGAGAGAGGGATCATGCTGCATTGGCAACACATGATCTCTATATTTTAGCCCAGGCTTTGTGCTATGGAGATAAAATGGGCAAAGGCTGCTGGAGCATTGCATCAGTAATGACCTATGTATTACAAACTCCTTTTTTAAAACAAAAGAGTTGCATAAGGTCACATGAAAACATTTAAGATCCGGCCATTGGCGCGAGCTGGACTTCATCATCACACGGAGACAACATCTGAACCATATATCATTGACTCGAAGTTACCACAGTGCTGACTGTGATACAGATCATTCTTTGGTTGTTGCAAGGGTTAGACTGAGACCAAAGAGAATCTACACAGCTAAACACAAATCTAGCCCCAGGATTAATATTATTAACACTCACGATCCTGAAAAGTGCTTTCAGTTTCAACAGCAGCTTGAAGACGCTTTCACTGATACACTAGAATATTGTACAGTAAATGAAAAGTGGGGTAAAATTAAGGAAACTCTTTATAAAACTGCCGTAGGGGTTTACTGCACTGTGGATCATAAGAGGCAGGACTGGTTTGCGGCAAACAGCGAGACTCTGCAGCCCTTGATTGATAAGAAGAAGAAAGCTCTCTTAAGAAAAAAGGAAAGAACAACATGTAACACTCTGAGTGAGCTAAGGCAAGCTAGGAAGGATGTGCAAATGTCTGCCAGGCAGTGTGCAAATGACTATTGGATCAAGTTATGTGAGTCCATTCAGATCGCAAGTGATAAGGGAAACATCAGAAGCATGTATGAAGGAATAAAGAAAGCCTGTGGTCCAGTGATCAAAAGAAGTGCACCACTGAAAACCTTGACTGGAGAAATCATCACTGATAAGAAACAGCAGATGGACAGATGGGTAGAGCACTATTTGGAGCTTTACTCAAGTGAGACCAAACTAGCTCTCAACGCCATAAAGGCTCTACCAACTCTTGACCACCTGGACACACTTCCCACCATAACAGACGTTAAGTATGCTATAAATGAACTTACATCTGGCAAGGCTCTAGGTAAGGATGGGATTCCAATAGAGGTTATCAGGAGTGGGCAAGACACACTCACTCTACAGATCCACCAGCTAATAGAGCTATGCTGGCGAGAAGGACAAGTCCCACAGGATTTCGAAGATTCAAGCATCATAACACTGTACAAGAACAAGGGCTGTCGGAGCGACTGCAACAACTATAGGGGTATCTCACTTCTGTGTATTGTTGGAAAAGTATTTGCCAGAATTGTTCTGCGCAGACTTCAAGTCCTAGGAGATCAAATCTACCCCGAATCACAGTGTGGCTTTCGACAGAACCGGTCTGCCATTGATATGATATTCTCATTGCGACAAATGCAAGAAAAATGCCGTGAACAGAATCAACTGTTTATTGCCTTCATCGACCTCACAAAGGCATTTGATTTGGTCAGTCGTGAGGGTCTGTTCAAGACACTAAAGAAGATTGGCTGCCCACCAACTCTTCTGTCCATTGTGGAATCGTTCCACACAGGCATGAAGGGTATAATCAAGTTTGATGGTGCAACTTCTGAAGAATTTGAAATCAAGAGTGGAGTTAAGCAAGGTTATGTTCTAGCTCCCACCCTCTTTGGAATATACTTTTCACTTCTACTGAAATATGCCTTTCGTGATCAGGATGGTGGTATATACATTCACTCACGCTCAGATGGCGGCCTTTACAATGCTCAGAGATTGAAGGCCAAGACCAAAACTAGGAGGGTACTAATCAGAGAGTTACTTTTTGCAGATGATGCTGCAGTTATGATCCACTCTGAGGAAGAAAGCAATGTCTACTATCTGCATTCTCCAATGCTTGTTCTGAATTTGGTTTAACAATTTGCAAAAAGAAGACACAGATTATGTCACAAGGTGCACATGGAGTACCATCAATCTTTATTGACGACGCCGAACTAGAGATGGTAGAACATTTTACATATCTAGGATCAGTGGTGAATAGCAAATTATCCCTAGATCAGGAAATCAACATCCGGATTGGTAAGGCAGCAACAACAATGAACAGGTTAAGAAAAAGAGTCTGGGAGAACAGGAAGCTTACTGCAAAAACAAAAGTCCTTGTCTATCAAGCCTGTGTCCTTAGTACTCTTCTTTATGGCAGTGAAACCTGGACAACTTACTCACACCAAGAGAAACATTTAAACAGCTTTCATATGCGGTGTCTGCGAAGAATTCTTGGTATTAAGTGGCAAGACAAAATCACAAATACTGAAGTATTGGAAAGATCAGGTTGTGTGACGGTTTATTCCATGCTCAGTCTTCGTAGACTTAGATGGATAGGACATCTTAGGAGGATGGATGATGGCAGAATACCAAAAGACATATTTTTTGGTGAATTACAGATGGGTAAGAGATCTCAGGGTCGGCCTCTACTACGATACAAAGATGTGTGTAAGCGGGACATGATTGATACAGGCATTGATAATGCACATTGGGAGCAAGTCGCCGCTGAACGTGTTGCATGGAGGGCAAACATCAGAAATGGAATAAAGACAAAGGAGAAAATTATTGCAGATAAAGCACACACGAGCGTTTGAGACGTAAGATGGCGCATGATGGTGGAAATGACCACGTGTTCACATGCACCCACTGTGAACGGACATTTACAGCGCAAATTGGCCTTATCAGTCACATTCGCTACCGCCATAGGTAAAAGTTATTATGCCTTTTTAAAGCACAAACTATCGTCTGTCAAGACGGTAAGGTGCCAATTATATATATATATATATATATATATATATATATATATATATAAATAGTAGCGGGGTAGGGGTATCCCCTATCAAAGGAGAAGTAAGGCGCCTCCTTCCCTCCGCTAGCCTACAGGACACCCTTGGGCAAGGTGGAGTACCCGTTTAGCCCCCCGTTCAGGGTTACGTGAAGCCATATGTGCAGGTGGTGGATGAAGATGGAGAGCAGCCGACAGATAGTGTAGGTTATGGTCTCCACCTTCACGACGGTAGGCAGAGGATCTCTTTTTTTGAGGAGACAATGGCTACGGTCACTGACCAGTATGGTCACTGCTAGGAAGGAAAGCAATGGCAAACTACCTTCTTTATAGATGCCAAGAAAAGCATGCTGTGTGGATACTGGAAATATACCTCAGGAGTTATGTAATTCTGTATTTATTGCAATCCCAAAGAAATCCGGAGCCTTGGAATGTTATCAACATCGAACAATTAGTATAATGAGTCACATCACGTAGATTTTGTTAAGAATTATAATGCAAAGAGTTAGGAGGAATATACAACCTGAAATAGGAGAGGAACAATGTGGTTTTGTAAAAGGCAAGGGTACAGTAAATGCTGTGTATATACTGAGAACCGTAATCGAACGTTCTATAGAAGTAAACAAAGATCTACACCTTTGCTTTATTGACTACACAAAGGCTTTCGATAAAGTGAGACATGTCAACATGATAAGGATGTTTGAGGATCTACAAATTGATGGAAAAGACCTTAGACTTGTAAAAAACATATATTGGAAACAAAATCTGCCATAAGAGTTGATAATGAAGTAAGCCAATATTAGCCTATTAAGAGAGGTGTGAGACAGGGATGTGTAATTTCTCCAGATATGTTTTCCCTGTGCAGTGAAAGTATTTTCAGAAATATTGAAGATATGGAAGGAATCAACATTGGGGGACGATGCATCAATAACATTAGATATGCAGATGATACAGTCTTGATTGCAGACAATGAAGAGGACTTGCAAAATTTACACACAGTGAACAACTAGGGTTAGAATTAAATTGTAAAAAGACACAGATTATAGTCGTCACTAGAAAGAACGAAATACCACAATGTAATATACAAGTAAATGGGAATATTCTTCAACAAGTGAATAGGTACAATTATCTTGGAACAGTAATAACATCTGATGGGAGATGCCTTGAAGAGATTAGAACAAGAATCGCCATGGCAAAAGTAGCCTTTAGCAAGATGAAAAACATACTGACCAATAAAAAGATGTCAATTGAAACGAGAAAAAGAGTGTTGAGATGCTACATAGAACTTGTACTCTTATATGGATGTGAAGCTTGGACAATGAGCAGTCAGGCTGAAAAACATCTGATGGCTGTAGAAATGTGGTTTATGAGGAAAATTCAAAGAATACCATGGACAGCCAGAAAGACCAATGAACAGGTTCTTCAAGAAACAAATGAAGATCGAAAACTGATTAGAGACATTAGACGTAGACAGTTACCAGTTTTTGGGCATGTTATGAGAGAAAATGATCTGGAGAACTTGGTGACAACTGGTAAGTTCGAGGGGAACAGACCAAGAGGAAAACCTAGAAGCAAGTACCTGGATGGCTTGGCCTTGTGGCATGGTTGAGACAGAAACACGGAGCTGATCCACGACTCTGGTGATCGAGTGAGATGGCAGAACATGACCACCCACGATTACCGGCATGGCACATGATATATATATATATATATATATATATATATATATATATATATATATATATATATATATATATATATATAATTACATATTTATGTGATAGTATCAATGCCAAAGCTGGATAAAGATTTATCATCTCTGTTGTTATCTAGTCAGGACCTGCAGCCTTTACTTCTTGTCAGAATCTCACTCGCCAGCGCCTGGAAGGCGACGAACAAGGACGAACGTGAGCTCAACTGGCGGCTACTACGCAGTGGCCAGTGGTCTGCGGGGCGCACGAAGCACACGAGAGCCGAAAGCCGGGCCAACACGAAACCCTGGCCAGGAGCTCAGACTGTCGACGACTATGAGACTGGACCGACGTGGGAGAAAGTGGCTTGTACTTAATGTATTATTGCATGTTTGATGTATGAAAGCTTGTATGCTCTATGGAGACTGAAAGTATGCTATTGCATGCATTGATGATCTTGTAGATTTGAACATACGTAATTGTAAAGGAAAATACCGCTAGTTTGTGAGCGCTGCATTATCTGAAGAATGTGATTAAATGGCTTTCAGTTATGTTACCGTGTGTTTCGTACACTCATTTGTAGTGTATGATTGTGTTTCAAACCCTGTCAGAAGACACGAGCCATTGTCAAGATAGACGTAAGATCCTGACAGGCGTGAACGTGGGGGATCGTCCGGGATCTGAACCTGGGACCTCTCGCAAAAAATTCCCCAAAGAATTCTGCAGTGACATCAGACAATACTGTAGATCATGTGAGATCTGCCAGAAACTTGTCGAAAAAGGGAAACACCCTCAAGCAAAATTGCAAATAACAGATCTTACGAGTAGACCTTTTGAGAAAATTTCTGTAGATATCGTGGGACCACTAAACCATGTAACATCAAGGGGAAATAAATATATTTTAACGGCAATTGATCTATGTACACGTTGGCCTGAGGCTATCGCCTTTAAAAATATCACTTCTAAAGACATCATAGAAGTATTCTTCCATATCTTTGCTAGGATAGGCTTTCCCGACACTATTTTATCAGACAGAGAAAGCCAGTTCATTTCCGCTGCAACTCAAGCCTTTAATACGATGCTAGGCATTAAGCAATGTTTCAACAGCCCCTATCACCCTCATTCAACTGGTATTATAGAGAAAATTAATGGGAACCTAAAGCACATGTTAGCGAAAGTCACCCAAGAATGCCCAAATGACTGGGACATCTTTTTACCTGCTACACTTTTCGCCTATCGAGAAGTACCCCACTCTAGTACTGGGTTTTCACCTTTTGAATTAGTATATGGAGCTAGACCACGTGACCAATTAGCAATTTATAACAATCTGTTAACTGAAGTAAATGATGAACAAAAACCATTGTCACCATACTAGCATGTTACAACATTACGTGACAGAATAATGAAATCATGCATATTAGCTAAAGAATCACTAAGACAATCTGGTGCCATCTACAGGGAGTATGCCAACAGAAAAAACAGGACAATAACATTGACACCAGGACAGGACGTACTACTTCTCTTACCCAGCGACAGAAACCTTTTAGCAGACTCTTGGCAAGGACCTTTTAAAATTCTAAGACAAATTTCACCAGTAGACTACGAAGTGACAATAAAGAACAAGAACAAAATATTCCACATTAACATGTTGAAACCCTACTACACCAGAGACGAAAACCAAGAAGAGACAGCAACAAACACAACTGTAGTGGACCACACAGACCTAGACGAAACAGACGAAATACCAGTCCCGACACTCAACACGACAGACACACTGCAAGACATTAAACTATCTCCTAATCTCTCTAAGACGGAGACAGACAACTGCATACAACTGATACAAGACTATAGAACCATTTTTTTCCAACCATCCAGGACAGATATATCTAGTAGAACACCAAATCATACTGACAACGGACGCACCAATCAAGTGCAGACAATATTCGATACCTATACATTACAACGTAGACAGTCACAATTTTTTGGGCATGTTATGAGAAGAAATGATTTGGAGAACTTGGTGACAACTGGTAAGATCGAGGGGAACAGACCAAGGGGAAGACCTAGAAACAAGTATCTGGATGGCTTGGCCTTGTGGCATGGTCGAGACAGAAACACGGAACTGATCCACGACTCTGTTGATCGAGTGAGATGGCAGAACATGACCGCCCACGCTTACCGGCATGGCACATGATGGATGGATGGATACATTACAAAGACAAATTACACCAAGAAATCTTAAACCTTGAGAAAAACCAAATTATTAGAAGATCACAATCACAATATTGCTCTCACATTGTGATTGTTAGGGAAAAAACCGATACAATACGCCTATGTGTAGATTACCGAAAGCTCAACGCAATTACACAGTTAGATTCTGAACCAATAGCTAACTGTGAAGACATACTGACAGACACGACAGATGCCAAATATTTTATAAAACTCGACATGACAAAAGGGTACTGGAAAAAACCCATGACAGAGAGGACGCCATACACTTGACAGCATTTGCAACACCTTGGGGACTATACGAATGGTGTAAACTACCATTCGGGATAGTCAATGCATCAGCAACATTTGTAAGAATGACAAGACTGTTACTGGAAGACATACCCAACATTCTCTCATACATGGACGACATCTGTGTACTCACCAATGCCATGAGAGAACACCTAGCGACGCTACGACAAACTTTTGAACGCATGAGGCAACATGGCCTGAAAGTAAAGCCAGCTATGGTAGAAATTGCCTACCAAGAAATTACTTTTTTTGGGTTACAAAATGTGTAATGGATTTGTTACCAATGACGACAATATTGTGTCAAAAATTCTAAAACTGTCACTTCCAACAACCAAAATGGAAGTAAGAAGCATGCTGGGATTGTTAAATTTTACAGAGGATTTATACCAAACGTCTCAAGTTTAACAGAAAGTTTTACAATTCTGTTAACGAAAAACCAACCTAATAAAATTGTAAACAGAGAAGGCCTGAGACCTGCCTTTACAAAAGTATTGTCATACTTTTCTACAAATCCTATACTAAGATTACCAAATTTACATATTCCTCTTGGTGTGAGTAAGTTGTTCAGGTTCTGTCATAAAGAAGAGCATTAAGGACAAAGGCTTGGTAGACGAGGACTTTTGCTTTGGCAGAAAGAAAATTTCCTGTTCTCCTAGACTCTTTTTGCTAACATGTTCATTGTTGTTGCTGCCTTACCAATCCTGATGTTGATTTCCTGATCTAGAGATAATTTGCTATTTACCTCTGATCCTAGATATGTAAAATGGTCTACTATCTTCAGTTCGGCGTCCTCAATAAAGATTAATGGTACTCGTATGCACCTTGTGACATAATATGTGTCTTCTTCTTGTTAATTGTTAAGCCAAATTCAGAACAAGCATTGGAAAATGTAGATAGTAGATGTTGTAATTCTTCCTCAGAGTGGGTCGTTATTGCAGCATCATCCGCAAAAAGCAACTCTCTGATTAGTGCCCTCCTAAATTTGGTTTTGGCCTTCAATCTCTGAGCATTATAGAGGCTGCCATCTGAACGTGAGTGAATGTATATACCGGCATCCTGATCACGAAAATCATATTTCAATATAAGTGAAAAGTATATTCCAAAGAGGGTGGTGGACTAGTACACAACCTTGCTTAACGCCACTCTTGATTTCAAACTCTTCTGAAGCTGCACCATCAAACTTGATTATACCCTTCATGTCTGTGTGGAACGATTCCACAATGGACAGAAGAGTTGGTGGGCAGCCAATCTCCTTTAGTACCTTGAACACACCCTCACGACTGACCAAATCAAATGCCTTTGTCATGTCGATGAAGGCAATAAACAGTGGTTGATTCTGTTGCCGGCATTTTTCTTGCATTTGCCTCAATGAGAATATCATATCAATAGTAGACCGGTTCTCTCAGAAGCCGCACTGTGATTCGGGGTAGACTTGATCTCGTAGGACTTGAAGTCTGAGCAAAACAATTCTGGCAAATAATTTCCCAACAGTACACAGAAGTGAAATACTCCTATACTGTAGTTGTTACAGTCGCTTCGATCGCCCTTGTTATTGTACAGCGTTATGATGCTTGAATCTTTGAAATCCTGTGGGACCTGTCCTACTCGCCAATATAGCTCTACTAGCTGGTGGATCTGTAGAGTGAGTGTGTCTTTCCCACTCCTGATTCCCTCTATTGGAATCCCATCCTTACCTGGAGCTTTGCCAGATGCAAGTTCATCTTTAGCACACTTAACTTCTGTTATGGTAGGAAGTGTGTCCATGTGGTAAAGAGTTGGCAGGGCCTCTATGGCGTTGAGGGCATCATCCGCTAGTTTGCTCTCACTTGAGTAAAGCTCTAATAGTGCTCTACCCATCTATCCATCTGCTGTTTCTTATCAGTGATGATGTCTCCAGTCAAGGTTTTCAGTGGTGCACTTCTTTTGATCATTGGACAAGTGGCTTTCTTTATCCCTTCATACATGCTTCTGATGTTTCCCTTATCACTTGCGATTTTAATGGACTCACATAACTTGATACAATAGTCATTTGCACACTGCCTGGCAGCCTATTGCACATCCTTCGTAACTTGCTTCAGCTCACTGAGAGTGTTACTCGTTGTTATTTCATTGTCTCTTAACAGAGCTATTATCTTTTTATCAATCAAGGGCTGCAGTGTCTGGCTGTTTGCAGCAAGCCAGTCCTGCCTCTTGTGATCCACAGTGCCGTAAACCCCTACCGCAGTTTTATAAAGAGTTTCCTTAAGTGTACCCCACTTTCACGTCCTGTACAATTTTCTGATGTGTCAGTGAACGCGACTTGAAGTTGCTTTTGAAACTCAAAGCACTTTTCATTATCGTGAGTGTTAATAATATTAATCCTGGGGCTAGATTTATGTTTAGCTGTGTAGATTCTCTTTGGTCTCAGTCTAACTCTTGCAACAACCAACGAATGATCTGTATCACAGTCAGCACTGTGATAACTTCGAGTTAATTATGTATGGTTCAGATGTTGTCTCCGTGTGATAATGAAGTCCAGCTGATGCCAATGGTCGGATCTTGGATGTTTCCATGTGACCTTATGCAGCTCTTTTGTTTTAAAAAAAGGAGTTTGTAATACATAGGTCATTTCTAGTTCAATGCTCCAGCAGGGACGCAGATGTGTTTCCAGGGCACCAGGGCCGTCATCTATACTGGCCAAGACCTGCTGACACGTCCACGTCGTGCGTCCTGGGCAACAGGACCCTTCGGAGACCTGGCTAAGATCAGTAGGATCGATGATTCCTCCGAAGCCGGAGAGTATTTGCCTGCATGGCGAGGAACCACCAGTCTGCACACCAATAAGCCAGACATGGGACAACGGATACTCATGCAACCCTCAGGTCCGGTATGACAGCACACTGATGTTGGACAACAGGATGTATCCATCCAACATACAGGACTTCACGCTGGAGTTCACAGCCAGCGAACAAAAGCAAGCAAGCAAGCAAGCAGCAATGCTCCAGCAGCCTTTGCCCATTTTCATTCATGCGAACGTTGTTGTATTTTCAAAGACACACTGGCCATAAACTCGAGTCCTTGCCAACACGAGCATTGAAATCACCGAGCATATAAATGTAGTCGGATTTTGGAACTGCCTTGATCACGGAGTCTAACTCCTCATAGAACGAATCCTTGACATAATCAGGGGAAGTGAATGTCAGTGCATATGCAGTGATAATGGTTGCAAAACCACAAGAGGTTGCCAAGCGCAAAGATAATAGTCTTTGTTTACCTCTAGCTGGAATTTCAATCATTCCTAATAACGTATTCTTCACTGCAAAGCCCACACCATGTTGTCTTTTTCTGCCTGCCCTCCACCCTTCCAAAAAAAAGGTGAAATTGTTCTCCCTGAGTGACCCTTCCTCAGCGATTCGAGTCTCCTGCAGGCCAGCAATATCAATGTTAAGACGATTGAGTTCGGCATCAATCACAGCCGTTTTTCTCACATCGTCAATATATGTCAAGTCAGTGGAAAATTATGGGCACATGGGTCTTACGTTCCAGGTTGCAAGCCGTAGCTTGAGGTTTCTTTTTTTAAATTTTTAGTAGTACCTGGTCCATTGGTTTTCCAGCCTGCAATTCAGATTTTGTCCTAGCCCCAAGCACCCATTGAAGCAGACAGGCTGTGGCGGATGAGCACCCAATTTGCCCGGGGCTGCCCTGCTTGAGGCGGGCGGTAGCTGATCAGTGACACATGTAGGTGTCTTTCACCGTCATTGGCAACCCCTGGCGTCCCATGTCTACGCCAGTTGACAAGGACTTATAGCCCGTAACGGTTATCTCTCGCTTTGATTTTGAGACCGGTTAAGACCAGGGATGGAGTTATGCCTCTCCATTGCACAATGCCTGGGCTAAAATATAGAGACCATGTGTTACCCATGCAGTATGATCCCTCTCTCGGCCTGCCTAGTTCACTCCAGAGGAAAGGTAATATCTATACATCTTTAACAAGACACGCTACAGAAGCTGCCAGATCAGCAAGGCAATGCTCTTTCCTCTTTTCGGAGCTTGGATCCTAGACCAGCGGCTTATCAAGGCTTAGGGCCTGGTCTACCCTGCCATGACATTTTGTCTTTAGGTTGCATTTCCTCAAACTAGGATAAGGCTTATACCCTCCCAATTGCGCTCTTCCGCCCGAAGCCGTTGGCACAATGTGGGGTGTCGGGTTTGGTGATCGTCGCTCAACATTCAGCGCTGACAGAAAGCAGGTAGTACCGTCTACAGGAATACGGTAGTGTAACAATGCGTGTATACAGAGGATCAACAAGTTCTGCTGTGTTGTTTCAAATCAGGCTTTATTTATGCATGATGGTCGATACAAAATCAAATCCAAGTACAGAATATATTATGATGTTGTCTTCCCTTCTCTCGTTCTAGGTGGTAACTAACTAACCCCAACAACAAGCTACGTCACGACTTGAGCATCCTTCTAGCTGTTCTATCTTGATGCTCAAGCGTGCTGTAGGCTTGCACACCTAGCTGATACTAATAAGATATTCATTCTGCTACACCTCCCTGTGTTTTTAAAAGACTTTTCTTCTTCAAAAGTCTTTATTCCTAACCCCTTTTATCCTACATCTTCTCTCCTTACCTCCCATAATTTCTCTAAGCCGCCCCAAACTAACTCTATTTTAGGCAAATATTCTATTTGTAACTCTTCCCCCTGTCACATAGTAAACCACTATGAACTTCTTCTTCGTTCCTGGCTCTTCAAACATAACACATATTATTTACATATCCTCAATAACATTTAAATCTCAACTTTATACAATACATCATAACACATATGTTTACATTTTTGAAATAAACACTCCGCTTAAAAATTCAAACGCTGTACTCTTCTGATACTACCTCAACTCCCTATTGTCATCACTACACTATCCGTATTACCTCCACATTATTGCTTCTCCACTTTCAACTAACCTGAAATCACTCGCACACGATAGGAAGACAAAGAATCGGTGCGCACCGGAGATTCAAAGAAGTAGAACTCTTTCTCACAAAAAAACCACACTTAGCTAAATCACACACACCTTTACCCCCTTATGTCATTTGAGACTTTATGTAATAAAGTCTAAAACAATTATATCTTCTACAGTACCACTTATTATGGTAACAGTTTACGCTGCTATCTACAGCATCAAGCACCAATTTTATTCACTCCCAAATGTCCATATATTACAGACCTCTTTCCCCATTATACAGATCACCTCACATAACTAATCTTCTCCTATACATCACTCAGAATTCTCTCTTAATCTCGCCGAAAATTTCAGCGACCCCTTAATGTCCATTTATTATGGGCATATCTAATAAAACCTCTACTTATGCCGTTATCAACAGCAACAATATTCTTTCTCAGTCCATATATTACAACCCCATTTAATCTATGTTCTCTGTGACCACAGCACTCCACACTGACAATTGTTTATTTCGTACTTACACCCCTTCACTATTGTACCCAGAAAACATGGATTCAATTCATGTTTTACTTCGTCTTCAGACTGTCTGGCGTACCCACTTCTTCTTTTATAAAATCCATGTTAACTTGCGACCCCGTGGAGACCATGTTATAAACTTTCCCCACATTTACCCCACTGCTATTCACATTAATCTTTTCTTCCCCAATATGGCGTCCAATCCATATATATTCAATCAATGGTGACTTAATGTAGCTCTTATTTATAACTTCCCCATAACCATTTTATTTGTGTAGTAACCCCGTCACTTAAGTATGGCCTATGTTTCCACAACTTAACCTCCCAACGCTGATTATCACAGCAATCTTGCTAGCAGAATATACTCATAAACTTGTTATTCACAAAGAGAATGTGTCTCTCTACTAGTTCTCAGTAGTTTATTACTATTTTCTAAACGAAGGGTCCTAAATAAAGCCCCATGTATTGCCTTTATTCTAGACAAAACCATGTAAATTAAACTTAACTTAACTAATTTCTAACATATATATATATAAACAAGGTAATTACCCTTCAACATACAAGACAATTCACTTAAATTATGAGTGAAGCGAAATAAAATCACAACAGGACATCATTACCCCCCCCCCCTCCCCAAGTTTTTATACATCATTTATGTTTCCCCTCATATCAATTAAAGGTATTAACTCATTCAAAGAAAAACATATTTTAAAATCATATAACATACATCCTATATATTGTTAGTCTCTTTTATGGACTAACAATAACTAACTTATTTATCTATTTAAGAAAACTCAAGAAGTCAAATCATAAAATCAATTGGCAATCATTCTACAAAACCAAGTCAATAAAAAAATACTATAACATACCATATATGATGCATTGAAATCTCAAATTCAATAAAAACAACTGACTTCTCGCTAAAGAGAAGGTTATCCCCTATATTTGCACCAAGAATTACTACAACTTCTTATTCATTACCGTTAACTACGGTATCTCCACTCTGCTACATCCAACAAAACTTTGTCTATTTACTATAGACCTCTCACCAATACATCTATCTACTGTACCAACGACTAATTCTACTTTTAAGTTTCTCGTCTACCCGACGCAAGTAATATTTCATTCTCCTGCATCAGTACTTTCTACATCTCACCACAACAACTCTAAGCTATCCTCAAGTCTCTCCTAGCGTTCTTACACCGCGATGATAGTTAAACCAGTCACACTTATCGGAACATGTTCTCTAACATTCATTTATCTAATCTTGTTTACCTCCGTATCTTTCACTCCTCTTCCTATTTATCGGGATTCTTACAGAACAGCAACCCACACCACTTATAACTGACAACGGACCTCACTTTCCTCATTTCTCAGTATCAGGCATTCATACTTCAACATGTCCCTGTCAACAATACTAAACATATTTTATGAAACGTCATTCAGAATGTTAACTCTCTTTCTGTCAACCTGTCATACAACTTCCATAAATTCCGTCCAAGATCACACATTCCAAACAAAAGACATCACACCTTTCTAATCACCTACTTTAACAATTTAGCACAAGCAAAACAGAGGCAACGACCGTAACCAAAGAAGAACAAACAACAACCATTCAGCTAAACGAACATTTCTCGAAACAAGTAAAGAGTCTCAAGTGCCTAGGAAGTATAATATCATCAAATGGCAAACCAGAAGATGATATTGACAACAGTTGTAATAATGCTATTCAACTCTCTGAACAATTGGACAACCATGTATCAACAACTACCAAGCCTAAGTGTGTCGATCACTTCCACCCAAATTGACACTTGACGACGTTTCAAAACCTCACTCCTGCTTCACTCAGCGCGACGAACACCTGTTTGTCTACACTTTTACTCACGCTGTACTTATCACTTGCCATCATCCTATCCATTCTCGACGCACATATGTTTGTCTTATTCTTACTTTTCTCAATCATTCACTCGTTTTCAAAGGTCAGAATCTATATATTATCTCTCGCAAACTATATCTCTTGTACACACTAACCAGCACTATCAACGATCTCTCAAAACAAACCTCATTCCGCTGAGCCACTAACCTCGTAACTATCATTCTATACTTCTCCACACAACAACTTTCTCAGATTTAATCAGCTCTTCTTTCTCCGCAAGCATGACGTAATTACTTCACCCCTCTCACCAAGAACTCGTATTCTTCAAGCATCAACTTCTACAGTCTTTTACTCTTAATATTCTCGCGTTCAACTGGCTATTTTACACATGATACTCAATTTCTCCTCAATCTATATCTCCTCATCAGACACTCTCGGTTCAGCTGTCAACAATACTATACTTACTTCTCAAACCACCAAGCGAAACTATCTCGGACATCACGTCATAGCTCTGAGTCGAACCATCCACTCTAGTACGAGCATTCATACTTAGTTTATCTCTCTCTCTCTCTACTAATTCTGTGCTGAATTTACTCTACTTTAATCACTCCAGTTATACATCACTCTACGTGATCGACTCTCTGTATCTAGCCATTCCGGACAAAGGACTATTTTTACCTTGTTTACTCTCCCTACACCGCAACCAAACACAAGATATCCGGTATTACGTATCCACGTAGAATATCATTTGCCGTGACTCTCTATCCTCAACAACACTATTGCCTACCCTGTACCATGTGATGCTACACCAAAAAAAATTCATCTGCCTATTTTAGACAACCCCTATGTATATGCTCAAACCGCAATTTCTCTCATAAGCCAAAACAATTCCATATGTCCTTCGTCACCCAAAGAATTTTAACAATTATAGAGTGCATCTAAGCCAAATATTTCATTGTCTCCCAGTATCACTGTGCGTCTCTCTTCAATTATGTCATCTTCAATATCGTCATCTTCACTATCTGTTGTTAAAGTACTCAGGTCTTAAGGTCATATATTCTTCTAATTTTCTTAAGTCACTTTCTGTCGTCGAGTAATTTTCCGCTATCTGTCTATTATTATTATTCTTCTTAAATGCTTTCTTTCTATTTCCTTTATTTGCGTCGGTCTGCTCACTGTTTCCTGTATACCTTACATAACGTTTATATTTCCCCATCTCGTCTTCAGATGACACACTGATAATAGTTCCCTCATCAGACTCATAGTAGTTTACTGCAGACACGTCGATCCTATTCCCATAGTCGGCTTTAGAACGTCTGACTTTCTTCTTACTTCTATTCCTCATGCTCCGGTTCTGTACAACTCCCATATCTTTATCTGAAATATTCTCTCCATAGCCTGAACTCTCACACTTAACATTTCTACACCATTTAGGTATTAAGTTAATGTCTATACTTGAGGAACTTGACATCTCAGTTGTACCTTTATTGAATATCAGACTGTTTATATTTCTTTCTTCAATACTTTTCCTCTTTGGTCTCTTTTGTTTATCTTTCTTAATTTCAACCGTGTCTCCCTTAGTCAAGTGAGTTGGTTTTGACTGAATTTCTATTAAGTCAGTTTGACTTCCCTTTATTATCTTGCTGGTTGATTGTACCTGGACCTTTTTCTCGATTATATCAATCTGTGTTTGTGTGTTCCATTCTACCACTTCAATCATCTGTGTCTGAGTCTCTTGGTCTATTTTCTTCTGTTCTTGTCTAAGAGTCAGATTCGCAACCAGCTTAGTAGTTGAATTCTTACTTACGTTTTCTACTCTGTTCTTTGACCCTGACCTCAAATACTGTTTCCGTCTTTGTTCAAACCAGTCGTCACGTTTTTTCCTAGCAGTCTTGCTATGGGATGGCCACTTCCATAACTTATTGGAAAAGTCTCTCTCAGGACCATTCTTGTATCTATAACAGCTATACCAGTCCGACCTTTCACCATTACGTCTGTTCTCACCGTCTTTTACCCTATATACATCAGGCCTTGGTTCGTCATAACCATATTGTCTTCTGTCTTTATTAAGTAATGGCTGTCTCCTGTTATTCTTTCCTACTCTATTGCAGTCTACCTTAAATCTATAAGGGTCTTGTCTAGTCGTTCTGTTCTGCAACGTTTCTACAAAATTTTCTACTTCACTAACTGCCACTTTTAATTCTCCCAACCATGTACTGATACGTTGTAATTCTACACGTTGGTAATTCATATTAACTTCTTTGTAATTTATATCAAGCTTAAAACAATATGCCTACTTCTTCCTCTGTATATTCCTTGGTACCTGAAAAAAACTCGCCCTGAGCTCAGCTGAAATAATTTTCAATTATGCCTGTTTCTCTACTGTGCTGTGATGGTCTGCCTGTTGCCATATCCTGTTGTTTCTTTTGCTATGCTGAAATATTTCGCTATACACTTATACAACCAAATTCACATTTATAAAACAATTTATCTAAATGATCTTATTTAAATATTTAAATCACATTAAAAATGTTCTCATAGCAGTTATTCTTAAATAAATTACCATCGAGCATGTCTTTCCTTGATTCAAGAGAAGCGTGGATTCACGTGCGTTCTTTAAGAATTTCCCTTGTCACGGTTCCTGTATTCTCAAACGTCTGGAGTTAGTATTATTCAGTAGCCATCCAAACGCGACTTCAGTGACATCCTTCTTCTAGCGTCTCAGGTTTCGTTACTTTCCTTTCACTTTCAGCCCCTGGTTGAGCCCCTATCAGACTTGCACATTCTCTTCACCCTGAACAGGGCACTTCAGGCGACGTCTTGAAAACTGGTCTAGCGATAGAGCGACTAGATTTGGGTCGTCCTTTCTTTAGCAGGCTGACACTCTGTTAAAATATTCGCTTTTGTTGGAAACATTTTGACTTGTTAGAATTCAGGATGAGCGAATACAACTGTGTTTCCTCGTGATTTCCAATTAAAGGATATGATTGACTCAAAAGCTCTCATTTTTCTTCAGGTTCTCAAAGTCAATGTTGAATGAAGATAACAAAAGGAAACAGCTCCTTTAAACCAATTTTCTATTGAATTCGCTAGTATGTAAGTGTGTGACCTTCAACACAAGGTTACTTGACGGCTGAAATACTGTAAGTCAAACTTCATAGCAATTCGACAAACGTTGTTTCAAATATTTATGATGAAAAACAGCTTGATAAAATTCCACTGTCATAGGCACTCATTTGATGTAGATGGCTCTATTCAAAAATTTTGATGTGTGAACGGTTACTTTAGGTAGTCTGAAAAACGTTTACATTTTGACCTTGATTCACTTACAGTTGGTCTGATTTTGAATTTATTTAATGAATGTTTAAAATATCGTTCGTACCTGAACAAATTGTTTAGTCCAGTTTAGCATGCGGCATGTTGACATTTCGTACTTCACATTGTTCACTCGCGACCTTCAAGTAAAAAAATTGAATCCTGTATGCGGCGCCAATAATCCATCTTGTAACAATGCGTGTATACAGAGGATCAACAAGGTCTGCTGTGTTGTTTCAAATCAGGCTTTATTTATGCATGATGGTCGATACAAAATCAAATCCAAGTACAGAATATATTATGATGTTGTCTTCCCTTCTCTCGTTCTAGGTGGTAACTAACTAACCCCAACAACAAGCTACGTCACGACTTGAGCATCCTTCTAGCTGTTCTATCTTGATGCTCAAGCGTGCTGTAGGCTTGCACACCTAGCTGATACTAATAAGATATTCATTCTGCTACAGTAGCTCAGTCATATCTGACTGAGACTGAGACCTGACTGTGTGTGTATGTGTGTGTGTCTATATATATATATATACAAAATCACGTCTTACCATCAGGATGGTGGTATATACATTCACTCACGCTCAGATGGCGGCCTCTACAATGCTCAGAGATTGAAGGCTAAGACCAAAATTAGGAGGGTACTGATCAGAGAGTTGCTTTTTGCAGATGATGCTGCAGCTACGACCCACTCTGAGGAAGAATTGCAATGTCTACTATCTGCATTCTCCAATGCTTGTTCTGAATTTGGTTTAACAATTAGCAAAAAGAAGACACAGATTATGTCACAAGGTGCACATGGGGTACCATCAATCTTTATTGACGACGCCGAACTAGAGATAGTAGACCATTTTACATATCTAGGATCGGTGGTAAATAGCAAATTATCCCTAGATCAGGAAATCAACATCCGGATTGGTAAGGCAGCAACAACAATGAACAGGTTAAGAAAAAGAGTCTGGGAGAACAGGAAGCTTACTGCCAAAACAAAAGTCCTTGTCTATCAAGCCTGTGTCCTTAGTACTCTTCTCTATGGCAGTGAAACCTGGACAACTTACTCACACCAAGAGAACAATTTAAACAGCTTTCATATGCGGTGTCTGCGAAGAATTCTTGGTATTAAGTGGCAAGACAAAATCACAAATACTGAAGTATTGGAAAGATCAGGTTGTGTGACAGTTTATTCCATGCTCAGTCTTCGTAGACTTAGATGGATAGGACATCTTAGGCGGATGGATGATGGTAGAATACCAAAGGATATCTTTTTTGGTGAATTACAGATGGGTAAGAGATCTCAGGGTCGGCCTCTACTACGATACAAAGATGTGTGTAAGCGGGACATGATTGATACAGGCATTGATAATGCACATTGGGAGCAAGTCGCCGCTGAACGTGTTGCATGGAGGGCAAATATCAGAAATGGAATAAAGTCAAAGGAGAAAATTATTGCAGAAAAGTCACACACCAAGCGTTTGAGACGTAAGATGGTGCATGATGGTGGAAATGACCACGTGTTCACATGCACCCACTGTGAACGGACATTTACAGCGCAAATTGGCCTTATCAGTCACACTCGCTACCGCCATAGTTAAAAGTTATTATGCCTTTTTAAAGCACAAACTATCGTCTGTCAAGACGGCAAGGTGCCAATGTGTGTATATATATATATATATATATATATATATATATAATGTGTCATGCCGGAAAGCGTGGGCGGTCATGACTCGCCATTTCTCTCTCTCTCTCTCTCTCTCTCTCTCTCTCTCTCTCTCTCTATATATATATATATATATATATATATATATATATATATATATATATATATATATATCCCGCAGCAAATGTCACAAGGTACAGATGCTACTCGTGCCAAGGACACACCACACGAACAACACAATAAGCCACTTTGGATTAACTTACTGTGGGTATATACAGTGTCAGTACCATCACGTTATGGGTCTGAGTACATGGAGGATGAAGTAGCTAGTCTTCTCCACCGCTAGCTAACGACAAGAGCCCTTATGCTACCACACGTGTGCCATTGTCAGCGTAAGGTCCAATACAGTACATCAATCACCGACACACTCGTTGTAAACACGCCCAATTGATCCTCTTATAAATCATACTTCCGGTAAAATGGTGACGACCTAACGCACATTTTTCAGGAGATGCTGTATTTAGTGAGACATGTCGACATGATCAGAATGCTTGAAGATCTACAAATTGATGGAAAAGACCTTAGACTTTGTAAAAAAACATATAATGGAAACAACAAGCTGCCATCAGATTTGATAACATTGTAGGTCAATATCAGCCTATTAAAAGAGGTGTGAGGCAGGTATGTGTAATGTCTCCAGATCTTTATTCCCTGTACAGTGAAAATATTTTCAGAGATATAGAAGATATGTAAGGAATCAACATTGGGGGACGATACATCAATAACATTAGATATGCAGATGATACAGTCTTGATTGCAGACAATGAACAGGACCTGCAAAATTTAGTAGATGCGGTTGTTGCACACAGTGAACAACTAGGGTTAGAACTGAGTATTAAGAAGACACAGATTATGGTTGTCACTGGGAAGAAGGAAATACCACAATGTTATATACGAGTAAGTGAGCATATTCTTAAGCACGTGAGTCGATACAGTTATCTCGGCACAGTCATAACATCTGATGGGAGATGCATTGAAGAGATTAGAACAAGAATTGCCATTGCGAAGGTAGCCTTTTGCAAGATGAAAAACATACTGACCAATAAAAAGATATCAATTGATACGAGAAAAAGATTGTTGAAGTGCTACACAGAACCTATACTTTTGAATGGATGTGAAGCGTGGACAATAAGCTGTCAAGCTGAAAAACAGCTGATGGCTGTGGAAATGTGGTTTCTGAGAAAAAAGCAAAGAATACCATGGACAGACAGAAAAACCAATGAAAAAATCTTTCAAGAAACAAATGAAGATCGTAAACTGATTAGAGTCATTAGACGTAGACAGTCAAAATTTTTTGGGCATGTTATGAGAAGAAATGAATTGGAGAACTTGGTGACGACTGGCAAGATCGAAGAGAAGAGACCAAAGGGATGACCGAGAAGTAAATACCTGGATGGCTTGGCCACGTGGCATGGTCGAGACAGGAACACAGAGCTGATCCACGACTCTGGTGATCGAGTGAGATGGCAGAACATGACCGCCCACGCTTATCGGCATGGCACATGATGAATGGATGGATGGATGTATTTAGTGTTTTTCTGTGGCTTATGTGTTGTTATTTCGTAATAGCTTTTGGAAGTTGTTCACAAGAAACCACAGAAAGCAGGTGGTGGATTAATTTTGAGGGCAGCCGACAGATAGTTGTTGGTTATGGTCTCAACTTTCGTGACGGTAGGCAGAGGATCTCTTTGACGAGACAATGGCTAGCGTCACCGGCCAGTATAGTTACTTCCAGGAAGGAAAGCAACGGCAAACTGCCGTCTTTAAAAATGCCTAATGTGTTATGATTCGCCTAATTACAGATCATCACAAGAAAAGGACAGGGACGTTAAAATTTGCAACATGGACAGAAAAACCAGTGACAAGTACTACAAGAAACAAATGAAAATCGTAAATTCATTAGACAAATTAGACGTAGACAGTCAAAATATTTTGACATATTATGAGAAGAAACATATTGTAGAACTTGGTGACAACTGGCAACATCGGGGGGAAGAGAACAAGAGGAATACATAGAAGTAAATACATGGATGGCTTGACCACGTGTCTTGGTCGAGACAGTAACACTGAGCTGATCCACGACTCTGGTGATCGAGTGAAATGACCAGTCATGACCGATCACACTTACCGGCATGGCACATGATGGATGGATATATCATTGTTTACGCATAAATCCTAATGCTAGTATTGTTGAATATTTTGCTTCTATTGTTGCGGCGTATTTAACTAGCTTGATCATTAGTCAATCTAGGTGAAGAAGCTATGTAACATGAAACCGCGCGCCGTCGAAAAATATGGTTTCCGGAAACTATTTAACGTCATAATAAACATACCATCTTGGCTCGCTGAGTGGAAGACGTCGCCTGCGGGAGTATCGGCTATGGGATTGCAGTGGACTTCTGGCATATGGAAGAAACATCTAGAAAGATCTCACTTGGTGATAATGTGACCCAGACGTCGCCATATTTCCACGGCTCGATCGCGTTTCACTGAAGCAATCACTGAATTCATTATTTATCATTGGACTCGTTTGGCCTCGGAAGAACCCCAAGGAGTAATATTACTGCAGGGTGGAGAGATACCTGACAAAATTGCGTGGAGTTTGGTTATAATGTCGCACGGGACGTCTGGATATGGGGAGGCAGGGTGTGTGAGACACTCCAGGGGGAGTCGAACTGTGGAGCATCTCGAGATTGATAGATGTATTGACTATCACAGAGACATAATAAGTTGAAAGAAAAATAGCTGGTCTTGTAAATTGCATCATCATCATCATCATCATCATCAGCTTGCACCATGCCGACGGATAGACATAGTATGTGGAACCAGGAGGTCATCATCATCATCAAGTGCCATGCCAGCTGGCATAGGCGTTCATGACTCTCCACAGATCTTGGTCTTTGGTTTTCTGGATCAACTCTGCTGATGATATTCTTTCATGCCACCGTCTCAATCCATCCAGCATCATTTCTTTTGGTCTGGCTGCCACACTTCCCCTCTATCTTTTTCTTCGGTGACTTTCTTCTCATCACATGACTAAACATAGCGGTGTCTCCTTCTTATTGTTGTATATAATGTTCTAGTTTCATTATCCTCTTTCAGACAATCGTTATTAGTTACTCTGGCAGTCCAAGGAATTCGCAACATTCGTCTCAGGAACCACATTACTGTTGCTTCCAAGTGGTGTGGAGAAATTAGTCTTATTTGGGGAAACACGAGAACCTTAGAAATGTAAATGGAAAGCTGGAACTGCCGGACAGCATAAAAAAAATATAAGCAATATCAACTTCGTTAAAGGAGGTTAGCATGGCCGAATGGTTAAACGACCACGTTCTTAAACTTCCGGTGTACTGATGTCGAGGTAGCTTTCAGTCGGACTAAAATGTTGACTTCTCGTCCTTGACTTTGGTACGTAAATTATAAGTACATCAGAATTGCAGTGGATTCGGCTGATGGCGAGGGACACTTGTAATAGATAAAGCTCAAAAATCAGTCCAGTGCAATGACAGTAGTATCACGTGTATGGATTACGCTTGAATTCAAAGCCAGTGAACGCAAAGAAAAAAAAAGGCTTCATTAAAAATACCAGTTGACATAAAGGGTTAGAGAGTTTTGATTTACATGTATGCTCAAGACTAGGGCATCAGAGGTTGAAGAAGGAAGTCTTAGTTAGTTAGTCTTTCCTCTTGAGCCTAAGTCGGTGCATAGGGCAGAAGTCATGGCTCTCCATGTCCGGCGGTTCGCTGCCACTTGCTGTAGATCTTGGATGTTCACTTGGCCGTTGAATGAGCCTTCTCTGATGATGGTTCTACGCAGGGTCTCTCTTGATCTTCCCCGTTTTCATTTCCCTACTGGTGACTATGCCGGCTTCTTGGCTTAGAGGTTATGACTTTTCTCCGTAATCTCGTATACTCTCGTCGGTGACGTGATGACGTTGAGAATCAGCAGTGGATGGAATCGCATCGGTAACTTACGGGGTATGTGAGCCAGCCGCTCAGAAAGCAATGGCAAACTACTGAGCGTAATCTTGCCAAGAAATCAACATACAGCTGAAATATGCTGGTGTTGACAGCGATGTCCTGTAAAGGATATGCAAAAAATAAAAAAAAAACTGGTGACTATATGAGGGCTTGGTAGGGGAGTCTTGTCTTGTCTATTTTGAGTACATGGCCGATGTAGTTCCAACGGCGTTTTCTTATAAAATTGGGTACAATATCTTGCTTAGTCTCTTGTCTTATTTGCGCATTGGTTTTGAAATCTGTCCACTGGATGTTTAGAATTCTTCTAAGACATTTGTTCTCAAAATTGTCTAATTTTTTTTTATCTAGAGCTACCGTTGATTTCCAACTCTCACACCCATACGTTAGCACTGGAATTACACAAGAATTAAAGATTTTAAGTTTCGTATGTTGGCTGAGTGACTTTGAAGAAGGAATGACAGAAGGGAATTTTCTGACGTCACAAATCTCGTCTCTCTCTCTCTCTCTCTCTCTCTCTCTCTCTCTCTCTCTCCCTCTCTCTCTCTCACTCTCCCTCCCTCCCTCCCTCTCTCCCTCCTCTGTGCCTCTCTCTCTCTCACTGCATTTACACACACATACAGAAGAAGGGGAAGAGGAGGTGGAGAAAGAAGATGACACACAGTTGCATACAACGCCGGTGTGTCACAGAGAAGCAGGGAAGACTAATCCACTGTAGCCGAGGGGTAAAGAAACAAGTGGAAAAGACTAATGCTTCCTTTTGCTACGGTGCTAAGAGGTAGAGAGAATAACTCTGACTTCGTTATGGCCAAAGAAGAAAAGGAGTAAAAAGAGAGAGAACCTCACACCGCCCTCAAATGGCAAAAAAGATTATAGTAATTAGGTAAGATTATACGAAGTCTTAGACAGGGGCCTCAACTCTGGACATTAACTGTCATATTTGAGGTCCAGACAGTGAATTAAGGTATTAGATTGTGGTAGAAATAGTGGTTGTAAAAACTAAAAGAGACTAAACAAACAAATCAAGAACAGTACAAACATAGCTCTTTATTTATCAACACTACACATTTTGGTGACAATTTGTGTTCGAACACATTGAATAAAACATTCAATAAGGGATGTTTAATTACAAACACAACAGACAACTGCATATATCAAACATCAACCAAGGGTGGCCCCTATTCAGTCACCAGAACTTAAGACTACAGGGTACACCAAGTACCACAACACAGGTACTCCAAACAGTAGCCGAATAGAATGACAAAATAAAGAACTTTGACACAAACAACAATAAGAAACTACAAAAACAAATATCATATGTAAATAATATGAAAAGGAAGAAAAAAATATAACATCAAAATATACACAGATCTGACGTTAGACACAAAATGGCACGGTATATAATCCAGGACCATCACTGCGTCACTGCAGAACACAACAAACCGACCTTTCGATTTACTTCCCAGAAAATATATATGGTGCACCTCAGAAAATAACTTTTTGCCCTGTCTCGCGACCTTCGCGAAACAACACAAAAATCCCCTACTCCTGACAAACACCGGACCACATACAAATAATTGCGTAACACCCGACAGCAATATATATGACGATGGGAGCAAACAAAGTGTCCAAATGGCTGGTCGACAATACTGTACTTATTAACCAGTCGCAAAAGTTCTTAATTTGTTAGAAATAGTTTCCAATACTATCCTGGAAATGTCTGTTGGTTAAAGTTAATGTTCCGAAATGTCTACGACGGTAAATAAATCCCAACAGAAAAATGTTCTTTTGATATGTTGTTACTTTCCCTGGACGTGGTGACAACAAAGTAGTAATCCAAACGTCTTGTCTCAACCCATTTCTTTGTAGAATTGTTTGCTCATGACAGAGTAATGATAACAAAGGGATTCAACATAAAGACGAACATAAAGTCTGGTTTTCGTTCAAATCAACTTGATTGTTCATTCACGATTCACCTCCACGACATATGAGTCATCTTGTCACAATAGGCCGTGGAAATTTCCTCAGTAATTTCTTACTGTTAAACAGCCTTGCCTTCCAAGGTCAACCTAATTTCTCTGTATCACCACTACTACGCACTGACACTGGCCGCGAACAAAGTAATGTCCGGAAATTTTCCGTTATCCACAAAGACACCTGTCCTGCCCCAACATGGCTGTGGTAGGGGTACTGTCAGTACCCCCGTCTGTCACCCCTCCCGGTGAATCAGCAAATGTCAATTCTGTGTTTTCTACACATCCATGTAACTCTCCCCTTCCCGAGAGTTACCTTTTCTGAGTACTTTAAATGTCCTTTGCCGCCCCGACTCTTGACCTATAAACACATGCGCCTGTCATCTCAACAAGACAGTTCTGTCTGTGGTGCTGTTTGTGACTAGTGAACCACCCGTCACAGTACCATCTCCCGGCTGCTCTATGGCGTGTCTTCCACACGCGCGCCGACAGTCTTTTCCGATGTGGCGGTCTGTCGTGCCCCTGTACTTAACATACACGTACTGTGTCCTCGCCACACACACGAACTGTCAATATCTTTGATTTTCAATCCTGTCCTGTCACACACACACGCCAAGGACTGACCTCTTCTTGACCTGTCTGCGTTAATTCTCTGACGTATCCACTGGTTTCAGCAATAATGCCTGGTATCAAATTTACCTGTCGTGACCTTCACGTGAACTGTCTGTTATCTGCTCACCAATTCTCACCCCGGCGCAAATCTTGTCTTTATACCGTGGATACGCTCCACTGTCCACTCTCTCTCTCTCTCTCTCTCTCTCTCTCTCTCTCTCTCTCTCTCTCTATCTCTCTCTCTCTCTCTCTCTCTCTCTCTCTCTCTCTCTCTCTCTCTCTTTGAGTGAGAAATGTTATTTTTACCTGGTTTCTTGTGAACTCTGTATTAATTCTCGGACACTTTTGAAATGCGTCGTCTACTGACAATGGTGTTTATTCCTTGTGCCATAATTGTCGTTGTAATTGGGCATCCGACTAATGTCTCTGATCTTAATATTCTCTCTAATCGACGAGTTCACAGATAAACAGAATGACAACAATATCTATATTGTTCTTGTTCGGACGAAGCCTCCCAGATAACTCAATATTGCACCTTTTACCTTGACTGGACGAGCCTTCCAGATAATATCACATTGTTCTTCATAATAACTGAGTGACATAGTCGTTGTCTAGGGTTCAATGTTCTTTGTATGTCACTACGGAGTGTAAGTTGAGCTAGCCACATGTCTCATCATACAACTCACCCCCGCAGTCCCCATCCACCAGTCATTAAACAAGATTGAGTTGGCGCACATAATCCTTTAAAGCAGAAATAACACGGACAAACGGAACACAACTCTATATCCCGAAACAATATAATCCATAGAATATAAATATCCTCCTCACAACTTAACACTCACACGTCACTGCCTTCTCAAGGCCTGCTTAATCTCAAATTCACAGGACAGTTATCCAGCTCCTATCCACGGCTGGACCTCACACAATACAACCCACACACTGGGTCTAAACTCTAATAACTATCCAACCCACTCTGGGTTCAGGCCTCCATTAACTATCCAACCCACGTTGGGTTCAGGTCTCCATTATATATCCAACCCCCACTGGGTTTTAGGCCTGCATTCACAACTCGGAGCACACCACACCACAGGACGGAGCTCTCTCTCCGCTCCTATCCTTCGACTCTCGAACAGCTCGGAGTCTAGACATCCCCTGTCCACACGATCCGACCCGCAGCCGGTCTCAGCTCCAACTCTCCAAGACGATCCGACCAGCAGCCGGTCTCACCTTCATCTCTCCAAGACGACCCGACCCGCAGCCGGTCTCAGCTTCAACTGCCTCAGACGACCCGACCCGCAGCCGGTCTCAACGTCAACTGCCCCTAGTCAATGTTTTCCACTCTCTTTTATGTCCCCTAACTTCACACGACACTAAACCTGTCTCTCACCCCGTCCACCCTGGGGTTCTGCACCCACCCTCACCATTATTTCTCAGGGTTGGTTGTTTTTCTCGTAGCCCGGTCCCTCACCTCACTGTCTCCAACTTTCGTCTATTCTTTCTCATGCCCGGCCACTTGTTTATGTACTAGCAAGGTCATTTCCTTAATGTCAGTGAACCCAGGCATATGTCAGGTGGCCCCTATTCAGTCACCAGAACTTAAGACTACAGGGTACACCAAGTACCACAACACAGGTACTCCAAACAGTAGCCGAATAGAATGACAAAATAAAGAACTTTGACACAGACAACAATAAGAAACTATAAAAACATAAGTTACACAACATAAATCTTAAGACGCGACATAAACAAGAGAGTTGTGACACAAATTGCTGCACCACCATGAACCCAGGCATGCTGACACTAACTAGTCAGCCACTCAGTTTTTCCAAGGCATTAGTTGACCACAGACCAGCTCAGGGAATTGTTCCCACATCTCACAACAGAACAGCACCTTTGTTCCTATCAACAAGCCGAAAAGTGCACACTGCCCACATCTCTCATCAGCACGAACCATGCTGGTTGACTGCTAACACAAAACTGGCTTCCGCTCTCTTTGTCTTTATAGAGTTCCGGCAGTTGCCAGAGTCAAACTGCTTCAACAGGCGCTGTGACGCTACCATGAATGTGAATGTGAAAACAGTCTTTGAAGGAGGGTAGGTATAAGGTTGGTTGGAGATTGCGGCAAAGGTTTCTTAGGGGATTGTTTCTTAATGGTTCACCCCTCCCCTAAGAAACCTTTGCCACAAAAGCCAACCAACAATAAATATAACTATAAATAGGAAGAACAGAATAATACCGCAAGCCTAGAGGACAGGAGATCTAGACGATGTATGACGCACTGCGGAGAAAGCAACAAGAGTATAACGTAATGTTCTCTCCACTATAACCCGCAGGGAAATAGAATTAGCGAGAGAGAGAGAGAGAGAGAGAGAGAGAGAGAGAGAGAGATCAAAACATACACGGAGAAGAGATTTAGAGACGGAAATACCAGGGGCTTTAGATGAAAACCTTAAGGGATGAATATATTCTGAAAAAGTAAAGGATGAATGTATCATTTTTAATGCAGTCACCATTGCGTTCAATGTAAGTACTCCAACACAGATAAAGTGCTCGCATTCCTGTAGAAATAAATTATCTTGGTCACGTGTGTAACCATTCATGCACAACCTGCTGTACCTCTTCATTGGACCGAATAGTTTTGAAACTTCCTACTCCACTCATACATTTGCTAGACTGACAGGGATCCATCGCCATACTGGACCTTCATTCGCCGACGAATTTCTATAGGTTTCACCCCTTCACTATTAAAAACAAAAGGATAACAGAGCACTGCTCCTCTTTTGTGCATGGCAAAAGTGGGGCAGCCATCTTTAAACCGTCACCGTATTCGTCTGTACCGTGATATAACTTGCTTAACACTAACACTCTTGACATCCTTAACAACAATATTGACAGGGTACAAGACAATGGCATGGTTACTGTAATTTCTATCACACATTTTAGGTTTTCGTGTGAAGCCCCCTTTAAATACAATGGGAATGGCACGGAGAGAGCTGCAGGAGAGAGCTGCTGGAGATAGCAAACAGATGGAACAACTTGGCTTTAGTTGGGTGGGGTCTATTCTCCGATAGGACCTCAGGAGAACAAGGAGGCTACAGAAAGACATAGGGGTGTTACTGTTCGAACATGCCAGATCCTAGCGACGGGGGCGTTTCGCTAGTTTTATCAGTGTCAGTCAATTCATATTCAAGTACAGGGTATTTGTAAAGTCTCACTACACTTTGAATTTAGAACTCATTTGAAAAAAAAAAGTTCTCTCTTGCTTTTATAACACCATTCTGTTTGGAGGCCAAAGAATTACCCTAGCAGATGACAGCCATTCGCTGTATATTGCTTTACGATTGACTGTGGAGAACATATTTTTATGCCATCATTTACTTCATTTTTCAAATTTGTTCTATGAAAAATCAAGTACATGATGGCATACAAATATGTGTTCCACAGTACTTCAGTTTTCAAAATTTGTTCTACTGGTACTATTGGGGTTGGAACTCTTCGCTGGCATCTGAGGATGGGGACGGAGCGCTTATAGGAATGCCCCGAATGGTGTGATGACGGTTCTAAATCAATCAATCAATCAATCAATCAATCAAATTTGTTCTACATACAAAGTATAGTGAGATTTTACAAACACCTGGTATGTGTCGTGTTATTGCAATGGCTTCAACAGACGGTTGATAGTTCAGTGACTGTTGCGGCAGTAGCTGGTGTGTTGATGTAATCGTTAGGTGACTACCTTGATAATGTCATGAGTACGGTAGGATTAGGGTTCGACGTTTGTGTTCGTCGTCCGCTAACAGAGGGAAAGACCAGCCACTTATTCCTTTGTGCATTCGCGCCGACAACATGTGAGACTCCTAGCGCTTTACAGACCCGTAGCAAAAGTTTTTGTTTCGGGACATAGTTGTGCGGAAATAGTCTAAGAATATCTTGGATACAGAAATGAACAAATGAATTCATTCGACAGGAACTGAATACTGAAGAAGGTTGACTACTAAAGATGATAAAACAAAGACAATTTAAATATTTTGGTCAATTGAAACGCATGATAGGTTGGAGAGAACAATCATGGAGGGGTATATGCCCGGGAAGAGAGGAAAAGGAAGGCTAAAGAGAACATTGGACATCTTGCTTATGACTGAGAAGTTTTCCGGCCGGTTGTTATGGAAGCGATGTTCTGCAATGGACATGCTACTGAATGAATGAATGAATGAGTTATTATAGCATAGAAAGTGCACGCCACATCGACAGGAAACGTACAACCAGTAAAGCGCCCATTGACATGACTTGAGACACTGGAGCATGTGGTACCGGAGAGGCAGACAGACAAACAGATAGGCAGACAGACAAACAGATAGGCAGACAGACACATATACACACCCTCTGTTTTCAAACCCATGGTCACCGGGCGGGCAGGCGAGCGTCGAATTAATAAACTAGCACGGCTGTCAGAGAGACAGATGGATGGAAAGATGGATGGGTGGGTGGGTGGATGGATGGATGGATTTGTGGGTGGATGGATGGATGGATGGGTGGATGGATGGGTCGGTGGGTGGATGGATGGATGGGTGGATGGATGGATGAATGGGTGGGTGGATGGATGGATGGATGGATGGATGGATTGATGGGTTGGTGGATGGTTAGATAGATATATATATAGAGAGCGATAGAAAAATAGAGACCAAATATAGAGAGAAAAAGAGAGTCTACAAAGATAGAGATAGAGAAATGGAGCTAGAGAGAGATAGAGATGGAGAGATAAAGAGCGATAGAGCTAGAGAGAGACAGAGATAGAGAGAAATAGAGAGAGATTATTGAGATATAGAGAGATAGCCAGATTGACAAAGGTAGAGAGCGATACTGACAGAGAAAGAGACACAGAGAGAAAAAGAGAGAATAGAGAGATAGAGACAGAGAGATAGAGATATGTAGATAGACAGATATATGTAGATAGATAGAGATATAGAGAGATAGACAGAGTTAGAACCAACGAACGAAAATCGTTATTTTTAAAGTGTTAAGAATTGGGCACGAAGGCCTGTCTGAAATAGAGAGAGATAGATGTATGTAGATATAGATAGAGATAGATAGATAGATAGATAGAAATAGAGAGAGAGAGAGAGAGAGAGAGAGAGAGAGAGAGAGAGAGAGAGATGAGATATAGAAACAGACAGACATACAGAAAGAATGAAGAAAGAAACCGGGATTTCAACACCAACATACGCAGCGGTTCAAAATAGCACGGGGGCAACCACGCTGAATACAAGGTTGATGAAGCCGATGCTAGCGAGTCAGTCCCTGAAAGCGTCCTTACATTCAACCTGCCAGGAGTATGTGAAGCGGTAAGCACCACGTTGGGTTCACGACAACGTGCCACGTCGGGATGCGAGTCTCTTCAGCCGGCTGCCTTGTCGTTGCCGGGCCACCTTCGCGCGGTCGGGGGACATGGAGAGCGGGCGAGTAGATCAGATACACTACTCACCTTGGACCGCGCTACAAGGTTGTGCTTTGTTGTGTTTCGTGTGGTGATGGTGTTGGCAGATGGACGTGACGGTGATCTGGCATACACTTGACAGATCCTTGGTTATTCACGTTCTGGTTTCTCTTTATAACATGTTTATAGTTGTGTTAAAGGAGATTGGCTATGATTAAGTGAATAATAATAATAATAATAATAATAATAATAATAATAATAATAATAATAATAATAATAATAATAATAAATAAATAAATAAATAAAATAACGTGCATTAATTATCGTCATGGTTACCATATCATCATTATGATCATCATCATCATCATTTTTTTTCTATGTCATCGTCATCATCATCATCATCATCATCATCATCATCTTCTTCTTCTTCTTATTTTTTTATTCGTCGTCATCGCTGAGCATCACCATAGTCTTTTTTGTTGTTGTCGTCAGTGTCATCGTCATTATCATATTCTTCTTCTTCTTCTTCTTCTTCTTCTTCTTCTTCTTCTTCTTCTTTTTGTTTCTTTCATTGTAATGATCATGATCATCATTATCATATTCTTCTTCTTCTTCTTTTTCTTCTTCTTCTTGTTAATTTTGCCGCCGTCATTATAACCATCTTATGCTCCTCCCCTCTCCCCTTCTTTGTCTTCGTCTTCTTGTTTCTTTCACCGCATATGTCATCATCACCACCACCACCACCACCACCACCACCATTATCATCACCATCAACATCATCATCATCATCATCATCATATTCTTCTTCTACCTCTTCTTCTTCATATTATTGTGCGTTTTCAATAAATTGTTAATCATAGTATCTAACTACGAAAGCAATTTGCCGCACAGTGGTATGTTTAACAGTGGTATGTTTAACAGTGGGATGTTTAACAGTGGTATGTTTGAAAGTGGTATGTTTAACAGAGGTATGTTTAACAATGGAATGTTTAACAGTGGTATGTTTAAGAGTGGTATGTTTAACAGTGGTATGTTTAACAGTGGTATGTTTAACAGTGGTATGTTTAAGAGTGGTATGTTTAAAAGTGGTATGTTTAACAGTGGTATGTTTAACAGTGGTATGTTTAAGAGTGATATGTTTACTGTTTAACTGTGGTATGTTTAACAACGGTATTTTTAAACAGCGGTATATTTAAGGGCGGTATGTATAACAATGGTGTGTTGACAGTGGCATGTTTAAGGATAGGTATGTGTAACAGTGGTATGTTGACAGTGCTTTGTTTAACAGTGGTATGTTTAACAGTTGCATGTTTAAGCGCGGTATGTATGACAGCGGTATGTTGACAGTAGCATGTTTAATGATAGGTATGTTTAACAGTGGTGTGTTGACAGTGCTTTGTTCAACAGTGGTATGTTTAACAGTTGCATGTTTAAGTGCGATATGTACAACATTAGTTTCTTGGCCTAGTTTTGTTTAAAATAGTATGTTTAACAGTTGCGTGTTTAAGGGCGATATGTATAACATTGGTTTCTTGACTGTGCTGTGTTTAACAGTGGTATGTTTAACAGTTGCGTGTTTAAGGGCGGTATATATAACAGTGTTGTGTTAAATAGTTGCGTGTGTAAGGGCGGCATGTTTAACAGTGGTGTGTTGAATAATTGTATTGTAAGGGCGGCATGTTTAACAGTGGTGTGTTTAATAGTTGCATGTAAGGGCGGCACGTTTAACAGTGGTGGTTTTAATAGTTGCGTGTAAGAGCGGCATGTTTAACAGTGGTGTGTTTAATAGTTGCGTGTGTAAGGGCGGCATGTTTAACAGTGGTGTGTTTAATAATTGTATTGTAAGGGCGGCATGTTTAACAGTGGTGTGTTTAATAGTTGCATGTAAGGGCGGCACGTTTAACAGTGGTGTTTTTAATAGTTGCATGTAAGGGCGGCACGTTTAACAGTGGTGTTATTAAATTGTTGCATGTAAGGGCGGCATGTTTAACAGTGGTGTGTTTAATAGTTGCATGTGTAAGGGCGGCATGTTTAACAGTGTTGTGTCAACAGTGGTATGTTTAACACTGGTATGTTTAAAAGTGGTATCTTTAACAGTGGTGTAGTTGACACTAATTGGTACGCTCTAAAATAGCATTGCTACGTTTGAATTGATAATAATGTAATAGGAAGACATGAATGCCATTTCCCAATTATTTATGTCGCAAGTAAATTGTGAGTCATGTTTTCTAGCTACGGATAGAATCTGTTTGATCTCATCTCATCTTGCTCCTCTTGTACCTTGCGGTGTCGAGGTGAAGTATAATATAAGGAAGAGTGCCCATTTATGGGCTTCATATATCGAGATTCCCATGGACTCTGTTATTCCCTCTGTCCATCTTTTATGTGGCCGGTCTCTTCTTCTGCTTCCATTTGGTCTGTACATCACTGCTTGTTATGGTTTACATTTTGCATATCCTTTTTACATGGCATTGCTGTCAACACCAGCATTTTACTGCTGTTGTTGATGTCTTACTAAGTTTACTTTCAGTAGTTTGCCATTGCTTTCTGAACGCACGGCTGCCATACTAATTGGTTAACACTCAGTGCAACGCGGTCTGCTACCAGATCGCAGCTGTGTTTCGAACGCAGGTAATCGGACTTGCGTCCGTAATTTCTTCGCCACGGAGATGGCTATGGTATACTGCTAGTTGGTAATCTAGTCACATGGCCAAACCATTTAAATCTGTTCGATAGCAGTTTGTATATTTGCGATATAGTAAATAGCAGAGAACCCTTCTACACGATTTAAGGCTCACTGGGTATATGGTGCAAGATCCATGTGTCTAAGTTCTAATCCCTGGTAATTAGAGCCCGACAACAGAGATAACCGAATGTTTCTAGAATAAGGTGATAGGCGGTCAAGAGGTAACACTCTTGATAATGAGTAATGTGACAATTTCGTTGTTGATATTTGCAGATAACTGCGTTTGACAAGGGTCTCTTAATTTACGATCTAACATCTCTAAGAGGTCAGAGTGGCCGAGAGGTATACGGCCCTTGCGTGGGGTAGTTGGTTCACTCCACATACTTATCACTTTGAAGTAAGCGATGGCTTCTCGTTCAAGAAGCAATGGCACGTAAAACTGTCAATAGAATCCTCCTGGGGTTGATCGCTTGTCCAGCAAACATTAAAAAACATCCCTTTACACGGTTAGACCAGCTGTAGAGAACTGTGTCTAGATTAAGCGTCTGCACCATGGGTCCTACTGATTTCAGAACATGTTTAACTTGACCCGTGATAGGAGCCTGCCCTGGGGTAGGTGACGTGTGGGGACCACCACGTCTGTGAAGGTCTGAGTGCTGCCTGGAATTGGTGGCCAGTCCTGTCTTCCCGTAGCGGACAACCAGAACCCTTGACCGACCGTGCTCTGGGCATTATCAGCGTATAGTCATATGTGTTACATAAACGAGCTCGCTTATTTCAGTAAGTAATAAGTACTGATTAGTTTGCTGTCATTATGGATAGTAGTTTCTTTGTTTATGCAACTCATAAAACCTTTAACTTCTGCTTTCGCTGCCGCTGCCGCTCCTCCTCTCCTCCCTTCTCCTCCTCCTCCTCCCTTCTTCTTCTTCCTCTTCTTCTTCTTCTTCTTCTTCTTCTTCTTCTTCTTCTTCTTCTTCTTCTTCTTCTTCTTCTTCTTCTTCTTCTTCTTCTTCTTCTTCTCCCCCCCCCCCTGAAGCAAACCACACCAAGCCGGTCTATCTGTTGCTATCTTCTGCAGCTTCCCCCATGTTCTCCCAATATTATTCATCTCTGTAATTCTCTTCTCCAAGTGGTTTTAAGTTCCTCACTGTTTCATGTGCCTTGTGGGTTCCAGACAAACGAGAATCTAGTTATACTCTCCTTAGTGTGTGTCCTATTCAGCGCCGGCGTCTTGTCATCACCTCTTGGTTCATTGGCATGTGTTTGTTATCTCCATTATCTCTACATTGGCATGTGTTTGTTATCTCCATTATCTCTACATTGGTAATTCTGTCGTAGCATTTTATTAATACAATTCTACTCAGGCAAATATTTAGGGAAGTAGCTGAAGAACAATTTGCGTTCCGCAAAAACAGTGGCACCAGAGAAGCAATAATCTGTTTAAAGATGTTAACTGAAAGATACATTGAAGTGCATAAAAATATATATGTCTGTTTTATAGACTACAAGAAAGCTTTTAATAGAGTACAACATGAACAACTAATTACATATCTTCAAGATATAGTAGTAGATGGAAAGGACATCAGACATATTAGTAACTTGTACTGGGGCACGTGGCTTCAATTAGATGCGGAAATAATTATTTGTCGTCCATAGAGATAAAAAGAGGAGTACGGCAGGGATATGTGTTGTCCCTGCGCCTCTTCAACCTTTACGCAGCAAGAATTTTTAAACAAGTCGAACTGCTTGGACTTAACATCAATGGGAGAATCATAAACAATCTTAGGTAGGCTGACAATACCGTGTTACTAGCAGAAAGCGAGCAAGAGTTACAAAACCTAGTGAAACAAGCAAACAGGCATAGTGCAGAGTGTGGCTTAGATATTAACATCCTAAATACGAAAACTATGATAATTAGCAATGGAAAGGAAATGTCATCAATGAACATCACAGTAAACGGGGAGATTCTAGAACAAGTAACAAGTTTCTCCTATCTTGGACATGTAATAGAGAAATTTAAAAAAAAAAGAATAGGAATCGTCAGAATTGCTATCAGCAGCATGAAATCAGTATTAACATCTAGAGAGATTAACAACGCATTAAAAATTAGAATTGTCAAATGTTACGTATTTTCAACACTACTGTATGGCGCAGAAGCTTGGACATTGAACAAGCGACTAGAAAGTCGATTAGAGGTCCTGGAGTGGAGATGTGTATATACAGAAGAATATGTCGTATCTCATGGGAACAAAAACAACCAAACACAGAGGTTCTAGAAAAACTGGGAATGAAGATTGAGTTGATGAAAGGAATAAATTTAAAAAAAAGAGGCACGTGAAATATTTCAACAACGTTAAAAGATATAATGTTCGTATACAAACTATACCGGAGGACAAGGTTGCGGGCAATCGATCAAGAGGCAGACAACGATACAAGTGGGAAGATAACATCAAGAGATGGACGAACATCAGCCTGACAGACTGTACAGTCACGGCGAGATACAGACAGTGTTGGAGTTCGATTTCGGTCAACCTTCATTGTGGAGACGGCACGTGATTGATTGATTGACTCTGGTACCAATATTTATAGTTTGTTAGTAATTTGTTTAGCTGCTCTCCTTGTTTTTTTTTTTAACCATAAAGTAGTACTGCTGTTCTAGACAGTATGTATATTATTTTATTCTGTCTGTAGCATGAGAAAGTACAGACGTAAGTACTAATGATTCTCTTGCTTCTCAGCTAGCAGACAATGGAACAGTCGTGACTTGTTCCATAAATCATGGCTTCCATAGGTTTTCTGTCCCAGAATTTTGATATGTTTAATGTGATCAGCAGATTTCAGTTTCCAAGAGGTAATGCAGTTGATGAGTCGATTTTCTTGATGTTCTATTCTTGTAGAATGTCAGTAGCTTTCTTCATCTTGATCCGCGGTATTCTAAGATTGCCTGTGTAACACTTACGTTCAACACGCCGATTTACTTCTTGGTCCACGGTATTGTCTCTGTCATATTTACGTTCAACAGCACGATTGAATTCTTTAACATTTACGTTCAACAGCGCCGATTTACTTCTCTAACATTTATGTTCAACATCGACACTTTACTTCTTTTACATTTATGTTCAACAGCAACAACTTACTTCTTTTACATTTACGTTCAACAGCGCCGATTTATTTCTGTAACATTTACGTCCAGCAGCGCCGATTTATTTCTGTAACATTCACGTCCAGCAGCGCCGATTTATTTCTGTAACATTCACGTCCAGCAGCACCGACTTATTTCTGTAACATTTACGTTCAACAGCGCCGATTTATTTCTGTAACATTCACGTCCAGCAGCACCGATTTATTTCTGTAACATTCACGTCCAGCAGCACCGATTTATTTCTTTTTACATTTACGTTCAATAGCAACGAATTTTTTCTTTAGTGACTGCAACATGGTCCTTGACACACATCCACATGATGTCACGTGATAGATGCGTGTTCTCAAACAGTTTACTTAATTTGATTGTTGATGTTGGACCATAGCCTCTTAATGTTTTACCTCTGCATTACTACATCAAATCTATGTCTGACTTATTTTGTCTACGTCTGATTTACTTTGATCCGTCAACATTAGTTTGATTGTGCAACCTAATTACTCAATTTGTGATATTTCAATTTTCTTAATTAATCGCTGACTGTGATTTCTGGTTGTCAACTTATGCACTTTAAAATGACGGATAGTCTGTGTTTATCACCCTTATATTGTAAGGATAATTACATAATTAATGTTGTAAGTAATACATATACATATGAGTTGTTGGTGACCTTTTACCCGAGCAGCGGCTGGACAATGACAGAAAAAGAGAAAAGACAAACCATAACAACATAAATGAGATTCCTGAAAAGAATACTCAATGTATCAAGAAGAGATAAGATCAGAAATAAAGAAATCAGGACTACATTGGGGGTTATAGCAGCGCTATATTTTATTAGAAGACAGCAAGTAAAATGATTTGGCCATGCAAGTAGGTTACCAATTAAAAGTATATAACAACAAGCAATGATGTACAGATCAAATAGAAGCCGAGGAAGAGGCCAACCACGTGAACGGTGGACGGAGGGAATAGCAGAGTCTATGGGAATATCGATACATGAAGCCCATAAGCGGGCACTCTCTCGCTGTTTATACTTCACCTAGACACCACACAAGGTACAAGAGGAACGTGATGAGATGAGATGATGAGATGAGATGATGGCTTGCTTGCTTGTGTTCGCTGGCTGTGAACTCTAGCGTGAAGTCCTGTATGTCGGATGAAGACATCCTGGTGCCTTGGAAACACATCTGCGTCCCTATGAGACGAGATGAGCGCCTGGCTTAGTGACTAGAATGCTGAGTTTTCCTTTGGGACACCAACGTTCGAATCCTCGGTAAGGTGTGGAGATTTTTTTTCTGTCGGGGCAAAAAGACAACCCTACCTGCACAGTTCGCTGCGACTGCACTAGCCAGGCGGCCTGAATTCCTCATGCTCAAGACCCAACTGCCATACACTGCAAGTACTAGAGGCAGTAGGACAGATGACAGGTCACGTTTTACTGCCGCTGGAATAGCATGAGAAATTAATCCACGGGTATTATTGATCAACACTCTTAGAAGTAGAGTATGTGCATTAGCAAAGTTGACAGGAAACTGTGCTGATAATGACATCAGCACGGTGGGACGAGGGTTCGATGTCCGAGCTCACCGACTGCGAAGTGAGGAAAATCTTGGTGACCTATTCCTCCGTGCCGTTAACCTACACAATATAATGGCACTATCACACCACAGACCCATAGAGTTATTATGATAGAAGTAGACGAAGTAAGCAGAGCTTGCAGGACACACTATAATCTATAAGGGGCATTCATTTAAAATCCGTTCGTGCCGCACCGCGCGTAATTGCGTACGTTGAACATGATCATGTCATAGTCATGTGATAAGTACTGACCAATGAATAAAAGAACAAGTGTTTATCGTCCCATTGTGCATAGGTTCTGTTTCTGACCGTTGAGAAAATGGCCGGGTTGATCCAAAATCCGTCCAAAGAAGCTCAAAGAGCAGTGATTCAGTTTCTTTCATTTGAAGGATGCCGACCAGTGGACATTCATCGTAGAATGCAGGCAGCGTACGGTAACAAATGTGTGTCGAAGACAACAGTGACAGACTGGGCACAGATGTTTCGGAAAGGGTGTCAGTTCACGACAGATTTTCGACGGCCAGGTCAAGCGCATATTGTTGCAACAGAAACAAATCATCGCCAAAATTGATGCAGCAGTACAGACGAACCGTTGTCGAAGAATACGTTCGCTAGCGAAAGAATTTGATGTGTCAATTGGGACAATTCAAAAGGTCGTTCGTAAGAAACAGCAATACCGAAAGGTGTGTTCACAGTGGGTACCACGGATGTTGACCGACCACCAAAAAGAGGAGTGCATGGGATGATGGTATTTGAACCACTTGCTGCGTTACAGAGTGGGGGGTGATGTGTTTCTCTTCCTCATAGTGACAAGCGATGAATCATGGTGTCACAACTTTGAGCCGAGCAGCAAAAGAGAGAGCATGCAATGGAAGCATGCTGGATCACCAAAAGCCAAACAATTCAAGTTACAGGTTTCCGCTGGTAAGGTTATTCTGAGCTCATTGTTTGACCATGAAGGACTAATGTTGGCCGTCTTTAAAGAACCTGGCGTCAACTTCAACTGTATCCACTTCTTGCGAACACTAGACAAGTTGCAAGAAGCCATCAAGAATAAACGAAGATAATGCTCGTCCGCATGTCACAAAGATTGTGCAGGAAGCATTAACTTGGAAGAAGTGGAAAATTCTGCAACATCCAGCTTATAGTCCTGATTTGTCACCATGTGATTTTCATTTCTTCGGACCTATAAAGAAAGCTCTCAAGGGGCAAATATTTCACACAATTGCAGACGTAATGAACGTGGTAAACACTTGGTTCAATGAGCAACCACAATCATGTTATTTGCGGACATCATTCGCCGCCTACCTAAGCAATGGAAAATTTGCCTGAATGCCTACGGCGACTTCTTCTGACCAACCCATGGTACATAATTCATTCAAAATGAATGCGTTTTTTAATTCTACCACACCTGTTAATGCTTCTTTCATGCTTTTGAAATAAAGCCGTTGGAACGGGTTTCAAATAAACGCCCCTAATATACCTTTAGTGTATTTGTCATGTTAATGTTTATTACATTTTGAAGCCTGCTATGACCAAAAACCGAAATGTGTCTGCTACAATTCTTGATGTCGGCAGTATTTCGAGTGGCAATCGGGGATTTTAAGAAGAACAATTCTCACACAGAAACGGCAAATAACACGCGAAGAATTTAATTCGCCGCATGGTTGCATGTGAAACATTGTAGAGGCAAGCAGTACTCAGTCTGGATGCGTTTCACACGACTGTTTGATGTTGTGCGACTAAGGGGCCGTGGTATCTTACACAACAACCGGTTGTTTCTCCAGGGACTTTTGATGTCATTTGGAAGAGGAAGTGTGTTTGTTCGTTGAGTAAAGTTGAGAATCGTGATTGTACGTGTGTATGTGTTGTGTTCAATAATGAAACGACAATGTCAGCGTGTGTTCAGTAAAATAGTAAAATGTTAAAGCGAAATGTGTGTGTGTGTGTGTGTGTGTGTGTGTGTGTGTGTGTGTCTGTCTGTCTGTCTGTCTGTCTGTCTGTCTGTGTGTGTGTGTGTGTGTGTGTGTGTGTGTGTGTGTGTGTGTGTGTGTGTGGAGGGGGGATAGAATTATGAAGCCGAAGAGTGTGTGTGTGTGTTTAGTAAGCAGAATTGTGTGTTAGTGAAACAGAGATGAAAACAGGAACAAGATTCATTTATTTCTGCTACGGTGAAGTGAGGAGACGAGCGCTACCCGAATACGTAGGGCCAAAGAAGAAAATAAAGAGAGAGAGAGAGAGAGAGAGAGAGAGAGAGAGAGAGAGAGAGAGAGAGAGAGAGAGAGAGAGAGAGAGAACCTCTTACCTTTCTCGGTTAACAAGAATAATAAAGGAATAAGTTAAGAAGATCCAGGAATGGGCAGACAGGGAATAAGACAAAGTTTCTCCGATTCCAGACAAAGAATTTCTCCGAGGTTTGTTCTGACAACATTGATTGTACAACTAGAGTCTACCAACTAATCGACAAAGTAAGAATAACACAAGTATCATTTTGTTTATTAAACTTCTAAAAGCAACAATAATATGCAGACATGTTGCATCAACAATATCTCCCAAATGTTATAAAGGGTATGCAGTAAACCAATAACTAACAGAACAGCAACCATACAGGCATCAGATAAGAACTTAGAATCCAGCAAAAGCAAACAACAGAAATTCTAAGTACAGCAACAACTTCTAAGTACAACAAATACCATAAGTATAGCAGTGTCGTGTCCTCCTTTACAGTGTCGTCCCTGGAGTGAAGAGAGTCGACACCCACATTATAATATTTTTTTCCTCTCAATATTCTGGAGAATCCACCAGCTTCCGTCCAACACACTCCATCAGCCTATGGACACCTTTTCCTATCACTCTCTCACTGTCGTACTATGCCCCCTTCTCATACTTCCCCAACGCAACATACTCAACAACTCTTGCTTCTAAAAATTAATAAAGATTAATTTATTAAAAGAAAAGTGTAACGTATATGAGACGTGTATGTGAAGAAAATGTGTGACGTGTTCTATAAAGTGTGTAGAATCGGACTCTCAGACAACAACCCAGTCAGCTGATCCCAGCAAGGATAGACCACAGCACGTTACGTCAGAACATGTACTTCTCACCCGTTGCCGAAACCATCTTGCCCGGTACTGCTTTGCCTCTGTAGACCTATGGTAATCCAATTTCATGAACATCCGAAATAGACACCGGTGGTATTAACAGTTAATCATGGACCGGTTGCACTCTACACAATGTCCATTCCTAACGTTCCTTAACAAACTGCACAAGTCTTTTGTAGTGTGTACGCAGTTAGTTAGTTAGTTAGTTAGTCGACAGATCATCCTCGTTGCACATCGAACCATTCAGTCCATAAGTGCTAATTTCTAATGTTAATTGTTGCTGTACTAACACTAGGTACTCTTAGCCGGTTCTCGGTTCGTTACTACTGTCTAATGCTGTGTGGTGCATCAGTATGCATCACTCTCTTTGATGAATCAATTTCCTTCTAGCGTAAGTTACGTTCTGTATGCAACTCTAGTGACTCTTGAACTGGTGTTCTTCCCTTTTGAATTTGATTTTTTCCCAAAAACTTGTTGAGTTTCCTTGGATCTGGTAGGGAACCTAGGATAGAAACAACACATCTGGTGATAGTACTAGTCACTGATCCTTTCGGCTGAGTGTAAGCCTATCACCTTGCTTAATGATCTTTAGCTAACTAGAATTAGTCATAGAGCAGATTAGCTACCCACCTAGAGCCGAATCAGGCTATGACAACGAAAAAATCAGCCAACAGAATGCGGACCCCCGCCCACCAGGGACACCTACGGGAAGATCCCAATTATCCCTCATTACTCAATTCTCAACTAGTAAAGCTTATCAGCACTTCACTAATCTATTCTAGCTAACAGAGCCACGTATCACTTCACTACTCTAGCTAGTTTCCACTAACAGTGCTAATCATCACACTATAGTTTAACAAGGCCACAGTCTATATTAATTATAACGAATATATATATAATAGGTTATACCTTACGGCACTGCAGTTTACACTAAATTACATCTAATGGTAGCCATACAGGCTCGTGTAAACTAAATCAAATATCTCCTTCACACGTTAGATGTTCTAACTGCTGCAGTGACAAGCATGTCTGCCTAGATCCACATTTTCAAGTTTTCCCAGTTGGTCCCAACTCGGGTTTTTATGGCAACTCCTAAAGTTGGCCACGTGACGTTATCCTTTATTCCCCCACACAGGTGGCACAGTGGCAGATCATCCCTTGTCAGGAAACTATTTTCCTGGCTTAAGTTCTGTCAAAGTTGTCAGTAATAGTTTAGATTCTCAAAACAAGCCAGCGAGTTTCTGTCGAGTTACAACAAAGAGTTGCAAATAACCCCGTCAATCCTCTCGATGTGCCGGACCCCAAGAATTGACAGATGCACTGTTTTCTCCCTAGTCGGGCACTTCCGACCTGTTGATAAACTGTCAATCTTCTGTTCCGTGGTGACAATCCCAGCCGCCATTTCCGTCTGATGTCCGGCAGTATAGATGACAAACGGAACCATTCCATATCCTAAGCCGACAATCATATGTGATTCTAACTGTTAATGAACTGCCAACTCGATGTATCCATTCCTTCTCACTCACCACCAAATGTGTTTATGGGCTGACACGATGTAACCTGTGCAGCTGTGTTTACTCTGTTAGTAAAAATAGTTGTCGCTGGCAGATCGTCCGCTTAATCCGAAAATCCTCTATAATAATCAACCTGTTAAACACACGGTTTTATTTTGTGACATAGGCCCCCTCTTAAGAGAGTAGTCCATCTCACTCTTCTCCACCGTGAGTTTAATCCAGATGATTCATTCTTCTTCTTCAGGAGCTGGGTGTCTTGACAAGAAGTCCGCTCCAACATTTTCCTTCCCAGGAATGTACTCTACTGTGAAATTATACGGTTGAAGTAACAACGACCACCGCATCAAACGTGCGTTGAGCTTCTGAGAAGTAGCCAGGAACATCAGAGGTTGCTGATCCGACTGGACTCGAAAATTAACTCCATATAAATATGGCTGAAATTTTTGCACTGCCCATACGAGGGACAAGCACTCTCTCTCGACGGTTGAATAATTCCTCTCCGCCTGTAGAAGTTTCTTACTTGCGTATGCCACAGGTTTCAAAACCGAAGCATCGTCTTTTCCTTCCTGTAACAAAGCGGCTCCAATTCCAATCGCACTCGCATCTGTTCTCAACACAAATTGTTTGGAAAGGTCAGGGAGCTGTAATACAGGTTTGCTGACCAAGGCCTCCTTTAACTGACTATAGGCATTCTCACATTCTGGTGTCCAAATGATTTGATCCGGTAATCCCCTTTTCAAGGTTTCCGTCAACGGAGCTCCCAGTTCAGTGAAATGTGGGATAAATTTATGGTAGAACCCACACAACGAGAGAAAAGATCGCACATCCTTCTTCGTTTTCGGTCTAGGTGCATTTCTGATTTTCTCCAGGTTCTTCTCTTCTGGAACAATGTGTCCTGGAGTAATGGTGTGACCTAGAAATTCCAGAGTCTGGTAACCAATCATGCACTTGGTTGGACGAGCAGTAAGCCCTGCTTCCTTGAGCCTCTTAAACACTCTCTCCAAGGATTGTAAGTGGTCATCCAAGCTGTCACTGGAAATCAGAATATCATCCATGAATGAGATGATGGATGGATCCTGTAACGGATCTAGTAAAGTCCTCATCATGCGTGTAAACACACTAGGTGCATTGCTGAGTCCAAAGGGCATGACCTTGAATTCGTAGTGTCCACTGGGTGTACTGAAAGCTAACAGTGGTCGAATCTCCGGTTTGACTGGTATCTGATAGTACCCCCGACTCAGATCCACCTTCGAAAAGTACCGAGCCTTATGGAGCCTAGCGAATAGCTGAGTTGGATTCGGCAAAGGTTCCACCTGAAACTGTGTATGACTGTTCAGAAGTCGGTAATCTATACACAACCGGTGTTCTCCACTTGGTTTGCGTAACAAAACTACCCCCGCATTGTATGGGGATGTGGATGGTGCAATCACGTCATCCTCCAACAGTTTTTGTATTTCCTCCTCCAGGGCCTTTTCTTTAGAGAATGGCACTGGGTAAACCTTTTGGCGAACAGGCTCCTGTGTGGTCAAAGTCATCTCGAACTCAACCAACCTCGTTCGTCCTGGTTTATCAGTCAGTATCTCCTTATGAGACTTGAGAACCTGGGTTATCCTTTCCCTCTCCTGGGAGGTCAGATCAGGGTTCACTTGTACATCCCTATAGGTTTCCTGGTGTACCAAGGGATATTCCCTGCCCTCGTTGGTTCCCGCTTCCGTCTCCACTGCAACAGCCATTGCCATGAGGTGAGCTGCCTTGTCTCCGGGTCTCTCTTCGTATTTCCGCAAGAGATTGATATGAAAAATCTTCGACTTTCCCCGGATCCGGATCTGATAGTTGGTTCTGGATATTACCCTTTCCACGGGAAATGGTCCTTGCCAACCTATCTCCAGTTTGTTGTTTCCCGTTGGGAGTAGCAACAAGACTTTATCTCCCACCTCTAGAGATCTTTCTTTAGACCTACGGTTGTAGTAAGCCGCATGTCTTTTCCTGGCCTTTTTCAAGTTTTGATTTGCCAGAGTCCATCCCTTGTGGAGTTTTTCTTTCAGTTCCTCCACGTATTTATAGGATGAGATCACTTCTTCTGACGTCCCCTCTTCAGTCCAACTCCTCAACATGGCTTCCAACGGTCCTTTGATTGGACGACCAAACAGCAACGTAGCGGGTGGTAGTCCTGTTGAGCCATGAGGAACTTCCCTATAGGCAAAGAGTGCTGCTGGGATATATTCATCCCACCTATCCGGTTTTTCCTGCGCTAATTTCCTGAGCATTGTCATCAACGTGCCGTTGAAACGCTCTACTTGTCCATTGGCTTGAGGGTGGTAAGGGCTGGTATGTATGTGGTTAGAGTGAAACACCCTAAATACCTCCTCCATGAGTTTTCCACAAAACTGAGATCCATTGTCCGTCAGAATTTGATCCGGAAAGCCTAATCTGGTAAAGGCCTCCATCAGTGCGTCCGCCACTCTTTTCGAGTCAATCGTGGTCAACGGTATAGCCTCACCCCACATTGTACAGCAATCCACCATTGTGAGTATATACATGTTCCTCTTCCTAGTCCTGGGAAGTGGACCCACGATATTGATGGCTACCCTCTCGAAAGGAGAGTTCATGATGGGCATCTCCCCCAACACCACCGGTGCTGTCCAGTGTTTCGGTGCCACCCTCTGGCACTCAGGGCATGACTTCACATACCGACGCACATCATCTGTCATTCCCGGCCAATAGTAATGGCAGGAAATTCGCTGCATGGTGGCGGCAATACCCATGTTTCCACTAAAGGAGATGGTATGCTCCATATGAAGAATCTGGGACCGGTGAGCTTTCGGGACGACCAACTGACCGTATAGGTTGTCTCCCCTTCCTGCTCTCCTGTAGAGTATCCTATTCTTCATGTAGTACTGCCCCCGTCCTGGTGGATCAGCACTTTTCTGCAGCTTTTTGTAGCAAGGACGTAAAGTATCATCCTCACTCTGGGCAGTTCGTAGCTCCCCCGGCATTGGGTTAGTCACAATTGCTTCTGCCTCTTCCGTTCTCGTCTGAGAGCGAGTCTGCATTGCTCCCATATGGATTGGCTCCCTGGGCATTCCCAGAAAGACATACCGGCAACCTAGGATTACTGGAAAAATGGGATCGTTCAATACAGCGGCCTTGATGGTGCCGGTGACGTACCTTGACCGAATCTCCACATTAGCAACGGGCAACTTCATGGTTACAGCACTCTTCTGTGCAGGCTGTATATCCAAGGTCTCACCTGTGAATTGTTCTGGATGTACCAGATCCGCAGAAATCACGGCCTCCCCGTCCAGTCCTGTGTCGTATAAACACTCCACTTGACGACCGTTAACCTCTACCAATTCCACTACAGGTGGTTTTTCCTGGTCTGGAGTCTCTTCCTCGGCCTCGACCTGTTCGGTGGGCTCCACCTTAGGTTTCCCTGAGCACACGACGAATTGAGTGTCTCCTGACTTTCCCCTGCAGTCAATAGCATTGTGCGTATTCGACTGGCATTGGTTGCACAATTTCCCTGTCCTAGATTTTCTATTGCCAGACTTGAGTGAGCTCTCCTGGTGGCGAGCTCCCTTGTTGACCTTGGCATATTCCGTGACAACCTCCTTGGAAGTCACTTGACATGCTGCGAAGTGAGGGTTCTTAGCCTTCGATTTGCAGTCCCTCGTATTGTGAGAGGGTGACTTACAAATTGAACACCACTTCTCCGACGACGGTCGTTTAGGTGTAGAGCTTGAAGTGCTCTTGCTTCCCTCCTTCTTCTTCTCTGAACTAACCTCTGATTTTTGCACATAAGGTTCCCACTTTTTTGTTCCTGAGTTTTTGGTTTTCTTCTTGTCATGTTTCTCTTGACTTTTGGAGTTGGTGGAAAGGTTCTCCCCTGCCTCCCCATGTACTTCGACGAACCGTTCTGCTAATTTAGTCACGAGGTCAATACGTTCCGCTCCTTGTTCTCCCAGGAACGTCCTGAGAGGTTTAGACATTTGCTTCTTCAGCTGGTCGACCACCATGAGCTCTTCCAGACTCTCATAGTCATGTGCGAACCCAGCCAAATCCATCCACTTATGGAGATAAGATTTTAGACGCAAACTGTAGGCGGTAAACAACTCCCCGGGTTCTCGTTTCGCTGCTCGAAATTTTTTCCGGTAGGTATGTGACGTAACCTCGAATCGTTTCAGCAGAGCCGTCTTTAACTCGTCATAATTGTTCTCATGTCCTGGTGGCAGGCGAGAATAAACCTCGTATCCGGTCCCGCGTAAACCCTGGGATAGCTTAAGATTCCATTTGTTACGCTCCAGACCCATAGCAACTGACATAGCCTCGAAGCGTTGAAGGTATTTGTCAATCTTCTCTTTGTCCTCCTCGTAGACCGCCAAAGGAAACTTCATGGCACGGTACCCATGTCCACCTACTGGTGTTGACCCTGGGATGGAGGAACCTCCAACTGCTCCCTCAGTTTCTCCATTAGATTGACTCTTCAACTCGAGTTCCCTCATCCGGTACTCGTGCTCCCTTTTCTGTGCTTCCTGTTCAGCTTCTAATTTCCTAGTTGCTTGCTCAGCTTCAAATTTCCTAGCTGCTTGCTCAGCTTCAAATTTCTTAGCTGCTTGCTCAGCTTCCAATTCCATCCTTCTCAATTCCAACTCGGCCTTTCGATCTTCCCTTTCTGCTTGACGATACTCTCTCTCCACTTCCTGTATGTAATCCGTTAGAGCAGACCCCGACAATCCCATGTCCTCCCCCTTTGCCTTTAATTCTAACGTGGTTAGTTTAGGGGTGGCCATTATACAGAGAGGTAAGCTAGCAAGTCGAGTACAATATAACTGCAAATTACTATATGAACAAGTACTATAAATCTAGATATTACCACGCACAGCACATTCACTCAGTGACAAGAGTAGAATCAGGACCACAGACCTATGCAGACGTGTGAAGTGTGAACAGGTAAGATATTAGTCCTAACCCCTATCCACATTCACTCTAGCTGGATTCTCCAAAATGATATCTCCCTCTTATAACTAAGGATCCCGTGTCCAAAGACCCCGTTGTCAGAAGATCCCACTGTCAAAGGTTCCTGCTTGCAGGAGATCTCGCTGTCCAAGGATTCCGTTTACGGGAGATCCCGCTGTCCAAGGATTCCGTTTACGAGAGATCCCGCTGTCCAAAGATCCCGTTTACGAGAGATCCCGCTGTCCAAAGATCCCGTTTACGAGAGATCCCGCTGTCCAAAGATCCCGTTTACGAGAGATCCCGCTGTCCAAAGATCCCGTTATCGATCCCCCAATAATGTCGTGTCCTCCTTTACAGTGTCGTCCCTGGAGTGAAGAGAGTCGACACCCACATTATAATATTTTTTTCCTCTCAATATTCTGGAGAATCCACCAGCTTCCGTCCAACACACTCCATCAGCCTATGGACACCTTTTCCTATCACTCTCTCACTGTCGTACTATGCCCCCTTCTCATACTTCCCCAACGCAACATACTCAACAACTCTTGCTTCTAAACATTAATAAAGATTAATTTATTAAAAGAAAAGTGTAACGTATATGAGACGTGTATGTGAAGAAAATGTGTGACGTGTTCTATAAAGTGTGTAGAATCGGACTCTCAGACAACAACCCAGTCAGCTGATCCCAGCAAGGATAGACCACAGCACGTTACGTCAGAACATGTACTTCTCACCCGTTGCCGAAACCATCTTGCCCGGTACTGCTTTGCCTCTGTAGACCTCTGGTAATCCAATTTCATGAACATCCGAAATAGACACCGGTGGTATTAACAGTTAATCATGGACCGGTTGCACTCTACACAATGTCCATTCCTAACGTTCCTTAACAAACTGCACAAGTCTCTTGTAGTGTGTACGCAGTTAGTTAGTTAGTTAGTTAGTCGACAGATCATCCTCGTTGCACATCGAACCATTCAGTCCATAAGTGCTAATTTCTAATGTTAATTGTTGCTGTACTAACACTAGGTACTCTTAGCCGGTTCTCGGTTCGTTACTACTGTCTAATGCTGTGTGGTGCATCAGTATGCATCACTCTCTTTGATGAATCAATTTCCTTCTAGCGTAAGTTACGTTCTGTATGCAACTCTAGTGACTCTTGAACTGGTGTTCTTCCCTTTTGAATTTGATTTTTTCCCAAAAACTTGTTGAGTTTCCTTGGATCTGGTAGGGAACCTAGGATAGAAACAACACATCTGGTGATAGTACTAGTCACTGATCCTTTCGGCTGAGTGTAAGCCTATCACCTTGCTTAATGTTCTTTAGCTAACTAGAATTAGTCATAGAGCAGATTAGCTACCCACCTAGAGCCGAATCAGGCTATGACAACGAAAAAATCAGCCAACAGAATGCGGACCCCCGCCCACCAGGGACACCTACGGGAAGATCCCAATTATCCCTCATTACTCAATTCTCAACTAGTAAAGCTTATCAGCACTTCACTAATCTATTCTAGCTAACAGAGCCACGTATCACTTCACTACTCTAGCTAGTTTCCACTAACAGTGCTAATCATCACACTATAGTTTAACAAGGCCACAGTCTATATTAATTATAACGAATATATATATAATAGGTTATACCTTACGGCACTGCAGTTTACACTAAATTACATCTAATGGTAGCCATACAGGCTCGTGTAAACTAAATCAAATATCTCCTTCACACGTTAGATGTTCTAACTGCTGCAGTGACAAGCATGTCTGCCTAGATCCACATTTTCAAGTTTTCCCAGTTGGTCCCAACTCGGGTTTTTATGGCAACTCCTAAAGTTGGCCACGTGACGTTATCCTTTATTCCCCCACACAGGTGGCACAGTGGCAGATCATCCCTTGTCAGGAAACTATTTTCCTGGCTTAAGTTCTGTCAAAGTTGTCAGTAATAGTTTAGATTCTCAAAACAAGCCAGCGAGTTTCTGTCGAGTTACAACAAAGAGTTGCAAATAACCCCGTCAATCCTCTCGATGTGCCGGACCCCAAGAATTGACAGATGCACTGTTTTCTCCCTAGTCGGGCACTTCCGACCTGTTGATAAACTGTCAATCTTCTGTTCCGTGGTGACAATCCCAGCCGCCATTTCCGTCTGATGTCCGGCAGTATAGATGACAAACGGAACCATTCCATATCCTAAGCCGACAATCATATGTGATTCTAACTGTTAATGAACTGCCAACTCGATGTATCCATTCCTTCTCACTCACCACCAAATGTGTTTATGGGCTGACACGATGTAACCTGTGCAGCTGTGTTTACTCTGTTAGTAAAAATAGTTGTCGCTGGCAGATCGTCCGCTTAATCCGAAAATCCTCTATAATAATCAACCTGTTAAACACACGGTTTTATTTTGTGACAAGCAGAAACCTTCAGTCCAGCAAAATACTAAGTGCCGCGAAAACCTAAAGTACAGCAACAAAAGAACCAAAAAAAAAAAAAACAAAACAAAGTAAAGCGAAAAATACTTCGTTCAACGAAAACCCAGGAAAATCTAAAATCTAAAATTCTGGCTTTTCCTGTAGATAAAATAGAATCAAACAAAAATACTATTAGGCAAAGACAAGTCAAACATCTCAACACGACCCAACAAGACAACACCAACACTGAGTCTTTCTACGTAAGACTGACAACACTCTTGTACTTGTGACGATTAGACGCAACAAGACACAACATCTTAACATTTGATTACATTATCCAACATCAGACATCACAAGCAAACACAACATCTCAACACTGATTCAGTTAACTTACATCAGATATTGCATGCAAACAATATCTCAGCACTGATTTGGTTAACATACATCAGGCATTGCAATCAAACAAAACAATTGACCACTGATTTGGTTAATGTACATCAGAATGGCACCTTTGTGCTGGTAAATTAGGCAACCTCTTCTTCATACCAATATGGCTACATTTACCAAGGAACCCATAATAAGCTCACTGTCTACACATTGAAGAATATTTTATGTACTAATTTGTGCCAAGTCACTCGTAACAGGGGGCAACACAGTCTTCCTATAGACTTCTTGCTTAGTTCTTGCTTGTGTCAACTCAACTTAGAGCATATGTTCACAGCTATAGAACACTATCAATGTTCAGTCCATGATACAGCCACAATCAAACACCACCGACCATACCCCCAGTCTAATACTCTACAATTCTCTACCTACTGTTACGCACACCGGCAACTGTTCTTCTAACACACCATACTCTTTTCCTTACTATGAGACATATATTGACAGGTTGTTCTCCTGTATTCCACATCTGCTAGTCCGCTTTACTCCTATACTAATACCAGCTTCAAATACGCATGGCCCTGCGCCCTTCCTCAGCAAAGTCGCACTTCATTCTCAGTTGCCACGGTTTCATTATGATTACTGATACGCGTACTAAAAGTACATTATTTCCTATGTTCCGTAGCTGTCAGTCCATGGAGTCCAATACATTGCTTCCTTCCAAGCATGGGCATATAAGACATCATTCAACCCACAGATAACAAATGCCCCTATCAAATCATCCGCATTGGCATTCCCTCCAGTTGTGCTACTGCTATTCTGTGGCAACAAACATGTTTAACTATGAAAAGCAAAGTACACTCATACAGAGTGGAATTACAATATTTGTAGAGTGTGAAAAAATGCAACACTTACCCATAGGAGAGTTACAACACTCACAGAAAGCTATAGATAAAAATGTAATACACATGAAATCAATTGGAAAACCCTTTGAGGCCACTAAAGCAGTTCATAAATAAGCACATAGAGTATCAAGTGAAAGTACAAAAATAATGGTAAGAGTGCACCATTCATATGAGACAGCATCAAAGCATAACAATGTCCATATCAACACTAATATGACATAGTATCTGATATTACAAATTAATAATCAACAAGTGGTGACTGAGGCCAAACACAATTATTGTACTATACTTTGTGACTAGACAACATATGTCCAGTTAATTTCTCTCTTCTCCATTCTTTCTATGGTGTACTGGTTTATAATTCTAACTTTCTTATGTCTCCTGGGATATACATAACATAAACACATCTCCGCAATAGATGGCACGTCGCATAATTCTATACGCTTTCCATTATACGACTTGACCGCATCTACAACTCCAGTTATATGATGCCACTACCAGTCTGATACACCTGCACAAACATTACTGCATTCTGGTAACAGATGTGATACCAGACTTCAATTACTGCTAAATAAATTCCTTTACTATGCAACCAGATTGTTGAATCTGCCAAATGGTATGTAATTTTAACATTAAAGAACACTGCAGTGATTCATTCAGGATATTCTAGTTAACTGTGTACCTACTTAAAAGTACCATACCCCACCCGAGTCATTTCTCCTCTGTTACTATTCATGTGGCCTAACCACATTTATCATCCATCATGTGCCATGCCGATAAGCGTGGGCGGTCATGTTCTGTCATCTCACTGGATCACCAGAGTCGTGGATCAGCTCCGTGTTCCTGTCTGGACCATGCCACGTGGCCAAACCATCCAGGTATTTACTTCTCGGTCTTCCTCTTGGTCTCTTCCCTTCGATCGTGCCAGTTTTCACGAAGTTCTCCAATTCATTTCTTCTCATAACATGCCCAAAAATTTTGACTGTCTACGCCTAATGACTCTAAACAGTTTACGATCTTCATTTGCTTGTTGAAGGCCTTGTTCATTGGTTTTTCTGTCTGTCCATGGTATTCTTTGCTATTTTCCTCAGAAACCACATTTCCACAGCCATCAGTTGTTTTTCAGCTTGACTGCTTATTGTCCACGCTTCACATCCATACAAAAGCACAGGTTCTATGTAGCACTTCAACACTCTTTTTCACGTTTCAGTTGATATCTTTTTATTGGTCAGTATGTTTTTCATCTTGCAAAAAGGCTACCTTCGCAATGGCAATTCATGTTCTAGTCTCTTCAAGGCATCTCCCATCAGATGGTATGACTGTGCCGAGATAACTGTATCGATTCACTTGATTAGAATATGCCTATTTACTCGTATATCACATTGTGGTATTTCAAAGTGACGACCATAATCTGTGTCTTCTTAATATTCAGTTCTAACCCTTGTTGTTCTCTGTGAGCAACAACCGTATCTACTAAATGTTGCAGGTCCTGTTCATTGTCTGCAATCAAGACTGTATCACCTGCATATCTAATGTTGTTGATGTATCGTCCCCCAATGTTGATTCCTTCCTAACCATATAGCTTAACCAAATTTCAATTTAGCCACTGATAGCCTACATCATTGTCACTTATAACATATAAATATCTGTTTCTGCTTTACACATTTAGAGAAGTGTGTATGTGTGTGGAGTAACACCTTATTTGACAGAGACGTGTATATGTGTTTTCGGATTAACACCTTACACGACTGGGAAGTGTGTATGTGTGTGTGGAGTAACACCTTATACGACATGCTAGTATGTTTGTGAAGTTGTATCAAGGTAAGGCCGCCTTGAAGTGTCAAGGGGTAGGCCTTAGCTACTTAGTTACATATTCTTTACAGTCAACACCAAGATTTTTTTGCCGTTTGTTATTCCTGGGCAAGTTTACGTTCAGTAGTTTGCCATTGCTTTTTGAACGACCGGCACTCATACCATTGTACGTAAATCATCACAAGGCGGTCTGCTTCCAAATCGCCGGCAGCTGTATTTGGAACGCGGTATGCAGGATTCCAAATTGCATTCGTTATATTTCGCCACAGAGCAGGCGGTAGCATTCGTTATATTTCGTCACAGAGCAGGCGGTAGCCCTTAACATATTCTAAGGCACGGCATATGAGGTAAGGGTGCCAGTTCCCTTATTCGTCGCATTTCCTCCCCAGACAACTCCAATAATATTAGAGGAATCGAATAGCATCTATTTTTATGAGGCTGGATGGGTCTCAGAGCTGCACTGACCGGGAAAAGATAATCCTGATCTATGTCATGGCAGGGAGGCGCACTAACAACCGCATCACCGTTGCTTGCATGTATAAAGGGGAACTGCCTAAAAGCGAATGTTGTGCTGGCTATTTATTGCGTCTAGACAAGAACCTGGCAGGGTGTTGCACGGATGTCGTGTAATGTCAAGCGGTTTACAGACGGCCAAAAAAGCCTCATTATCATCACATTCAGTGACATGTTGGTGTATCTAAGTCTCATTATCATCACATTCAGTGACATGTTGGTGTATCTAAGTCTCATTATCATCACGTTCAGTGACATGTTGGTGTATCTAAGTCTCATTATCATCACATACAGTGACATGTTGGTGTATCTAAGTCTCATTATCATCACATTCAGTGACATGTTGGTGTATCTAAGTCTCATTATCATCACATACAGTGACATGTTGGTGTATCTAAGTCTCATTATCATCACATTCAGTGACATGTTGGTGTATCTAAGTCTCATTATCATCACATTCAGTGACATGTTGGTGTATCTAAGTCTCATTATCATCACGTTCAGTGACATGTTGGTGTATCTAAGTCTTATTATCATCACATTCAGTGACATGTTGGTGTATCTAAGTCTTATTATCATCACATTCAGTGACATGTTGGTGTATCTAAGTCTCATTATCATCACATTCAGTGACATGTTGGTGTATCTAAGTCTCATTATCATCACGTTCAGTGACATGTTGGTGTATCTAAGTCTCATTATCATCACATTCAGTGACATGTTGGTGTATCGAAGTCTCATTATCATCACATTCAGTGACATGTTGGTGTATCTAAGTCTCATTATCATCACGTTCAGTGACATGTTGGTGTATCTAAGTCTCATTATCATCACATTCAGTGACATGTTGGTGTATCTAAGTCTCATTATCATCACGTTCAGTGACATGTTGGTGTATCTAAGTCTCATTATCATCACATTCAGTGACATGTTGGTGTATCTAAGTCTCATTATCATCACGTTCAGTGACATGTTGGTGTATCTAAGTCTCATTATCATCACATTCAGTGACATGTTGGTGTATCTAAGTCTCATTATCATCACGTTCAGTGACATGTTGGTGTATCTAAGTCTCATTATCATCACATTCAGTGACATGTTGGTGTATCTGTAGACGTACACTTGAACTTCTGGCACAGCAACTCTACACAGAATAGAGATATCAGTTTCTCGAGAACCTTTGAGATGATATTGAAATATGTTAGCGAAAAATAAAGTCACAACAGTTAAATGGTCTACAAGGTGTGGACTGCGCCTTGCCCTGCAGCCAGCAGGGTTAGGATCGGCTAGCCTCTCGCAGGAGGGGTGACAAGTGAAAATTAGTAGCCTTCCAATGACCCGCAGATACACAAGTCAACCCCACTTCCACGCGGTGTAGACTGGGAAACCATGACCGCGAGGTCATGAGCTAAAGGGGTTATGGCTGGCCTTAAGGGATGGATCCCTATTGTCAGATGTTTGTCCTAAACCTGCTACTGGCCTAGCAAGCCAGCAGGGGATCTTCATACTGCTCGTAGAAAAACTAAGAAGTATAAATAGAGTGAACAAACCTATGTAGAAGCTTATACAACAGTGAATGCATAATGAGAGCAATTGGAGGACACTCAGAACCCTTCACCATAAGATCCGGAGTACGACAAGGTTGTGTCCTGTCCCCTCTCTTGTTCATAACATATATAGACAACATATGTAAAGAACCAGCCAGAGACCACAAGAACACCGCATGACGAGTACACGGAAGAAGAACCATCTGCAAATCTAACCATAAGAGCACTCCTGTTTGCGGACGACCAAACACTAATAGTAAAATCAGAAGCTGAATTGCAAGACCACAAGAATAGTCTAAATGAAATGTGTAGGGAACATAACATGAAAATTAGCACAAGTAAAACAGAGGCAATGACTGTAACTAAAGAAGAAAAAGCAACAACTATTCACCTAAACGAACATCCCTTGAAACAAGTAAAAAGTTTCAAGTACATAGGAAATATTATATCGTCAAATGGCAAATAAGAAGACGAGATCGAAAATAGATGCAATAAGGCAAACCAACTCATTGGACAAATGGCACCATTACTAAAGAACAAACATGTATCAATAACTACTAAGAAAGGACTTTACAACATAATCTTCCTACCTACTCTATGTTACCAATACCAAATCTGGACAATGATAGAAAAAGAGAAACAAAAAATCACAACAGAAATGCGATTAATGAGAAAAATACTCAATGTATCAAGAATAGATAAGATCAAAAATTGGGGGTTATAGCAGCGCTAGATTTTATTAGAAGACAGCAAGTCAAATGGTTTTACCATGCAAGTAGGTTACCAAATAACAGTATAGCACAACAAGCAATGATGTACAGACCAGAGGGAAGCAGAGGAAGAGGCCGACCACGTAAACGATGGACGCAGGGAATAACAGAGTCCATGGGAATATGGATACATGAAGCCCATCAGCTCTCCAGCTGTTTATACTTCGCCTCGACAACGCAAGGTACAAGAGGAACATGATGAGATGAGATGAGTTAAATGACACTTTTGGAAGTAGGGGAACGAAATCGAAACAGATTATATGGAAAGAAATAGATATCACAGGACACATTCTGGGGAAAGAAATAGGGAATATTCTAGGGAGAGAAATAGAGATACAGGACACATTCTATGGAAAGAAATAGAGATCACTGGACATTTTCAATTGAAAGAAATAGTGATCACTGGACTCATTCTGTGGAAAGAAATTGGACACATTCTATGGAAATAAATAGAGATCACAGGACACACTCTAGGGAAAGAAATAGAGATCATTGGACTCATTCTACGAAAGAAATAGGACATATTGTAAAGAACGAAACAGAGATCACAGATCACATCATAGGGAAAGAAATAGCGATCACTTGACACATTCTAGGGAAAAAAATAGGGATCACTGAACTCATTCTAGGGAAAGAAATAGAGATCGATGGACTCATTCTAAGGAAAGAAATAGAGACCACTTAATTCATTCTAGGGACAGAAATAGAGATCACTCGACTCATTCTAGGGAAAGAAATAGATATCACTGGACCCATTCTCGGGAAAGAAATATAGATCACAGGACACATTCTGAGGAAAGAAATAGAGATCAAATGACACATTCTGGGGAAATAAATAAATCACAGGACACATTCTTGGGAAATAAATAGGACACATTCTAGGGAAAGAAACAGAGATCATAGGATACATTCGTGGGAAAGAAATAGAGATCACAGGACACATTCTAGAGACGTACGTGCGTGCGTGTCTGTGCATTATACGTATCCTTCACAGTGCGTGTGTGTATGTGTGTGAGTGTGTGTGAGTGTATGTGTGTGAGTGTGTGTGAGTGTGTGTGTGTGTGTGTGTGTGTAACACGTATCCTGTACAGTATGTGTGAACCCCAGCATGGTTTGGCTGTTCATGATTGACAACACAAGTGTATGTTCAGTAGTTTGCCATAGCTTTCTGAACGACAGACGCTCATGCCATTGTTCAAAATCAACCAAGCGGTCTGCTTCCACAATTCTGTTTCACCTGCAGCTGATTTCATACACGGTAAGCAGTATGAGAGAGAGAGAGAGAGAGAGAGAGAGAGAGAGAGAGAGGGGGGAGGGAGAGAGGGAGAGAGAGGGGGGAGGGAGAGAGAGGGGGGGAGAGAGAGAGGAGAGAGAGAGAGGGTGAGAGGGAGAGAGAGAGGGGGAGGGAGAGGGAGAGAGAGAGGAGAGAGTGAGATAGAGAGGGGGAGAGAGGGGGAGGGAGAGAGAGAGAGGGGGAGAGAGAGGAGAGAGAGGGAGAGAGAGAGAGAGAGAGAGAGAGAGAGACAGAGAGAGAGCGCAAAAATCAATTAAGTGAACTAAAATGTAGTAGGTCTATGGACTACGCTCGAGTTCAAACCAAGCGAGGGCAACAAAATATATTTCATGAAACAACTTCTGACAAAAAAGCGGTACTGTAACTTACACCTTAATTGTATATCAGTGGACATCGGAGCAGTCTATATATAATCCAGTGGCTTGACTCGCGCACAATTGTTCTTCCATAACACTCACTCGAGATGTCACTCTTTCACAAGCCAGGTGTAGTGCCTCTGTTGTGGCCATTCATTCATTCCTTCATTCATTCATTCATTCCTTCATTCATTCATTCATTCATTCATTCATTCAGTAGCATGTCCTTTGCAGAACTTCGCTCCAATAACAACCTTTCGGGAAACTTCTAGATCACAAGCAAGATGTCCCGCGTCCGATACACCCATCTGGACATCATCTGCCACATCCTGCACCCATCATCTCTTTGGCCTTCCTCTTCCTCTCTTCTCGGGCATATACTCCTCCATTATTGTTCTCTCCTAACTTTCATGACGTTTCAAGTGACCAAAATATATCAATTTTCTTTGTTTTGTTTTCGTCTTTAATAGCCGACCCTCTTCAATATTCAGCTCTTGAAGTATGGATGCATTTGTTCTTTTCTTTACCTAAGATATTCTTAGAACCCGTCTATAACATTTATATTCAAGGGCATTTATGCGCTACTCATCTTGTTTAGTAAGTGTCCAGGTCTTACAGGATATGTTGCAATGGGAAAGATGCATGCTCTTAAACATCTAGCTGTTTTAGTTCTATCTGTCCCACTCCATAATTTATTCACTTTTTTTTAAGTCTTTGAATAGCAATTGATAGTCGTCGTTTAATTTCTGTCATTGTGTCACCGTTGTTGGTAATCAATGACCCAAGATTGTGGTAATATGTACATTAATTACCACATCGCCAATCTACGTTGTGTTCTAGAGCTTCTCCGCTTCGTCGGTAGTGACCAGAGGTTCTGGCCGACCCACGGGTCAGATGGACACAGTGGACTGCAACTGTCACTGGTTAATGAAGATGAAGAAGGAGCACGTATGTGAATATCCCTAGAGCTGTGATGTCGGTTCTTGACTCAACCCCGCTTCATCGGTACACCTCCCTCCGTAGTGATCTAATCCAGACATTAATGTCTTTTATATCGGGCAACATTAAGCGAAACAATGACATGAATGATGTTTGTACACGTAGAAAGAAACTATAAGCCACGGCATGAACGTGGCAAGCACTAGACTGACGCCTTGTTCGTGTCTTGTAAAACCTGACTGCAACCCTTAAGTCACAAACACATCTGATTGTGAGCGAATGTCACCTGATGCAAGATACCAGGTTCATCCATTTGTTCATTTCAGCGTTCCGAGTTTCTGGCAAGCAAAGTTAACTGTGTTACTTTATTGTAAGGTTCTGTTATGTGTGCAAAGTTTAACAGACTAAACTGTGTCAGGAATTAAATTTACATTTTAGTCACTTTTGAGGGAACCTTTGACGAAATGCTGGACGTGTAAAACTAACGTTCAAGTGATATTTGTGTTTAAAAACTTCTGACATCAACTGCGTGAATGGACATTTTAATGTGCCAAAGAATATATTTGATAACTTCTGGACAAACAACTTTCATGTTCTAGTTACAACACAAACTAGCTTCATAAGAAACTAAAAGGAAGGAGACATCCTCATCTTCATAATACAACCCACGGGAGTACTGTTAAATTGAAGTCTTCAGAATCTGTTCGAGGAAACGGTTTTCGCGGTAAGTGTTACTATTACTTGTTGTTCGTTATACACTTGGGTATTGTTCTTTTGACATTGTTTCGTTGTCCTCTGTATGAAGTAACTCAGAAATAATGACATACTAGTCTTGGTTATCTATATTTTCCAGCGTTTGGGATTAGTTACCAATATTTCTGTCAGGTAACGGATAGTAACTTTATGGTTGGTTTCTTTGCTAGTTGTAATGTTAATACTTCAGTGTATAACTAACTAACAGTATAGCCTCCTTCTTATTTTCCTTATCATCATCATCTTCTTCTGCTTTTCATTGTCCTCCTCCTTTTTCTTCCCCCTCCTCCTCTTCTTCCTCTACATCCTCTCTGCCCTATTATTTTTTACCTCTACTTTCTTCTTTAATATTTCACATATCTTCTTCTTTCTTTTTCCATCTTCTCCCTCCTCCGTCTTTCTATTTTCTTTCTTCGTTCTTCCGCATTACTGCCTCGCCTCCTGCTTCTTCGTCTTCGGGAGACAGGTATTGAGCAAATATTGTGTCTATTATTGTTTCCCAGCCATTTTACCCGTTCCCAATAATTTCTCTTCTTTAAATGTTTGTGAATATACTGGACACAGCATTATGGTTCGATGTGTTTATGTGTTTGTTATTTGACTTATGCTGGTTTAATATAAAATTATGAGATCCATTGTGCTATCTCAATGGTTTGATACGAATTCTGTCCGTATTCCATAGTTTAGGTTCATCTGTATGATAGATCTGGCTAATGAAGACACTTTTTTGGAGTGTCTGGTTGGTCATGCGTAGAAGTACACTTGTTCCTGCAGCGAGGCGCTGTCATCATTTGGGGGTGACAGGTTCGAATCCCGGTCGGTAACTATAGCTTTCAAATACTGTGTTGTCTAGTGTGTCCTCTAATTTCAACTTCCTTCCTTTCCTTCTATGAGCGTCATACGATACTCTGTGTGTTTACAGTATTTCCGACTTCGGCCTGCATCTGTGTGAGGTTTTATTCCTCTAGACCAGTGGTTATCAACCGGCGGGGAATTCCCCCACCCCCCCCCCCTTTCGTCCACAGGGGGAATTGTAGGGTTTCCAGGGGAGGAGGGGGGAATTAAGTTTATTTCAAGATCGTGTTAATACAAGAACCGATTACCTGATATTGTTTTTCCCTCCATACTTTACAGTTCTGTACTTCACGCACTTTTGAAATTCGTTTTTATAACGTAAGTAGACCCGGAAATCACGTTTCATGTAGATGTCTAGACTTGCTCTAGTATATGTTATTAAATTTAGGTTCCATTTTTACGTATACTGTAGGGGCGGGGGAGTGATGGGGGGGGGAGGAATTTATAGGGAGAAGTATGAAGGGGGAGGGGAATGATATTCTGAACATATGATGAAGGGGTGTATGGGCCAAAAAAGGTTGAGAACCACTGCTCTAGACAGATTCCATTCAAGGTAAACGGGTATATCCTCGTGTTGGTACGTTTTCTTTCCTAACAATTGTACCAGCAGGGCGGACTTACGGCCTACTCTTTGTCATTTTCAACTGCTTTTGGATGTGTAACGTGCACAACTAAAAAACGAGGAGTGACTGGCTGAGTGACTAGAATGCAGGATTCTCCTTTGGTAGACCCTGGTTCGAATCCTCCGTAAGATGTGGCTTTTTTTCTGTCAGGGGCAAAAATAAAATCTTAACCTGCACAGTTCGCGGCAACAGCACTAGCCAGGCGGCTTTAATTCCTCAGGCCCAAGGACCCCCTTCCATACACCGCAAGGTACTATATTGGCAGTAAATGACAGTTTTGACAACCAGAAAACGGGATGTCAAACTTTATCCGAAGCGACTAGGTATCTTATCACTGCCCAGGATATCAATTGGACGTGATATCATTTATCAGTAGATCTTAGAAATCCCAGAGCAGAGACGGTAATCTCTCAACCACGGATGCCTCTTTTTTTGGTTTTGATGAGTAGTTTATGTCTTTCCTTTATAGCTCAGATAAGTGCTGAATGGTTTTTTCTTTTTCTCCTTATGGCTGTCTTAAATTATGAGTAATTTCTTGCATGTTTCTCCGTATGGTGTTATTGAGTGATTTGTGATTTCATGTGTCTTCTCCGTATGGTCGTTTTGCGTGATTCGTGCGTCTCTCTTCTTATGGCCTTTTTAAGTGATTCGTGGTATAATGCATCTCTCTTCTTATGGTCTTTTTAAGTGATTCGAGATTTCATGTGTCTTTTCCGATGGTATTTTAAAGTGATTCGTGATTGCATGTGTCTTTTCCGTATGGTATTTTTAAATGATTCGTGATTTCATATATCTCTCTTCTTATGGTCTTTTTAAGTGATTCGTGATACCAATGTGTCCTCACCGAATAACCTTTTTAAGTGATTCGTGATTTCATGTATCTCTCTTCTTTTGGTCCTTTTAACTGATTCGTGATTTCATGTGTCTTCTCCGAATAATCATTTTAAGTGATTCTTGATTTCATGCGTCTCTCTTCTTATGGTCTTTTAAAGTGATTCATGATTTCATGTGTCTTCTCCGTGTGGTCTTTTTTAAGTGATTCAAGATTTCATGTGGTTTCTCCTTATTGTCTGTTTAAGTGATTCGTGATTTCACGTGTCTTTTACTTATGGATTTAATGAGTTACTCACGATTTAATTTTATTTCGTGTAGTTTTCATGAGCAATTTTGTTAACGCGTGCGCAGTCAATACCTAATCGCCCCGTTTTTTTCTGTGCTATAAATGTCTAAACATTTTTCTCCAACAAAACTACATCACTGCTTCCCATTTCTCCGTTCAGTCCATTACCCATTAGCATTATTCATTCGCATGCATACAGATGGATAGGCTACACACAGCTTTGTGTAAGCAACAATGCGAAAGGATTGACCTTTAAATTAAATGGAAACTTTCATCAAATCACTGCATCCTTTCAGAGTCAACGGCCATTCATGTTTGCCATGCGTTTTTGTCTGACATGGCTTATTATTGCTTGTCATGTATGGTTATTACTTAGCATGTGCCATTATTCTTCAGTATGTGTCATTAGACGTCGGCGTGATCGATAGGATAAGACCTCTCGTTTTTAAACTCCCGGTCGCTGATGGCGAGCTAGGCGTTCAAACCCTACACCCGGGTTACGTTGGATTTTAACGTTTACTTCTCGTTATGACAGTAATGGCAAACTATTGCATTTCTATTGCTTAAGAAGTCATCCCAGGGATGATCCCAACGTCCTGAAAAGGACATGCATGTTTTTTTTTTTTTAAATTTCATTATTTGAGAGGCCTCAGTGGTTAAGCCTTCCGCTTGGCGCTGTGATGGTGATGGGTTTGACATCAAACTGGTTAACGTGAGGAGAAGGCAGCAAGAAAGATATGCATGGATGGCTTGGAAACGTGACGTAATCGCGACAAGGACCCAGACCTGATGCTGGAATCTGATGGTCGTATGAGTGGGCGAAACTTGAACACCTTAGCTTTCGGCATGGCACATGATGATTGTCCCAATCCCCTGCAACAGGCAGGCATTGGCTGTTGTCTAGGGTCCATATACTATGCACACATAACTGAGTAGTGCAGGATGGGTCAGCCACAGTTATCCCAGATCATTAACTATGATCATTAACAAGTAGTCACTCGAGAAACACCATTTTGCACACACATAGTTTAAATTCGAAACGAACTCGATGACAAAGCACTATTCAGTAACATTCAGAAACGATCTGCATATATCCTTTTCACTCCCATTGAGTACAACACTGCCTTCCACAGGCTTTTATAACACCGTGATAAATGAACTGTTACGCCGAACTCTCAGTTAGACCTAGGATAACCAACTATCCTGGGTCTATTCTTTAGGGCCACGTTTTCCTCACTTGCCCACGTCTATCTCCATGGGCGAAGTTTCCCCTAATTTGCCCAAATTCCAATTCCTCAGACCCATCATGTTCTTCTCTTTTTACCCGCTTCCCCAGGACCACCCAAGAGTCTCAATTTCACCAATGATTCCAATTACGCATTCCCATGAACATCACCTTTCTGAGTTTTCCTTCGTCTCTCCGTCTCCAAGCACGTTTCTGTCTCTCACTGATGATTTACCCTTGATACCGACGAGCTATACCAACTCAAAGTGTTGGGGTTTCCCCTTTAGCTGGAGATTCTAATTAATCTCCCTGCCCCCCCCCCCCCTCCCCCCAGCTCTGCCTTACTCTAACCTCACACCTGCAACCTCGAATTGATACTTTCACTGTCCCTCACGCATTATCACAATGATGATGACGACGAATTTTGTTCACTTGATTAGTCAGCTGCATTTGTCACCGTCTGTTCATTTCTTTATTTTCTACGCTGGTTGTATGCGTCTTAAATCTACCGTGTCGCGGAGTTAAACCAACAGTTTACAGTTGGCAAAAACAAAAGAATAACTTGAATTGGTCAGCTGTAAAATAAAACACCATTACAAGTGACAGATTGGACGTTGCAGCTACAAAGGTGTCATAAAAACGCAAAAACAGAAAGTGGCTGTATAGCTTTGAGAAAAAAAAAAATCCTAGACAAAAGTCACTAAATATGTAACAGTCTGAAACCTGAGATACAAACATAGAACTGTGTGCCACGAGCTCCGTCTGTCACCTGACACCAGCCCACGTCAGTTCTGATCTAATGATGTCATTGCCGTAAGGAGTGGACGAGGAACGCCTTCATGGCCTCAGCTCCCTGAGGGAACATTGCCAGAGTCACCTCGTGGTGGGGGTGGGTGTGGTGACACAGGAGAGTGCCGCAGACGTATTTCAGGGGAGCGAAAATCCACCGGGATAGGTGGAGAGTTGTATGTCGGATCACAGAATCCACAGGAGTAGGTGGAGAGTTGTGTGTCTGATCAGAAAGTCCACTGGAGTAGGTGGAGAGTTGTGTGTCTGATCAGAGAATCCACCAGAGTAAGTGGAGAGTTCTGTGTCTGGTCAGGGAATGCACCGCAGTAAGTGGAGAGTTGTGTGTCTGATCAGAGAATCCAATCGGGTAAGTGGAGAGTTTTGTGGCTCATCACAGAATTCACCGGAGTAGGTGGAGAGTTGTGTGTTTGATCTGAACATTCACCGGAGTAGGTGGAGAGTTTTGTGTTTGATCTGAAAATCCACCGGAGTAGGTGGAGAGTTCTGTGTCTGATCAGAAAATCCACCGGAGTAGGTGGAGAGTTGTGTGTCTGATCAGAGAATCCACCAGATTAAGTGGAGAGTTCTGTGTCTGGTCAGGGAATGCACCGCAGTAAGTGGAGAGTTTTGTAGCTCATCACAGAATTCACCGGAGTAGGTGGAGAGTTTTGTGTTTGATCTGAACATCCACCGGAGTAGGTGGAGAGTTCTGTGTCTGATCAGAGAATCCACCGGAGTAGGTGGAGAGTTTTTTGTTTGATCTGAACATCCACCGGAGTAGGTGGAGAGTTCTGTGTCTGATCTGAAAATCCACCGGAGTAGGTGGAGAGTTCTGTGTCTGATCAGAAAATCCACCGGAGTAGGTGGAGAGTTGTGTGTCTGATCAGAGAATCCACCAGAGTAAGTGGAGAGTTCTGTGTCTGGTCAGGGAATGCACCGCAGTAAGTGGAGAGTTTTGTGGCTCATCACAGAATTCACCGGAGTAGGTGGAGAGTTTTGTGTTTGATCTGAACATCCACCGGAGTAGGTGGAGAGTTCTGTGTCTGATCAGAGAATCCACCGGGGTAGGTCACACGAGGATTGTCATTTGTTGGATCCGCGTGGATTGCCGTTTGTTGGTCACTCGATGATATTTTGAAAGATGGGTACATCCGGCAGTTCGATGTTGTTAGGGACAGAGGTAGAGAGAGAGAGAGAGAAAGAGAGAGAGAGAGAGAGAGAGAGAGAGAGAGAGAGATAGAGAGAGAGAGAGAGAGAGAGAGAGAGAGAGAGAGAGAGAGAGAGAGAGCTGCCATATTAACAACTTTTAAGTAATAACTGCGAAACACCCCTACTTCCCATTTTCCGCCATCCATGTTTTGATTAGCCTAAGCCTACTTTTTGTTTAGCACTGAATTGTTAACATGTTTGCGTGCAGTCGGTGCAGTGCTGTGGTATGGTAGAGTCGCCTTTGAAAAACTCATGGACAGAAAGTATTATCATTTGTCTCCAACAAGTTATCCTGCTGTGGTATGGTAGAGTCGCCTTTGAAAAACTCATGGACAGAAAGTATTATCATTTGTCCCCAACAAGTTATCCTGCTCTTGTATTGTAGAATCACCTTTATAAAAAACTCATGGACAGAAAGTATTATCATTTTTCCCCAACAAGTTATCCTGCTGTGGTATGGTAGAGTCGCCTTTGAAAAACCCATGGACAGAAAGTATTATCATTTGTCCCCAACAAGTTATCCTGCTTTTATATTGTAGAATCACCTTTATAAAAAAACTCATGGACAGAAAGTATTATCATTTGTCCCCAACAAGTTATCCTGCTGTGGTATGGTAGAGTCGCCTTTGAAAAACTCATGGACAGAAAGTATTATCATTTGTCCCCAACAAGTTATCCTGCTCTTGTATTGTAGAATCACCTTTATAAAAAACTCATGGACAGAAAGTATTATCATTTTTCCCCAACAAGTTATCCTGCTGTGGTATGGTAGAGTCGCCTTTGAAAAACCCATGGACAGAAAGTATTATCATTTGTCCCCAACAAGTTATCCTGCTTTTATATTGTAGAATCACCTTTATAAAAAAACTCATGGACAGAAAGTACTATCATTTGTCCTTTGTGCTGTAATATGGTAGAATCACTTGTGTAAAACTTATGGACAGAAAGTGTTATCATTTGTCCCCAAACAGTTTTCCTATTGTGATATGGTAGAATCACCTTTGTAAAAACTCATGGACAAAATGTAGTATCATTTATCCCCAAACAGTTTTCGTGCTGCGGTATGGTAGAATCACCTTTGTATAACTCATGAACAGAACTTATTATCATTTGTCCTCAAACAGTTTTCCTGCTGTGGTATAGTGGACTCACCTTTGTAAAAACTCATGAACAGAACTTATTATCATTTGTCCTCAAACAGTTTTCCTGCTGTGGTAGAGTGGACTCACCTTTGTAAAAACTCATGGACAGAAAGTACTATCATTTGTCCTCAAACAGTTTTCCTGCTGTGGTATAGTTGGAATCACCTTTGTAAAATTCATGGATAGAGGGTATTATTATTTGTCCCATAAATAGTTTTCTTGCCGTGTGTCTATGATATGGTAGCGCCGTCACACTTCGTAGGCCAGAGAGCAATGAAGAAAAGGTCGTAAATCTGTGCCTCCCTTTGACAAGCGACGAGCCTAGGCGTCGAAGTCCCACCTGACCGTGCCCATGATATTACCATCCCATTGCTCTACTAACTTTGCCAACGCCCGCCATGGACAGAAGGGGCAACAGTAAATAATAGTCTTCATTCAAGAGACAGCCACGGAAGAGGAGGGTGTGTGTGTGTGTGTGTGTGTGTGTGTGTGTGTGTGTGTGTGTGTATATAAAAGGGGGGGGGGGGAGATAACGTATATTAAGATTGCTGATGGATTAAAAATTTAAAAAAAACATGATTGCAAAATAAAAAAAAAATAGAATATCATAGAAAGCAAAAAGAAGAGGCAACGTGATTATCATGGGAGATTCAACGCGAAGATTGGAGTTAAAAAACGGAAGATAGAAAGGTATGCGGCCTATTCGATACAGGACATTAAAACAAAATAAAACAGGAGATAAATTAATCGAATTTTGCCTAGAAGAGTCTTTCAATCACAAACTCCCTTCAGACAACATCCAAGAAGGCTCTACACTTGAATTCACCCTTTGGTAACTGCAGGAACTAAATTGATTACATGTTAACACAACAAAGAACAAGGACATGCTTAACGTTCATATAGACAATGCTAGGAAAATTATTTGTGACAGATTTCAGGATTAAAATGTGAGAGACAGTGATTTAATGAGTATGAAGAAAATGGTTTAGTGTAAGCTATATCATCATCATGTGCTATACCGATAAGCTTGGACAGTCATATTCCGTGATCTACACCATAACCAGAGTCGTTGATCAGCCCTATGTTCTTGTCTCGACTACACCAAGTGCCAAGCCATCCAGATATTTACCTCTTGTCTACCCTTGTTCTATTCCCCTTAATCATGTCAGTTGTCACCAAGTTCTCTAGTTTATTTCTTCTCATAACGTGCCCAAAAATTGTTGTATGTATACGTCTAATTTCTCTTACCAGTTTACGGTTTTCAGTTGTTTCTTTTAGGACTGCTCATTAGTTTTTCTGTTTGTCCAATGTATTCTTTTCATTTTCCTAACAAAATCACATTTCCATTGTCATTAGATGTTTTTCAGCTTGTCTGCTAATTGTCCACATTTCACCCCATACGAAAGAACAGGTTCTACGTAGCACTTGAGCACTCTTTTTCTCGCTGTATACCACCTGAGTATAAAATTGACACGAACAACAGAGTGGAGGAGTTAATGGCAGTACGGGAAGACATGACTCACGATGAGTTGGTTACACAAGAGAGAGACAATCCTTTTTCATCAACACAAAAACATTATTCAAAAACAAAAAAAGGTGGAAGAAACAGAGATCATAAAGGACACATCCATACTAATAGAAGAACGACTAAGATGAAAGCAAACGGGAATAGAAACTAACAGTCCCGTGTCCCAAAAATTACACGAGAAAAAATCGCAAGTGTGATTTAAAAAAAAAAAGAGAAAACAGATGAGTGCGTGTAATATAATATAACATTTCCAGTTGTAAGAAAAAGGCTGGGACTTGTTTAAAGAGATCAGAAAATTAACAGGCTAATTCAGACCATTATTGCATATGATAAATGATAGGAATTGGCAATATTTTTAACAGAAAATAAAGATATACTAGAAAGATGGAAGGAGTAGTGTGGAGAAATGATAGTTTACAAAAGAGCGAACATAAAGAAACTCAACATTTATTAGAGGAAGCACGAAAGAGAAGTCATCAGTCTGTGAAGATATGCCAACGGAACTAATCCAGGCAGAAGGAGAAGTCAACAGAACTAATGCAGAGAGGAGAAACCGACATCTGAGGGATGCAAAGAGTGAAATGAAGATAGTTGTCAGTTTTTTTATTTGTGATAATAAAGCCTTCAACCGTTCAACGACACAAATTGTGGATCGTGTTGGGTACCCAGCACATTTGATCCTCTGAATTTCATCATTATATCATGAACAACAAGCAGCTTCAGAGTATCTGGAGAAACACCAAACAACTTTGAGGTGGAAAAGGGAGTCAGGCAGGGCTGCTTTCTCTCCCTTTGGTTGTTCCTCATCTATGTAGAACATAACATTAAAAACACCAACAATGATGAGACCAGCCATAATGTTAATCCCTTCACAACTAGTGAATATCGAAATCCTGAACTCAGATATGCTTTCCCCTCAAATAATGCTAAAGGAGTTGATCGCGCCTGTCAGTAGACAAAGCAAAATTTTAAATCTTTTTTTTTTTTTAAATGTAAAATTAAAATAAAAACTGTCGACAGGCAAATTTACTGCCAATTAACAAAAATAATAATAAGCAATAAAAAATGTGAAAATTGCGCAAACTTTCGTGTTGTTTCTTATATCAACAGCCATAGGGCCTGTTCTATAGAAGTTATAGGTAAACTTTCCATAGCAATACAGAGGTTAAACAATATCAAGAGCCTATGGCAGAACACAAGCGAACATGTTAGAGTAACGTTTGTGAGAATATCCACCTTTACTGTGGCAACATAACAGATGTCAATCATGTACCATGTCGCAATCACTAAAGAAAAAAAAAACTGGAGGCGTGTTCACTTAAATGTTAAAGAAAAGCTTTATCGTGGACAAGAAGAGAAAACACACTGACATCCTACAATATGTGAAAATTGAAGAAAATTGGCTCATAATCATCTTCACGCCTGGGACACTGAAGTAATTTGGCGATAATAAACGCCACAGTGGTTTATGAAGAACAGAGACGGGATGGGTGGTTTCTGGAAGAAGTAGCGGCAGCTGTGGATCATCACGAAGATGGACGTGCGTGAGAAATTCGGTATGGAAATATTGGCAAGGATGTTGACTTGAGATGAGTTCCCTCGTTCCACAGCCATCGAAGAGTCACTCTATTCTCACCGCTCTCTGATTGAAAGTTCTCTTTGTCTTCCCCTCTCAGTTTTGAGATTCTTCCAGAACCCCTGCCTATTTCCCGCAATTTATTCTTTCCACATACGGGTTTTCATTCTGTTCCCCCACCTTCTCCACCTTGTCCCACAGGCGCACGGGCACCCCCCCCCCCCTTATCCATAGGTAATCTACCACCAAGAGGCGCATTCCCTGCCAGCCTATCAGCCTATTCATTCCCCTACACCCCGCATGACCAGGGCTGGCAAGGATGACAAGGGATGGAAAGACTTCTCTCCGGGCCATCATGAGAACAACGTTCTGCAAAGGACCAGGTACCATAAGACATTAGCTTCATCCCGAAATTAATAGCAGAAGCGAACAACCGTGAATAAATGGCGTAATATGCATTTCCCAAAGGCCACCGGTGTCACACGACCTGCTGACTTACTAGGTCGATCACACAATAACACCGCCCTCTAAGACGAGATCAACAATAATTGAAAACAAGTGCAATTCTGAAGGGAGAAAAAAACGTAATCTCCTTAGCCAGCGGCCTAGATGCAGAAATGAAACAGAAATGCCTCAACACAAACATCTCAACATAAAGCTGTACCTTCATGATATACATGTCCTTGGCGTCAGAACTGGGGCAGCATCCTGATTAAAATAACGCATTGGAGAAAGTGAGCAGTGATTACATAGACAATTCCGTTGTCGAGATTGTACAGGCTTTTGTGCTTTAGGCCAAACGTTCTTAACTTTTTTTGTGTTCGTATATTCGGCTACAGGCAGTCGCCAACAGAATTGTTTATGCTTTGATTATTGGCATGTCCAGTGTATGTATGTGTGCATGTGTTCGTGTGCGTGCATGAATGTCTGTAGGTGTGGGTGGGTAGGTGTGAAGGAATGAATGCATAAATATGTATGTATGCTGGCAGGTGGTTAGATGTGCACATGAGAGGATTGAGTGTGTGGGCAGAGCGTAACTTCCGTATGTACATATGTATGTTTATGTATGTGTGTTCTTGAGCGTACTAGTGTATACATACAAGTATTATATCAGTGTAAAATGTAAAACTAAAGGGTTGTTTTACACGCCTTGTGAAGTATATGAGATTGTTGACTAAGGAAGTAGAGAGTAACATCCGTATGTATGTGCATGTCTTTGTGTTCTGGAGCGTACTGGTATACGCATAGAAGTATTATATAAGTGTAAAACATCCAAATAAAGGGTCGTTTTACATGCTTGAGAAGTATATGATGCTAGCCTTTTAATCTTACAGACCAATCCACATTCGCAGGCCAGATAGAAACATAATCAGACTGCATCTGGTGCCATTAGTAGTGGCACTCTTCGCTGGCTGTTGTAGATAAGGAGAAGCACTTGTGGCAATGCCCCAAGTGTTGTGATGTTGGTTCTGGACTCACCTCAACACAACTTTAATGATTATGTAACGAATATGGGCCAGTTTATGTACACGTTTAAATAATTTCAGTTTACATGGCCTATTGTAACGGTTTACTGTGGAGAGACAAACCTTTCAGGAAGAATACACGTCATTCAGTTATCGTTGGTTTGTTAGTTAGTTAGTCGACAGATCATCCTCATTGCACATCGAACAATTCAGTTCATAAGTGCATAAGTGCTCGGATCCCCTCCTCAGCAAATCCCGCAGCGTGTAGCGGCTAACGACACCAGTTCTGTGTTGGTTTATCAGTCTTATTTGGCTTCCTGCGTAGTTTTCTTGTTTGGCCACACCTCTTTTAATTTGCTGTTCTCGCAATCTGGCCATGGTTGTAGATTCACAGTCATCACTTGGTTCTCGCAAAAGTCTTACTTCTCGTAGAGCATTCAGAATGTCGGCCTGGTCCATGGCGCGTCCGCCCTCCACAGTAGCGTTACCTTCGAGCTTGTCAGCCCTCTCATTCCCTTGTACTCCCGCATGCCCTGGCACGAAGATTAAAATAATCTTTGCCAGCCGAGTCCGCTCCAGAGACAGCAATCATTCTCTTCCGATCTCCCCCATATCTATCATCTTGAGCATGTTCATTGAGTCGCTAAGGAAACATGCCCTAGTGAATGTCTGTGTCTCGAGCCATGTTATTGCTTTACTTACTGCCATGACTTCCATAGTCAGGCTACTTATGGTCTCAGCAAAAGCACCAGAGTCCTCCTTCACAATTCTCCCTCCGGCCTGAGCCATAAAGGCACATGAGCTTCTCACATGTCGGACGACCGACCCATCTGTGTAAATGACAGCATCACCGTCTAGCGAATTCTCGAAAATCAACGCTTGTACTTCCACCCCCACAACTGCCGGGTTTTCTTGTCTGCATTTTCTGTTTAGTTGGATGCAAACTGAAAAGGATGTGCAGAAATCTGTTGGCGCTTGTACCCACTCCTCGCCAGGTTCTAAGTCCTCAAGTGGACACACCTGTTGAAGAATGTGTTCGAATTGACCCATCCTCGACCGTCCTCTTTTTAACCTGCTGCCCTTCACCTTCCTAATTTCGCTATGCAGTGGATGTTGTGTGTTTGCGTTAACTCTGAGGTAGGCGCGAGCTCTCCAGACTTGTAATCTGTCTTCAATGGTTGGAAAATCAAGAAGGTAGTTCATCGCCCTGGATGCTGTATCTCTTGTACATTCAAGAATAATGCGCATAGCTTCATTCTGTATCCTTTCCATCCTTTCTATCTGCTTACGGCTGAGAGTCAGGATTGCCATCGCATACTCAAAAACAGACATGACCAGCCCCTCGTACAGAAGACATAGATGGCGCTGCTCACAGTTTGCTGCCGCCATCACCCGCATCGCAGCCAAACCCTGCTTGACCTTTGTTATCAACTGGTCTATGTGCTCATTATAAGCAAAACTTCGATAAAACGGTATCCCCAGGTAATTCATTGCCTGCGTTCTTTCCACCGTCTCTGAACACAGATTTACAGTTGGTGTTGGAGTGTTGACAATATGATTATTAAAGAGAACCAAGTCACTGTTACCTTTGTTGGGTTGCCCCAGCCTCAACACACCAAGTACTTATGCGATTGAGTTCGGTTTGTAGTTCCACAGCAACCTGATCTCTATCCTTACCCTGGCGATACACTAAAACATCGTTGGCATATGACAATGTCCTACCAGGTCCAGTGATCTGCTCACTGGTGATTCTCACTGTGTAGGCGTTGAACAGTATCGGAGACAATGGTGATCCCTGTGGTAGGCCAGGATAAATTGTTGTTGGTTCCGACGTACAACTGCTACATCTAAAAACTGCTTTCCTTTGGAAGAGGGCTGCAGCGGTCCAACTAAGGAGGAATGGACTTATTTTGAGTTCAAGAAGTTGAAGCATTAAAAAATCCAATGGTACTCTGTTGTACGCGTCCTCAAGATAAATCGCTGCAGCAAAGGTTTCAATGCCTGAGTGGAAACCTTCATAGACATCATGGGCAAAAACTGCTGCATTGGTCCAGGTTTCTGTTTTTGGACGGTACCCACCCAGGGTAGGTGGGAAAACACCTTGCCTCTCTAGCTGGCTTGATATTTTCCTGGCCATTAACTTCTCCAGCAGCTTGCCTATTGTATTCTGCATGGTTAAAACTCGATATCCCTGAATTTTTGTGTGGTCTTTGCCAGGCTTTGGCAAGGGAATCAGATAGCTGTGTAACCACTCCTCCTTGATGCTAGCACTCCTTATACTGTTGTTGTACATGTCTGCTAGTTCCTCTAGCTCGTTGTCGGTACACCTATTGATGTCGTTGTATCTTATGCAATCTGGCCCTGGAGCGCTATTTTTTGTTCGTCGAAGCACAGCCTTGATTTCTTTCACTGACACTGTGTCTTCATCCGTAGTGTTCTGGGCCTTGCACCTGTCTGACGTGACCTCCTTGGCAATATTTCGTCCTCTCATGTCTGTCTGGTGCTCTGTTCTAGATATCGTTCAAAGAGGGTTTTGCCCTTGTCCTCGTCAGTCCTCTGCCAGATGAGGTCAGCACCTTGGAAGTCAGAAATGCTCTTATTCTTGACTACCCCGCTCATGCTTTTATGTAGTCGCCAGAACAATTTCAGTGACTTGTCTGTGCTTACTCTTTGACACACCTCTGCCCATTTTTCACTTTTAACCACATTGACCAGTTTTTTTGAAATAGCTTACTTTTGTGTGCATCTCTCTTTCTAAGTGCATGCACGGACTGGGATGGCCAGCTCTGTTCTTCTTGGCATTTTGCCATCTCCTTACAGCACTACGTTTATCCAACCACGCCTTCTCCACCTCAAGATTCCACCACGGTGGCTGCTCCCAGCTTTATTTTCCTGCCCTGAAGCTTTCTGCGCTTGTCACGTCTTATTTTACTCACCACATCTTGCCCTATACTGTCATATTGGAAAGTCTTGACCGTTAATTAGTGCTGCCTGGTTCTGCCTTTCTCCACCAATATGCTGCAAGGGTGGTGGTCGCTGCCGTGGTGTCCTAGGACACTCCATCTACACCCTGTAGTGAGTGAAGGAGAAACCAGCGCCAGATCAATAGCACTGTCCTCATCCCCTGGACGGCTTTTTGTCCTGGTGACACAGCCACTGTTGATACAAACCAGGTCAATGGTTTCAAGTGCAGTCTCGAACTCCTCCCCTTGTGTGTTGGAGGAAATGTTTCCCCATGATCTGCCTTTAGCGTTGAAATCACCACAGAAAATAACATTTCTCTCTTGACCTAATATGTCTCTTAAGCACTGCCACTTCTGGGAATCCATACTCGCGTTGCGGGCATAAACATTAACCAGCACGAATGGTAGACTGGATTGAACGCTTACCGCCTGTATTTGTATATCGTCACTGTCTCAACTGGACATGTCTAGCTCTGACGCCACCATGCTGTCGCGAATGAGAATCGCCATTCCCAGATGCCGTCTATTGTAGAAACATTTGAAGCCGGCAATTTGGAGTAGCTGATCTCCTGGTCTCCAAAAACATTTCTTTAATATATAAACACAGATAATTTTCAAGTATTGTACACCATTTATGTAATATATCACCACAGTTCATTATAAGTCTCGTACAACATTTGTATAATATTGTGGTATATTAAAATAGAAATAGGAGAAGAATCCCCAAATCATAGTTTTTTTCTTCTTTTTTTCTTTTTTTCCCCGCATATCCTTTTTACAGGACATCGCTCTCAACACCAGCATTTTACCGCTGTTGTTGATTTCTTGGCACGATTACGCTCAGTAGTTTGCCATTGCGTTCTGAGAGGATGGCTCACTTATCTCGTAAGTCACCAACGTGGCGAGAACCGATACCAATTTAAATTTTAGTAGCCAACTATTATAAGAAAACCTGAAATGGCTCAATAAGACTCCCTAGGGAAGAAGACAGATCATAAGAATAGGTTTACTAATAGAGGCCATGAGAGCACTAAGAAGTCACCACATTCAGCTCAGGGGAAATCTCACTCTAGAAAATCTGAGGCATGTTGTCTCTCAGCCACACTCTGCTCTCCATAGGTTCGTTAAGTGTTGAAGAATTTCTAACTCAAACATACATAAAAACATACAGCAAATGACAAGAAAATAATCAACTCTCCGCCATAAATTATCATGGTATGATGGGATAACATGGGGGAAAAGGGTTGTTCAACTGTCCTATCAATTTTACAAAACTCAGATAATGATACATCAATAAAACATAATAAGAACACCAATTCTCTATCTTAATAAGTAACTGTTCCGGAGTCCATTAAATGTAATAACTAAATTAACACAATTCTGTTGACAAATTCGCCACCGGAACTCATTTAGAAAGTCAAAAAAAAGTCCATCATAAGATCTAATATCTACGGTAATGTTCATGTATTCCTAATCGAGATTATACGACTATCAAGTTCAGTACACGACAACATAGTGTGGTCAACAGTCTCTAAGGTTATAACACCTTCTAAAGTAACAATACCGGTAGCCGTGGCTAAGGGCTTGCGAACGCGGTTTGTGAACCCATATACCTGGGTTCGAAACACAGCGGTGCTGGTTTCTTCGAAAAAGGTATAGGTGCCTGTCGTCCAGAAAGCAATGGCAAACTACTGAACGCAAAATTTGCCCAGGAATCACGAACAGCGAAAATGCTGGGGTTGACTGCTATGTAATGTGAAGGACAAGCAACTAATTTTTTTAAAAGTAACAATGTTCAGGAAGGTATCTAGAGGAGTCCTTGAACAGCATAATACAATTGCGGTCAGGACAAGGTTTGTTTGGCCATATTAAGCAAACGGGTATTCAAAGGATACTTGCTGTGGTCCACCATGTTGAGGTGGATTCTGCCACAGGAGGAGTCAAATAATGATAAATGGAGATACGCTCTTTCAGTAATATCAAGGCAATCTCCTCATCCTGTATTGAGGACCTTACCCCTCCTGATGACATTATTCAGCATATCAGATATATCCCAGGGTTAAGCCAAAAAGACAACCTTCCCTCGGCCAATAAAAACACATTTTATCCCATAAGGAAAATACACATCTGTTTACTGGAAATGCATTTTGTGGACTGTCCCTACAATTTGTTTGTCTGTGGCGATCATCCTGTCAGCTCGCAGGTATCAGCTGGGAATGCATGGGCGCATGTTGTTAACGACTCCAGTGTCTCAATTTACAGAAGAGAAAAGGGTGGAGGGGGGGGGGGTGGTTTTATGTTATTGTTTTTTTTTTTGGCATATCCTTTACAGGACATCGCTGTCAACACCAGCATCTTTCAGCTGTATGTTGATTTCTTAGCAAGATTACGCTCAGTAGTTTGCCATTGCTTTCTGAGCGGCCGGCTCACATACCCTGTAAGTTACCGATGCGATTCGAACCACTGCTGATTCTTACCGTCATCACGTCACCGACGAGAGTATACGAGATTACGGAGAAAAGTCATAACTTCAAGCCACGAAGCCGGCGGTTTTATGTTACATTTAGAAAATTCAGATGCGGCCTGCCTCGAGTACCCTTTAACGTTGAAGCGGTTTTTCTCTCTGTATTCTAGTTGTGTTTCTGAATTTAGGGGGGCTGAACATAAAGAATGTCACACATATACAGCCACAATTCATTTCAAGACTCGTGCAACATTTGTTTGATATATAATCACAGTTCATTTCAAGTCTTGTACACCATTTGGTTTATAAATAACCACAGTTCATTTCAAGTTTCCTAACCATGTGTTTAATAGATACCCACAGTACATTTCAAGTCTCGTACAACATTGGTTTAATATATAACCACTGTTTATTTCAAGTCTCATATAGCATAGGTTTAATATAGAAACCACAGTTCATTTCAAGTCTCGTACAACATTTGTTTAATATATAACCACTGTTCATTTCAAAGTATCGTACTCCATTTGTTTAATATATAACTACTATTAATTTCAAAGTATCGTACACCATTTGTTTAATAAATAACCACAGTTCATTTCAAGTCTCGTATAGCATTGGTTTAATATGTTACCACAGTTTATTGCAAAGTATGGGATAAAATTTGTTAAACATATAACCACTCTTCATTTCAAAAGCGGTTATATAGTTTTATAAACATATCACCACAGGTCATTTCAAAGTCTGGCACAATGTATTTTAAACATATCACCTCTGCTGATTTCATAATCTAGCAAAGAGGTGTTTTTTTTCAACACATCACTATCCATTTGAAATTTAGTATAACGAATTTTGAACATATAACCACTGTCCATTGCAATGTCTGGTAGAACGGATGTTGAACGTATCATCAGCGTTTGTCTGGCACAAGATTTATTGAAATATTACAATTGACCATTCCAAAGTCTTATACTTGCTTTATAAACATATCATCACTGACAATCCCACAATCTGGTATAGCAAATGTTAAACATATCACCAGAAACCATCGCAAAATCTGCCACAACGAATGTTAAACATATCACCATAAATCATCCCAAAATCTGATACAACGTTTGTTCAACCACTGCTTATTCAACGATCAGTTACACCCTTTGTTTATCCTATCCATCAACCATACAGCTATATTTGTAACTCGTCAAACACTTATTCTGGTAACAGAGTGAGTAAGTGCGATTATCTTTGTCTAAACGTAGGCCAACCGCTAACTGTCAAACATGGTATCATGTCCGGAAATTGTATCCGACAAAGCGTAGACATAATCAGTCTATATTGTCCCGTGTGGGAGAATTATCTAAAGTCTACATGTATTGATTGCTGTCAGTTCTGGCAGATCCTTGATCCCGTAAGAGAAATGATGTCGTGTTTTTAATTCCGGGTTTTATGTTAACGCTGTTGTTCATTGATTATTCACAATTGATGTTGAATATGTATTCTTCGGTTCATAAGGACAATGGATTTGATCAGTCGTGTTCTATATCTCCTTCCCTCTCCCTTTGTTATTGTTGTTGGCCGGATCTATTGCCTCTGTGTAGTAAACATAGTTTCACAATACGGCATACAATGTTCAAATTCAGCTGCAGGCGGTTTGAAACAATACCGCATTACGTTGATTTTGACAATGTATGATTGTCGGTCGTCCAGGAAGCAAAAGCAAACTAGTGAACGTAAATTTAACTCGAAAGTTACAAAGATCCAAAAATACTGACGTTGATTGCGACATCGTGTAAAGGACACGCAACTATATATTTTGGGATTGAAATTATTTTGGAATTCCAATTGGATTGACATAAAAATAAACAAAGAGATGTAACTGGTAACGCCTACACACCGCAAATCTACTTCATCATTTGGACGGCACATTTTGGAAACCAGTCATGAGATTGACAAGGACAATGCGTTTCCTGTGTTGTTTACCACGCAAAATGGTCGCATGTTTAAGCTGGCAGAGGCAGTTGCTATTGATTTACAAAAACCAACTTTCTGCAAACAAAAAGACATGATGGTCAGTTAAAAATTACAGCGGCAGACAATTCAAATTACTGTATGATATGCGTGTTGCATATTTCAGCTTGAATGATGTATCTTATTGCTTTAGTTTCTGTTGTGTGATATATGTACCTAATGGGATGCAGCGAAATATGCCCTGCAATAAATCGTGCAGTCTATTGTTTGTGTGTCCGTTATTCAAATTCCCTGTATATTTTTTCGTTATGATTCGAAACATTACATGAGGTAGGACTTGTTCCTCTCATCTCGTCTCATCTTGTTCCTCTTGTACCTTGCAGTATCACTTGCTTTTTTTTTATACATGCAATATATATGTAACTAGCTGACCCTGCCCGGCTTCGCCCAGACCCTGGTGGGGAGCATCTCATTTAATTCATATAAGTAGTCATATAAGTTCTCGTTCCCGTTACCGACTATCTGTCTGTCTGACTGTCTGTCTGTCTGTCTGTCTGACCCTGCCCGGCTTCGCCCAGACCCTGGTGGGGAGCATCTCATTTAATTCATATAAGTAGTCATATAAGTTCTCGTTCCCGACTGACTGACTGTCTGACTGTCTGTCTGTCTGTCTGTCTGTCTGTCTGTCTGTCTGTCTGTCTGTCTGTCTGTCTGACCCGGCCCAGCCCATGGTGGAGAGCATCTCATTTAAATCATATAAGTAGTCATATAAGATCCCGTTCCCGACTATCTGTATGTCTGTCTGTCTTGGGTAAATGGAGGAGGGAGGAGGAAGAGGGAGGTGGAGGAGGGAAGAGGAGGGAGGAGGAGACAGGAGGAATAGGAGGGAGGAGGAGGGATTAGGAAGAGGAGGGAGGAGTAGGGTGGAGGAGGAGGGGGAGGAGGAGGGAGGAGGAAGAGGGAGAAGGAGGGAGGAGGAGATCGCAGGAGGAGGAGGAGAGGGAGGAGGAGGAGGGAGAGGGAGGAGGAGGAGAGAGTAGGCGGAGGGAGGAGGCGGAAGGAGCAGGAAGAGGGAGGAAGAGGGAGGAGGAGGAGGGAGGAGAAGGAGGAGGGAGGAGAAGGAGGAGGGAGGAGTAGAGAGTGGGAGGAGGGAGGAGGCGGAGGGAGGAAGAGGGAGGAGGAAGAGGGAGAAGGAGGAGGGAGGAGAAGGAGGGAAGAGGATGAGAGGGAGGAGGAGGGAGGGGTAGGAGGGGGAGGAGGAGAAGGGAGGAGAAGGGAGGAGGAGGAGGGAGCAGGAGGAAGGAGGAGGGAGGAGGAGGAGGAAGATGGAGGAGGAGGGAGGAGGAAGAGAGAGGAGGGAGGAGGAAGAGAGAGGAGGGAGGAGGAGGGAGGAAGAGATAGGCGGAGAGAGGAGGAGGAGGGAGGAGGAGGAGTAGGGATGAATAGGAGGGAGGAGAAGGGAGGAGGAGGGATTAAGAGAAAGAGGGGGGAAAGGGGAGAAGGAGGAGGGAGGAGGTAGAGGGAGGAGGAGGAGGAGGGAGGAGGATAGAGGAGGAGGAGGGATGAGGAGGAAGAGGGAGGAGGAGGAATGTGAAGGGAGGAGGAGGGAGGAGGTAGAGAGAGGAGGAGGAGGAGGAGGAGAATGGAGGAGGAGGGAGGAGGAGGAGAGGGAGGAGGAGGGGGAGGAGGAGGGAGGAAGAAGGAGGAGGGAGGAAGACGGATGAGGGGGAGGAGGGAGGGGTAGGAGGGGGAGGAGGAGAAGGGAGGAGAAGGGAGGAGGAGGAGGGAGCAGGAGGAAGGAGGAGGGAGGAGGAGGAGGAAGAGGGAGGAGGAGGGAGGAGGAAGAGAGAGGAGGGAGGAGGAAGAGAGAGGAGGGAGGAGGAGGGAGGAAGAGATAGGCGGAGAGAGGAGGAGGAGGGAGGAGGAGGAGTAGGGATGAATAGGAGGGAGGAGAAGGGAGGAGGAGGGATTAAGAGAAAGAGGGGGGAAAGGGGAGAAGGAGGAGGGAGGAGGGAGGAGGAGGAGGAGAGGGATGAGGGGGGAGGATGAGGAGGAGGGAGGAGGAGGAGGGAGGATGGTGAAGGAGGAGGAGGAGGAGGGAGGAGGGTGAAGGAGGAGGAGGAGGGGGAGGAGGGAGGGGGAGGAGGAGGGAGAAGGAGGAGGAGGGAGGAGGGAGGAGGAGAACGTAGGTGGGGGAGGATGAGAAGGGAGGAGGGAGAGGGAGGAGGAGGGAGGAGGAGGAGAGAGGAGGAGGGAGAAGGAGGAGGGAGGAAGAGGTAGAAGGAGGAGGGAGAATGAGGGAGGAGGAGACAGGAGGAATAGGAGGGAGGAGGAGGGATTAGGAAGAGGAGGGAGGAGTAGGGTGGAGGAGGAGGGGGAGGAGGAGGGAGGAGGAAGAGGGAGAAGGAGGGAGGAGGAGAGAGGAGGAGGAGGAGGGAGGAAGAGGTAGAAGGAGGAGGGAGAAGGAGGGAGGAGGAGACAGGAGGATAGGAGGGAGGAGGAGGGATTAGGAAGAGGAGGGAGGAGTAGGGTGGAGGAGGAGGGGGAGGAGGAGGGAGGAGGAAGAGGGAGAAGGAGGGAGGAGGAGAGAGGAGGAGGTGGAGGAGGAGAAGGGAGTAGGAGGAGGGAGAGGGAGGAGGAGGGAGGAGGAGGAGAGAGTAGGCGGAGGGAGCAGGAAGAGGGAGGAGGAAGAGGGAGAAGGAGGGAGGAGAAGGAGGAGGGAGGAGGAAGGAGGCCGGCTTCGCCCAGACTCTGGTGGGGAGCATCTCATTTAATTCATATAAGTAGTCATATAAGCTCCCGTTCCCGACTGTCTGTCTGTCTATCTATCTGTCTGTCTGTCTGTCTGTCTGTCTGACCCGGCCCAGCCCATGGTGGAGAGCATCTCATTTAAATCATATAAGTAGTCATATAAGATCCCGTTCCCGACTATCTGTATGTCTGTCTGTCTTGGGTAAATGGAGGAGGGAGGAGGAAGAGGGAGGTGGAGGAGGGAAGAGGAGGGAGGAGGAGGGAGGAGGAGACAGGAGGAATAGGAGGGATTAGGAAGAGGAGGGAGGAGTAGGGTGGAGGAGGAGGGGGAGGAGGAGGGAGGAGGAAGAGGGAGAAGGAGGGAGGAGGAGATCGCAGGAGGAGGAGGAGGAGGAGAGGGAGGAGGAGGGAGAGGGAGGAGGAGGGAGGAGAAGGGAGGAGAAGGGAGGAGGAGGAGGGAGCAGGAGGAAGGAGGAGGGAGGAGGAAGAGGGAGGAGGAGGGAGGAGGAAGAGAGAGGAGGGAGGAGGAAGAGAGAGGAGGGAGGAGGGAGGAGGAGGGAGGAAGAGATAGGCGGAGAGAGGAGGAGGAGGGAGGAGGAGGAGTAGGGATGAATAGGAGGGAGGAGAAGGGAGGAGAAGGGTTAAAAGAGAAAGAGGGGGGAAAGGGGAGAAGGAGGAGGGAGGAGGGAGGAGGAGGAGGAAGAGGGATGAGGAGGGAGGAGGAGGGAGGAGGGAGGATGAGGAGGAGGGAGGAGGAGGAGGGAGGATGGTGAAGGAGGAGGAGGAGGAGGGAGGAGGGTGAAAGAGGAGGAGGCGGGGGAGGAGGGAGGGGGAGGAGGAGGGAGAAGGAGGAGGAGGGAGGAGAACGTAGGTGGGGGAGGATGAGAAGGGAGGAGGGAGAGGGAGGAGGAGGGAGGAGGAGGAGAGAGGAGGAGGGAGGAGGTGGAGGGAGAAGGAGGAGGGAGGAAGAGGTAGAAGGAGGAGGGAGAAGGAGGGAGGAGGAGACAGGAGGAATAGGAGGGAGGAGGAGGGATTAGGAAGAGGAGGGAGGAGTAGGGTGGAGGAGGAGGGAGGAGGAAGAGGGAGAAGGAGGGAGGAGGAGAGAGGAGGAGGAGGAGGAGGAGAAGGGAGTAGGAGGAGGGAGAGGGAGGAGGAGGGAGGAGGAGGAGAGAGTAGGCGGAGGGAGGAGGCGGAGGGAGCAGGAAGAGGGAGGAAGAGGGAGGAGGAAGAGAGGGAGAAGGAGGGAGGAGAAGGAGGAGGGAGGAGGAAGGAGGAGTAGAGAGTGGGAGGAGGGAGGAGGCGGAGGGAGGAAGAGGGAGGAGGAAGAGGGAGAAGGGAGGAGGAGGGAGGAGGTAGTAGGATGATTGATTGCCATCCCACCAGGTTAATATCTTATCGCGGACCTCAGAGAGAAGTGTCTATGTAGAAGACCATTTCCTGGACGTACGTATTTTGGGAGGGGGAGGAGGGAGGAGGGAGGAGGAGGAAGAAGAAAAAAAAACTACGACAGTTGGCATCTCTGGAATGAAAGGAAGGCGTGTAGAAAATTTCATCTCAATCGGATGGGCCGTTCGCGAGCGCATAAAGGACATACAGACAGAGATACATAAATACATACAGAGATACATACGCACAAGTCTTTTTTATATATAAGATAACAGATGATTGCAGAAGTGAAATGAGCATCATAAACTAGAATAGGAATGGTCAAAAGTACTTTCAAAGGCATGAAATCAGTATTAACATCTAGAGAGATTACCAAGGCATAAAAAATGGGAATTGTCAAATATTATGTATATTCAACACTACTGTAAGGCGCGGAAGCCAGGACAATTAAAAAGCAATTAGCAAGTCGAATAGAGGCCCTGGAGATGTGGATAATCAGAATATGTCGTATTTCATGGAAACAAAAACAATAAAATAAGAGGTTCTAGAACAATTGGGAATGAAACGAGAGCTGATGAAAGAAATGAAAAAGAGGCAAGTGCAATATTTCCGTCATCTTAAAACCATATTGGAGGGTAATGTTGAAAGAAAACGAGCAAGAGGTAGACAAAGATACAAGTGAGAAGATAACATCAAGAGATGGAAGAACAGCAATCTGACAAAATGTACAAACAAGGCGAGTGACGGTGCTGGAAGTTCATTGAAGCCAACCTTCATTGTCGAGACTGCACCTGATTGAATTGAATAAGTTAAGACACGATGACACTTGATACGGTTCCTTGTTCCATCCATAATATAAGTGATTGGTCGGGTCGCAAGAATAGATGCGACACTGGATTATTCAGTCGGACAACTGGTGGCCAGGGAAATATAAACAAAAATATAGGTCTCCTTTACACACATTGAGGTACATTGGATATATTGTGCTAAACCCATATTTGTAAGGACAAACTGGCAATCTTGGCTGATGTAAGTAGCAGGCCGGCCGCCATTTCTTCGAAGACATTTTCTAGTAGCCATGTTAGACTCGGTTGATCTGGAAACCCAGGTCAGATTTAGAAATTCGGATCCACCCCATTTCTGATGAAACCCCCCACCACCTATACGTCAGACGATTGTGTAGCAACAAGGCTCCTGGGCTCGTGAGATGTACACCAAGTGTGTTGTTCAGTCGGACGATTAGTGGCCAGTGTAATTTGTCATATCGAACGATTAAGTCTAGGCATTAGTGGCGATGGAAACATGTCGTATTAAATGATTAAGCCTGGGCACTTGTGGCGAGGGAAATATGTCATATACAAATGATTAAGTCTGGACATTAGTGGCGAGGGGAATATGTCATATTAAATGATAACGTCTGGACATTGATGGTGAGGGAAATATATCATATTACATGATTAAGTCTGGACATTAGTAGCGAGGGAAAAAGACAAGCTGCAGAATCTGCCGGATCAGCAAAGCAATGCTCTATCTGTCAGCCCGTCGCAGCTTCCATCCTATATCAGTTGCCGACTATATCCAAGGATTAGAGCAGGGGAAATATGTCCTATAAAATTAATGATTAAGTTCTAGGATAAGTGGCAACTGAATTTAACATGTCAGGTTACTGAGACCACGGGGAGGGGAGAGAGAGAGAGAGAGAGAGAGAGAGAGAGAGAGAGAGAGAGAGAGAGAGAGAGAGAGAGACGCGTAGTTTCATCAATTCCCCTAGTAAAGCACAAATAGTCAATAAATTGTGGGGTTGATTGCAACGTCCTCTAAAGGACATGCAAGTAGCTCTTTCAGTAGATGCCGCGTGGTAGGAACATCGTTTGTTCCCTGTGACCACTGATTGTGTGGTCCCGTTGCACATTGCTTGTGTGTTCCCTGTGGCCACTGATTGTGTGGTCCCGTTGCACACTGCTTGTGTGTTCCCTGTGGCCACTAATTGTGTGTTCCCTGTGGCAACTGATTGTGTGGTCCCGTTGCACACTGCTTGTGTGTTCCCTGTGGCCACTGATTGTGTGTTCCCTGTGGCCACTGATTGTGTGTTCCCTGTGGCCACTGATTGTGTGTTCCCTGTGGCCACTGATTGTGTGTTCCCTGTGGCAACTGATTGTGTGGTCCCGTTGCACACTGCTTGTGTGTTCCCTGTGGCCACTGATTGTGTTTTCCCTGTGGCAACTGATTGTGTGGTCCCGGTGCACACTGATTGTGTGTTCCCTGTGGCCACTGATTGTGTGGGGCCATTGAACACTGCGTGTGTGTTCCCTATGGACACTGATTGTGTGGTACCGTTGAACACTGCTTGTGTGTTCCCTGTGGCCACTAATTGTGTGCTCCATGTGCCACTGATTGTGTGTTCCCTGTGCCACTGATTGTGTGTTCCCTGTGGTCACTGATTGTGTGTTCCCTGTGGCCACTGATTGTGTGTTCCCTGTGGCCACTGATTGTGTGTTCCCTGTGGCCACTAATTGTGTGTTTTCTGTGGCCACTGATTGTGTGGTAACGTTGAACACTGCTTGTGTGTTCCCTGTGGCCACTGATTGTGTGGTAACGTTGAACACTAATTGTGTATTCCCTGTGGCAACTGATTGTGTATTCCCTGTGGCCACTGATTGTGTGTTCCCTGTGGCCACTGATTGTGTGTTCCCTGTGGCCACTAATTGTGTGTTCCCTGTGGCAACTGATTGTGTGTTCCCTGTGGCCACTGATTGTGTGTTCCCTGTGGCCACTAATTGTGTGTTCCCTGTGGCCACTGATTGTGTGGTACCGTTGAACACTGCTTGTGTGTTCCCTGTGGCCACTGATTGTGTGGTAACGTTGAACACTGCGTGTGTTCCCTGTGGCCACTGATTGTGTGGTAACGTTGAACACTAATTGTGTATTCCCTGTGGTCACTGATTGTGTGTTCCCTGTGGCCACTGATTGTGTGTTCCCTGTGGCCACTGATTGTGTGTTCCCTGTGGACACTGATTGTGTGTTCCCTGTGACACTAATTGTGTATTCCCTGTGGCAACTGATTGAGTGTTCCCTGTGGCCACTGATAGTGTGTTCCCTGTGGACACTGATTGTGTGTTCCCTGTGGACACTGATTGTGTGTTCCCTCTGACACTGATTGTGTGTTCCCTGTGGACACTGATTGTGTGTTCCCTGTGACACTAATTGTGTATTCCCTGTGGCAACTGATTGAGTGTTCCCTGTGGCCACTGATTGTGTGTTCCCTGTGGACACTGATTGTGTGTTCCCTGTGACACTGATTGTGTGTTCCCTGTGACACTGATTGTGTGTTCCCTGTGGCCACTGATTGTGTGGTAACGTTGAACACTAATTGTGTATTCCCTGTGGCCACTGATTGTGTGGTAACGTTGAACACTAATTGTGTGTTCCCTGTGGCCACTGATTGTGTGGTAACGTTGAACACTAATTGTGTATTCCCTGTGGCCACTGATTGAGTGTTCCCTGTGGCCACTGATTATGTTCGCCATGAGCTCTGACTGCGTGTTCACTATACGAATTCATTTGGTGTTTATTTTGTGGGCATTGCATATTCGCTCCCTTTGCGTACTGTTTGTATTTACTGTTTGCTCACTAATTGCTACCTCCCTGTATACAGTGAATGCACAGTATACTCCCAATGCATGCCGACTGTGAATGCTGTTACGGGATAAATAGACGTGTCTTCTGGGGAATGTTAAATGTGCACATCATTCTACTTCTATTTCGGTTATATAACCCATGTCTGTCACTAAACTAGCCTGCACACACCATATTTTGCTGCCAATTCCGATACCTCACGGAACCCCTAATTGCATCTCATGGAATCCTTACAGGCGCCTTGTGGAACTATTTGGTTTCCCAATACCATAGTATCGCGAACTATATGGGTTGGCGAAATGCTGTTATTATCTAAGAGACACCCCAGTAATATCGCGTGACAATCTAGGGCGATACGCCCATATCCAAATAGTGAGGGCTTAATTGTTTATTGTGTTATTTAGCTGGGCATGTCGTTTTGTCCGTCAACAACATTGTTTTTGTTTCAGTCTAGAAAGGAATTTTGATTATCACTGAGTTGCACTCAACAGGCAGGATTCTAATCCTCTATCTTTCTCTGTGATATGAAAACATATGCTTTCATTTCTCTATAACACTGAACTTGAATCTTTATTTCTGGGTAATATTAGACATGCTTCTACAACATTTGAGGGCTCGTAGTCTACTACATGTGATAGATGTTAATTTACTACCGTGTATCCCATAAAATACGACCGCGTCTTATATTCTTATATTAATTTTGGTTTATATATACATATTCTTTTTCTGATACAAAATTCTACATTATTCATGTACAAAATTCTAAATTTATTAAAATACAGCCATGTTATCTTCTTCTGGAGCATCGTCATAACTCCATATCCCGACTCTGGGCCTGAATTTCTTGCGACTCCATATCCTGTAGAACCAATGACCCTAGTCTCATGTCCAGCAATAAAGCTTTCCTTAAATAAGCATGTTTTGTCCATGGAGCCTGCTCGTCGTGTATTGGTAACGTGATTTCACATGAGTGACGAGTGAGACACAATGTCTGTTGCTCTTCAAAGACTAAAACAACTAAATAATTTTAAGAGCATGCAACATACGCCTGTGAGACCTGGACACTTATTAAACAAGCTGAACAGCGCATAAATGCCTTTGAATATAAATGTTATAGACGAGTTCGAAGAATATATTGGGTAAAGAAAAGAACAAATGCATCCATACTTCAAGAGCTGAATATTGAAGGTGGTTGGCTATTAAAGAGATAAAACAAAAGAAATTGAAATATTTTGGTCATATGAAACGTCAAGAAAGTTTGAAGAGAACAATAATGGAGGGGTATATGCCTGGGAAGAGAGGAAGAGGAAGGCCAAAGAGAAGATGGGTGCAGGATGTGGCGGATGATCTCCAGATGAGTGTATCGGAAGCGGGACAACTTGCTTATGATTGAGAGGTTTTCCGTAAGGTTGTTATGGGAGCGAGGTTCTGCAAAGGACATGTTACTGAATGAATGAATGAATGAATGAATGAATGAATGAATGAATGACGAGTGAGAGTTATGAACCACATCCGTTCATTATCAAGTGCGCACCAGTAGTGTCTGTACTGTGACTGGCCATTTGGCATCAAGTCTCTCATTCTAGCTGATGATCTCAACTAGGGCTTACTTTAAGGGTAGGTTTTATATTAAAAGCATCGTGAAAAATTGTGCTATGGCTTTTTATAGTATAGGTCTTATTTTCAGGGAAACACGGCACATGTGTGAGAACTTCGTCTACTACATTTTTGTTTAAAAGGTAGAAAATGGGATACATATTTGTAAATTCTTGGTAGTAGTTCGGATGCCTTAATTGTCTCGGATAAGAACACACAATACAAATCCCAATATTACCTAACAGATCCCTCTGCAATTGGTCACTATACGAGAAAGTAGTCTCCGTCATGGTTAAGTAGTATATCGAGAGTCACGATGTTACCGGCACCAAAGGCCGCAAAATGTCACCACCCTCACACGCGCGTCGGGCCGGTTTTCACCCCTAGGGGCTCGAACCCAGGGCTCGAACCGGACCCCGCGATAGGTGCTTGCCTCTGTATTATCATTCACGGTGCGAGCCTCATTCCGAGAAAGTCGCCTGCGAGAGACCGGAGCACTTAAGGCTTCACACGGGTCTCCTACAGGCGACTCAAGCCGGTATGATATAACATTCAAGTATTAAAGATACACAAAAGATATAGGGTTACGCATCATGAACGCGTGTCAGTGGCTCTTGTTGGGGACGTCGCGCCAGTGTGAGCGGCGGTGTAGGGGGGAATACTGACGGAAGCACAACGAACTTCTCAAGAAGGGGGGAGGCACAGTCGCCTGTACGAGCTGCGGCATCGGGGTGAAAACCACTCTAGCCCTCTGCCGGCCGTGCGGAGCTAACATTAAATACCACAAACTGCGATACCAGCAAGAGGGTCCGTTCCTCTGTGAATGGGGGAGCCTGAACAGAATAAATATTTAAATTCCAGCAAAAGAAATTTCCATTTAGAGAGAAGTGGAGTGTTAAGGGTACGAGTCCAGCAGTCATCATGGTCACCGTAAAACAGTTGCAAAAGCAAGCTCGCCAGTATGGGATGCCATACAGCCACCGCCGCAAGGCCGTCCTTGCCCGGGAGATAGCTCAGGCGAGAGACGCAGTCCCCGCTACCCGACTCGAATGGGCCGCCACCACCGAGCGGTATCCAGCTCTTCGGGGGGGGGGGAGTCTAGGGCGCAGCGCAGCTCTCGCGGGAGGCTGCGCGGTTGGAAGACGAGGTCATCGCCGCCCTGCAAGCGCGTAAATACGCCTCCCGGGCCCGAGCGCACCCGTTAGAATGCTTCGCCGTGTTACACGCCAACTCAATAAGGCGCCACTGGCGCTATCTACATGCGGAGCCACTCACCGGACTTATCGCCCAGCGAGGTCCCCAACTCCTAGAGGAGGTAATCCCAAAGGATAGTGAAGAGCGGGGAAGGCGAACAATCACATGGAAGCTCTTCCGAGGGCTAGACGGTCCGATCGTAGAGAGGCTCAAGCCCCACATCGAGGCATTTAGGTCAGCCTTCTATCTGCGGTACGCCTACCCCTACCGAATCCGAAACATCGAAAACGGAGACATCATGTTGTACCACAGAAACCTACGCGGGTCCCGTGAGTTGATAAACGACACTGTAGCAGCCGAAGAGTGGTTGGCAGAGCGTGATGAGATCCGCTTCGACACCAACCAAATCAACCGCCCCAACCCAAGTGGGTCTTTGTAAGGTGGGTGCAAGTCGAGGTGAAGGCGATCCTCACTCCCTAGATTATATTTGGGGCAGGGCGACTGCCGGACTGGCTGCGGCAAACGAAGGGGCTGTACTCGTTGGACACATGCAACGATAACCTCTCTCTGTTCCGATGCCTAGCCGTCCACTACGGCGCGAGGTCAGATCGTTGCACCACCGCAGCCCGGGAGCTGGCTCAAAGGGTGTGGTGCACCGACACACCAGAGAAGCCAGGCTTGGATTCGTTAAAAGAGTTTGAGGAGATGTTGAAGTTAGGTATCCGCGTCTATAAGCAGACCGAAGGAGAGGGGGGGGGGGGTTGGAGACTGGTAAGGAGGCTCGCAAACTACGAGCGCATTGGCACCAAGCCGATGACAACAGCCGTTTATGACAACCACGCTTTCCTGATAACCGATCTGCCAAAGCTAGCGCAGCTCTTTGCGTGTCAGCATTGCAATCAGCACTTCACCAAAGCATGTAATCTCCAACGTCACGCAGATTGCTGCAGCAAGGGAGAAACCAAGGTCCTCTGTCCGGGGAAAGAGGTGGAGCGACCGCAGTCGGCATACCAAAATGTCTTTTACCCCCAAAGCAATGCTGCCACAATGCAGATGCCCGTTACACGCTAGACAGAGATTAGAAGGAGAATTCCCGACTATGCACTGAATCCAAGAGATGCAGGAATGCGTCACGGGAATGACAACGTGACGACGAAAAGTAAAAATAGGATACGCTGTGTGACTTTCCTACGGAGAGGTCGTGGTTCTAAGTTGGAGAAGAAATAGTGCGACTATTAAAGAATAGAAGGCTGGCAGTGGACTCATTTGAAGATACGGATAGACACTGTCATAGCTGGAGAAAGTGGAGAACGACATTGATGGAAGGATAGTGGATAAAATGACATTGGGAGATCAAGCAATGAATCAACGTCAACTGAAACCACTATGAGCAGAGATCACCTAGACACAATGATACTTATGGCATCATAACGGATGGGTAGACGAAAAGGAGGAATACCGGTGACGAAAGCGTGAGGAGAAAATAACAGGTAGTACACGCACGGATAGTTAAGTATTCATCCTGCCGCCGGCCTGGTGTCACAGGCCAGGTAGGGGACTATTTATGTAAGTACATTTACTGTTTGACAGCTGCATAATAAACAGCGATGTTTTCTCATATATCAACAATCGTCTGCCGCATCTGTCCTTCATCGTTCCGAATACATTGAAGTTATGAGTTCCTGTTAAGTTTGAGCCAACATTGACTTACAGTTGATCACGTAGATTAATAGGATCAGCTTTAATGTACATGGGAGCCTCGGTCCGGGATTGCGAACTTCAATTAGACACAGCTTAGACAGTTGTCATACTCGCCATTACAGTACGAGAAATTTAGAGCAAATAGTCCAGTGAAGAAACGACTGCATTGCCTTTAACTTTAGAAGAAGTTGCACGCCAAGATAGATGCACAACAATAACCAACTACGCACGCACCGTGTCACACATAGCGGAAGCCACAAACTGCAGTTGAGTGCAAACGTTGCAGTTTAGAACAACAAATATTTGTGTGCCCAAATATATTAAAGATTTCTGTTATTACGCACAATCAACGAGACAGAACATCAGGTAAGAAGTCCTACTAGAGAAACATGACGTAATTCATGTTGACGTCATCAGGAAGACATTATCTTTGAAAGAAACACTTCATCTGCTCCTGTTACTCGTTAAGAGACATCATAATTACCAGTTGCTTGTTCAGGACAGAATGCGCACGGCAGTAAACATGTTATTGAATCGTACGTAGTGTGGCACATTCATATAGTGTCGTCTCCGCACGAAGAAGATTACAGGAAGTGTGGACTGGTTTTAGGATGCTAAATCACTCAACCGCCTACATTTGTTGGACATAGATATCCTCAAGTACTTCCATGTCATGTTGCAGCATGTTGTAGTCTACATTATACGTTGACCGTCAGAAAGAATGATAGCTACATGATTTGTATTTGCTGCCGACACTCCTTCATGTCTGCATTATCGGCGTAAAGGACATTTACTGCGTATTTGGACATTTATGTGCGATCTATTATACTTGTACTTGGAAATTGAGATGACGTCAGATGCAAAGATGATTGATATACATTATGGACGTTACTTCCACCACCTACGCTTCCATCCACTATAGTTACCAAGGAAATCTACACTTTACTTAGGACTTTTGTGTGGACTGTACACACAGTATCTTACATCAGAACTTATTTGCATCTGGACCTACACCACTATACTGACGCCAGGACATTAGGATACTGCCACACGGATCGATAACGAGGAAGGTCTACGATTATACACCACCACCGATCAGGTTTACTTCAGAAATCGGTGACAGGCGCTAGGCCTAGGGTGTCTAGTGAAAAATAATTACACTATCGTTACAGACACGAACAACATGTAATCGCTACTTCAGTCTACAGTACTACACTCATTGTAATATAAGAAATGGACACACCACCTGTTTAATTGTTTAACCTAACGCTTACAGAAACAACAATAATTATGTATTAACTCCAACAAAGGATACACTGCTGTATCCATACTCAAGTCAACGACGTTAGTTAACTATAAAGAACACCAACGTTTATCAGATGGCCAGTATCATTTTGATTTGTTGGTTGTTGCATGTGTGTTTTAATTAGGTGCAGTCATAACTAACTAGGTAACAATGTATAAGTTAACTCTAAATTAATAGAGTGGGTGGTTGGGAGGTCGTTCTTCTCAAATTTAGCTACGATCACGTCGTTATTTAAGAAGACGTTATATACCCACAATCATCAGGTCGTCACGAAGTTAATTTGTGGCAGTCTCATGTTTTGTTGGTATTATAGTGTGTTGCAGTAGTTTTACAGTGGTATTGTATTGAGGATCAATGGTTGGTCAACAGTTGTGTCTTTTATGTATGTAAATATGTGTTTACGTCACACATTACTCGTTTTCTATCGTTGTTAACTGTTTTGGTTATATATTCTTTATACTGAATATATTTGTAATACTATTTTCTGTTATTTACACAGAATAGCAGTAAGGATAATTGTATCGCAAAAAGTTACTGAATTTCTTGATTGTTAAATTTTACATGGTTGTTGAGTTGCAGTTGACATTTTGTTCAACATTTCTATATTGTCTACTCGAATTTGAACATACTTCCATTTCTCTATTGTATTTCAGCTAGAGTGTTGATAATTAAAGTAGGACAACATGTCGACACTTCAGGATTTTATGGACATCGGTGAAAAGTCTGGTTTGACTGGTGCGGACCTGAGGAATTTGGCGAAGCAAGAATTGAAAGCTTTTCAGGCACAACAACGCGAGGAAAGAGCTGAGAAGTTAGCAGCAGAGAAAGAGGCGAGAGAACTTCAAGCGGCACTTGAGAGGGAATTGAAAGAAAAGGAAATGGCTTTGGAACGTGAGAAAATGGCGGCTAGAGAAAACCAATTAACTCTAGAACATGAGAGGATAGAGGCTGAAAAAGAGAAACTAGCATTAGAAAAAGAGATGAAGAAAAAGCAAATAGCCGCAGAGACGGAAATGAAGGCGAAACAAATAGCCGCAGATTCCCATATTATGAAGGTAGAGTATGCGTTGCAGTACTACCAAACCCATGTGGTGGGTTGATAATTGATAACATCCCTAATGTCAAATATTACGTTCAAACCATAGAAAACAAACCGGATGTGGCACTCACAAGAACCCATGTCAACGTATCACAAGAAGACGAAAATATACAGTTATTACAAATTCCGCCGACTGTTAACAAGAACGGCATAACACACAAAAAGAGAACAAGAGTTAAACACAATGGTTACAAACATCAGATGAAATGGGATATTGTAACTATAATTGTTACTCAGATTTTATTTTGGCTTAAATCAACCATATCACTGGGTGAATACGTCGGCACAAGCATATTCGCACAATTGAAAGTGTATGTTGATAACATTATGAATATGTACACACATGTTAAGAAACAGATTGCGAATATATTCACACGAATAAAAATACATATAATAGATATTCACTCACAAGTCAATAAAAATTGCACACAAGTCATTGATCGATATACATTGATCTCTATTTATTCCATCTACTTGGCTTATGTTTTGTGCAGTTGTACGAAACATAGCTTATTCTCACTATGCACACGAGGGAAAACTATAACAGTATTCAAATCAACAAAGTTGAAAGGTACAGATATTACAATACATACAATGAGGAAACTCCATAAGTATGTAAGAAAGAAAAAAGGAATAAAGATGAAAAGAATGAATGAGAGAGTGAATAAAAATTTTAAATAATTAAATCAGCACATATTTTACTACAGACACATTAGGGTCTTGTTAATTATTTTCTAAATTTCTCTGATATAAATCTATACTTTTCAGAGTTGTTCACACTATCTCATATTTCTATAATTTATCTGGAAAAAATATTTGTGTTCTCTATTCTTCGGTTATTCGTGTTAACTATATCTATATTAGAGAACATTAATAATTTCTATGATTTAAATATTTATTCTCGTTGAATCAGAATATCATATCATATTTCTGATTGATTTTCTTAGAAGTCTTGAATCTTTGGTATTTATGATTCGTCGTACGACTAAAAATATTTTGAAGATCTGCAAGATTCTAGTTAATGTGAATATTCTGTGAGATCTTCTTGGTCGATTGTAAATAAATAGGTCTGCTTCACAGTTGTTCACAGTTGTTCTTATATTGTTTAGTTTTATTGTTCATAGAATGTTAGAAAAATTGATATATATATATATATATATATATATATATATATATATATATATATATATATATATATATATATATATATATATTACAGATCGCACCTAATTAAAATAGCAATTGACATAGCAACTAACAGATTGAAATATATTAAGTTATTAGATAAGTTAGTCAAATGGATACATATGTTGATTTTTTCCATTGTTGGCAGAGTCATTATGAATCTTTGAAATGACTTGGTTACAACATGTTGGAACTATTGATTACTGGCCGGAATAACTGAAATTTATACTTTCGTGTCATCTGTGGATATTACGAAACTAGTATAGTGCCGAGAAACATTGGGAGTGCAGCCATTAAGTATTATGTTCATTGACTATTATTGTGTTGTCGGAGAGACATTGTTGAACATTGAATATTATCAAAATGTAGATATACTAAATGAACATTATTAATTATTTAGGTTAGTTCATATAAATAATTAGTTGTTACAGTGGTTATTTAATCGTTTTAGAATGAAATAGTTATGTTGTTGATTGCATTAGTTGATTAGCTAATAATTGTGATAATTAGGAGGCATAATTATCATTGGAGTCACAAAAAGGCGTCGGCATAATAAACCACATAGGTTATGCCAGTAAAATATGAATGGCACATGCTATCCTTGGTCATACAGAAAATCTTTATGGAAATGTGCAGTGTATACAGCGTCCATCTCACCTACATTCTTATGCAAGAAACCCCTACAGGATATAAGCTAACGACAATATTGAACAGCAACGGATACGGACTGCTTGGTACCTATTACTACCCTCGTCCACAACTCCAGGTTTTGACCTAGAGTGAGGACACTTGTTCATTTGGTTCATTTTGACAACTTAGGGACTAATGGAATTATTAGTTGGACCGGCCCTCCCATACGCCGGCCATATGACGTTCACCGTGGGTGTGAACTGGAGGGCATGCCCGTCATAAAAAGTTTTTAGGGGTATTAACGGGGGCCATAAAGTCTGTACTCAGCTGTAGATAAGTCTCATGTTGGCACTGCCATTGGGCATGATTTATAGCTTATATAGAAATATATGTATGAATATTTAAATGATTTTATCATTGAAGATGAGCGGGGGGGGGGGGGGGGCATAATGCCACAATGCAGGTGCCCGTTACACGCTAGACAGAGATTAGAAGGAGAATTCCCGACTATGCACTGAATCCAAGAGATGCAGGAATGCGTCACGGGAATGACAACGTGACGACGAAACGTAAACATAGGATACGCAGTGTGACTTTCGAAATGAGAGGTCGTGGTTTTAAGTTGGAGAAGAAATATTGCGACTATTAAAGAATAGAAGGCTGGCAGTGGACTCATTTGAAGATACGGATAGACACTGGCATAGCTGGAGAAAGTGGAGAACGACATTGATGAAAGGATAGTGGACACAATGACATTGGGAGATAAGCAATGAATCAACGTCAACTGAAACCACTATGAGCAGAGGTCACCTAGACACAATGATACTTACGGCATCATAACCGATGGGTAGAAGAAAAGGGGGAATACCGGTGACGAAAGCGTGAGGAGAAAATAACAGGTAGTACACACACGGATAGTTAAGTATTCATCCTGCCGACGGCCTGGTGTCACAGGCCAGGTAGGGGACTATTTATGTAAGTACATTTACTGTTTGACAGCTGCATAATAAACAGCGATGTTTTCTCATATATCAACAATCGTCTGCCGCATCATTCTTTCATCGTTCCGAATACATTGAAGTTATGAGTTCCTGTTAAGATTGAATCGCTAACGGTTTGGTGGACGGCTACGCCCCAACCACCCAGACGGTGTACCAATATCACGGCTGCTACTTGCATGGGTGTCCCACCCACAGTGAGCCTCCCCCACCCCCAACACCGACCAGCTGTATCAGAAAACCTTCCGCCGCGGAGAGACAATAAAGGTCTCTGTCTACAATCTGGTGGTAGTGTGGGAGTGTGAGAGACCGCCTCTGTCTCGCGCCCCAATGCCTCAAGTACAGACGGTGGTCTACCCCCACGCGATCTTTTATAACTTTTAGGCGTGGCATCACAAGGCTCAAGCCCAACGCCCCACCCCCGACCTCGCCTATGAGAGCCACCAGATTCCGATATCCGTTTCGGTGGGAGACACCGTAGAGGAGCAGCCGACCCACCTGAGCAACGCAAACATACAAGCCTTGATAGGCAAACATCATGGCGGGCCTGCGTCGGCGCGCAACCGCGATACGAGCCGAGATGGAAGCGCGTTACCTGCCGGAAGACCTGGAGAAGCTGCACCCACAACTGCAGAAGAAAATGAGGACTCGATGTGGAACATCATTCTGAACACACCCTGTAAGTCTCTGAAAGGCATTCTCCTATTATGGGAGTATCCCGCCAACCACAAAGATTTTGCACGCCAAACAGAGTTGTTCTATAACCCACAGATCACCAAAGTTGAAGTCATTGTGGAAGGACAAGAAATTCATCTATTTGCGCACGGCTTAGCGCCACACCAGCTCTGGGACGAAGCGAGGAAATTCTTCGCCGGTGGCCTCAAAAGGCACCCTGAGACAAGCGCAGTCGCCAAAGAGCTAGGATTGTTCGATATCAGTCTAGGCGAGTACTTGACGACAAAATTCTGCTTGTGGCTGCCGTGAAGATGGTCATCGTCGGAGGTCCGGAAGCCCAGCCACAAGCAGAATTTTGTCGTCAAGTACTCGCCTAGACTGATATCGAACAATCCTAGCTCTTTGGCGACTGCGCTTGTCTCAGGGTGCCTTTTGAGGCCACCGGCGAAGAATTTCCTCGCTTCGTCCCAGAGCTTGTGTGGCGCTAAGCCGTGCGCAAATAGATGAATTTCTTGTCCTTCCACAATGACTTCAACTTTGGTGATCTGTGGGTTATAGAACAACTCTGTTTGGCGTGCAAAATCTTTGTGGTTGGCGGGATACTCCCATAATAGGAGAATGCCTTTCAGAGACTTACAGGGTGTGTTCAGAATGATGTTCCACATCGAGTCCTCCTTTTTCTGAGGGATCCGTCTATGCCGTAGGACCCGCTCGTATAACACTACCATACGGTTTTCATACATGCTCCGAATTAGCCGGGAAAACGTGGGTTCAGTGATTACTTCGTACTCGAGGCAGATGTCTTCTAGGGAATACGTGGAATTGCCAGCAACTTTGCCAGTTGCGCGAATCACGCGGGAAGCGTGGTTAACGGTCAACTCAATCTCCAGCAGATTACTAAGAGCAGATTGGTAGATGGGCGCATGCGTTTCAAGCAGCTCAAAGTCTAGTGGTATGTAATACCTGTTTTTGAAGGTCTTCGCGATGGCCACGTCTGAAGCATTGGCGGGGGGCAGAACGACAGCATCCGCTGCGCCAAAATGCGCCTTGGTCACATTGATGCCGGTGCTTGTATCGATGATTTGATACACAGCGCTTGACCGCTACCAAAGATCCATGTAGACGTTGTAGACGTCACTGTCCACAAGAGAGAAGACTTCATTGCCGGAGAGCCTAATGGTCAGCTTTTGAACCAGTGCTCGGCCGAGGTTCTGAACCACGAACCGGTTGACATCAGGGGAGCTGAGGGCGACATTCAATACCAGCCGCACTGACCCAGGCACGATAACATCGTGTGCATCGAGATTTGGAAAACGAATTAGTTGCTGCTGCTTCGGGCCGATCGTAGATGGATTGTTGGTCACGATGATCGTTTGCCGCAATCCTTCCACACCGAGCGGCTCCCGGAGACGGCGGTAAGGGTTAAGCTTACGACCATATGCACTTTGAGACATGGCTAGTTGTCTATTGTTGTTACTTCGTATCAATATCTAATATGGATAGAGTTGAGTTGACCGATTTTGGTGGCGAAGAGGGGCCGCCTGGATCGGGCGAGGAAGAGACAAGCTTCATCGAAAACTTTGATATCGACAATCCCCGCACTGTTAATACCGAGTGGCCAAATGAGTCACAGCGGAGCCCATCTCCCAGCTTACAAGTGGACCTAGAAAACAGCGCAATTGATGACCATTTTAGAAGGGTGGAGTCGAAGTGTGGTGTGAGACCCATAACTGGCATAGATTATACAAAAATTAAGTTGGGTCGCAGGATCGCGCTCTATGTTGGGGGAGAAAGGATTATACGGTTAGAGGATGGCATGCAGTTAGCTTTGAGTAGCCTCAAACCGCGTACAAGACTTGCATTGTGGTTTGTGGACAAAATACCACCAAAGGCTGTCACCGTCCTCGAGCAGACTGATAGTGCTCTGGCACAGGAACAAGCAGTTCTAGGGGGTGCGAATATTCGGGATGTCCCACAAATAGCTTCAAATGGTGGCAATATTTTAGAAAAGGCCATGTCGAGCCCAGCAGTGCGGCTGGCTTTAGAACCCTCGCAAGTAGTAGACCAGTACCTGGGGGGGGGGGGGAAGGCCTACCTCCAGTGAGAGAACTCCGGGGGATCATGGCTCTTGAAAAAGTGGTGACGACGATTAACGGTAAGCTCACAAACTACCCCGTTATTATCGAACAACAAGATAAAGAGATCGCCAGACGGCGACGGAAACTAGCACCCGATGAGGAGAGTAGGGACTTTCAAGAGCAAAAGATTGCAGATATTGAAGAAGCTAAGAAATCAAATTAAATCAAATCAACTTTATTTTAAAAGGGTCACAAATTGGGCACGCAGGCCCGTCTTACATTCGGCCCTTCCAATCACTCGTCTTTCATTTATCAAGAGCATTATACATTTACATAAGAAGAAAAATAAACATTGTGAAATGAATGTTGTGAACATAAACAAGGCAAATTACCATGTTATGAGGCCCATCTCCCACCTACCCATACATCACCCCACCCACACACACACCCCCACCTACCCACACACACACACACAGGGACACGTACATACACCCACCAACCAACCCATCCCCCTCCCGTACATCCCCCACCCACACACACTGCCCTCAACTGATCCCCCAACCAAAACACACTCGCCACCCATAAACATCCCCCACCAAACCACACATCCCACGCCCACCCACATACACATCCTAAACCTCACATCCTCTCCCCACCCACACCTCCAACCACCAATCCCCCAGCCACACCTCCATCGACCACATATTCCCCACCCACGAACACACATACCCCACCAACCCACACATCTCACATCCACTCACACATCCCCAAACCATACACACACATCCCCACCAACTGACATCTATCTACCCACGCACACACACATCTTCATAACCACCTATACATCCCCAATCCACTCACACACATCAGACCACCCACACATACATCCTCCATCCACCCACACATGCCCTAACCCAATCCCCCACCACACACATCCCTCACCAACACATCACATACACACATATCCCTCACCAACACATCCCACACCCACATACCACCACACATTCCTACCTACACACCACACACATATCCCCCACAGACATACCACACAATATCCCCACCCACACCCACACAGATACCCTCACTAACCCACTGCACACACCCCCACCCACACACCACAAAAATCCCACACCCACACACACATACCCCACCATAACACATTCCCCAACCATCCTCCAACACACACTCACTCACCCACACATCCTCCACTACGCACCCACACACCCCGCCCACCCCCAACCAAACATCTCTCGATCACAATACCACTACCCACACACATCCTCCACTCACTCACGCATCCCACGCCGACACATACACATCCTTCACCCACCTACACATCCCTAAGCCACTCACACACCCCCACCCACACATTTCCCACTCCCGCACACATCTCCCACCCACACACCCCACCACCCACACATATTTCCCCCAACCACCACACATCCCTACTCACCCACACATATCCCCCAACCATACACACATTCCCCGCATCAATCACACACTTCCCCACACCACACACTATCCCCCACCCACACACATATCCTCACCCATACCACCACAAACATACCCTCCACCCGCACACCATGCACACACCACCTATCAACACACCGCACACATATCCCAAACCCACACACCATACACTTCTCCCCACCCGTACTTGCATCCCCAATCCACCTACACAATCCCCTACCCACACAACCCCGCCACCCACACATACTTCCCCAAACAATCCACACATCTCCACCCACCCACACATATCCCCCACCCAAACACACATCCCCCGCACCCGTCCCATACACATATCTTCCACCCATGCACACATCCCCAAAAACATTCCCACACCCCTACTTTCGCCCCTACACATCCATCCACACATCCCACCAACACCCACAAATATCACTGTCCATCAACACCCACACACCCAAACCCATCCAAACGCATACCCCCACCCACACATATCCCCACACATATCCCCACACTCACACACATCCTCGACACACACTCACACATCCTCACATCTAGACACATACAAAATGTCTCACGTGAGCATTAAAACTAATATGAACAAACTCCCACACTTTACTCACACACATACACTGATATTTGTCGTGAGCAATCTCATAAAAATGTTAAATATGGAGAAAAATGTGTACATAAACAGTGTGTGACGTAAGAAATAGTGATACTCCCACAAACAGAGATATACACAGAGAAGACACACACACACACAAACTCACTCTTACGCTCACTCATTCTGTCTCTCATTCACACTCACTGACTCTCTCACTCAAACTACAGTAATGTACATACGTTTATGTTATACATGATAAAATCAAATGGTATTCAACTGACAATATGACAGATGAGAATACACAAACATATGGCTTCGCGTGTTACATAACATGCGTGTTATATGACATGCGTCTGCTCAACTCTCTCTCTCTCTCTCTCTCCTCTCTCTCTCTCTCTCTCTGTATTCTTTCATATACACACACTCACACGCATGCGCGTGCTCACGCACACACACTAACACATCAACTCTCCCACGGTCTCACTCTCTCTCACTCTCGCTCTCTCTCTCTCACTCTCTCTCACTCATTATTTCCCCCATCATTCACTCTGTCCATCTTCATTCACTTTATCTCTAACTCTCTTACTCTCTCTCTCTCTCTCTCTCTCTCTCTCTCTCACTCATACACAGACAGACACACACCCTCACGCTATCACTCAATTTATCACTTACCCTAGCGCACTCACTCACTCACCTTTTTACTCTCTCTCTCACTCGCGCGCGCGCACACACACGCACACACACACTAACACTCATTCACTCACTCACACACACTCACTCTCTCACTCATTCACTCCTCACTCATTCACTCTCTCTCTCTCTCTCACACACACACAATCCTTCACACACACACACTCTCTCAATCACACTCTCTCAATCACACTCTCTGAATCACACTCTCTCACACATAAACATACGCATTAATGCACGCACGCACACACTCCCTCACTCACTCTCACACATACACGTACGAATGCATGCACTGACACATTCCCTCACCATTTCTCGCTCAATCACTCTCTCCACACACACGCATGCACGTGCGTACACACACATTCACTCTCTAACTCTCTCTAACACCCACTTTCTCTCTCTCTCTCTCTCTCTCTCTCTCTCTCTCTCTCTCTCTCCCCCCCCCCCCCCCACACGCACACACATATATAGTGAACAGTTATAGTTAAACAATTATAATGAACAATTATACCAGTAAATGAATTATTGTGGCATATAGTCGGTATGGATTAAGTATTGAAAGAGTTTTCGGTTAAATGTGTTGGGACTAATTGGAGTTTTCAGATCTGGAGGAAGATCATTCCATTAGTGAGCACCAGAATAGGCGAAACATGTATTGTATAGGTTCAATCTAGGCTTTGGGACATGTAACAGATTTTGGCACTTGCTGTTCATTGCATTAGATTGAATCAGCGGCAGAAGATACTCTGGGGTATTTTGAGATATAATTTTATTCACTAATTGGGCTTTGTTAAAAATAAAGCGCTTTCGAAGTTGTAGAAGTCTTAGATGACTGTATAAATTATTACTTTCAACGTGCTTTATGCCAGAAACCAGACGAATAGCACGGGTTTGTAGAGAACATAGTCGTTTTAAATTAGATTTAGGGCAACCATCCCAAACTGTGGAACAGTAATCGAGCTGTGATTGGATATAGCGTGTATAGAATATTTTTCGTGTGCTTTCGTCCAGGAAGTGCTGAATTTCAACAAGTTGGTAAACTTTTTGTGCTATTTTCTTGATAAGAACGTGATCATGAGAGCTCCGGCTCAAATGGCTGTCAATTAAAAGACCTAATATGTTATGTTCATTCACATTAACTATAGGTAACGTATCCACGTGGAGTTCGAGCGGTGTTCCAGTTATGGCTAGTGTCTGTAGTTTTTGTCTGGTCGTTATTAGCATGGATTTGGTTTTGTCGATGTTAATTTGCATGCGGTTTTCATTGCTCCATCTAGTAAGATTATCAAGTTCCTTTTGTAAAGAATTCTCTAATTCACTACAGTTTTCTTGACTAGTATATATAGTACAGTCGTCTGCAAATAGATCACACGTTGTATTGATAAATAAAGGAAGATCACTAATATAAACTGCAAAAAGCAGCAGACTTTTGAGCCCTGAGGTACACCAATATTACGCTGTGTGGGTCTTGATAGACAGTTGTTGAAGGACACGATGTGTTGTCTGTCGTATAGAAATTACGTAATTATGTTCACCATGTTGGTGCTTGTCTTCATTTGTTTTAGTTTACCAATTAAAATATCGTGATCTACCATATCAAAAGCTTTTTTAAAGTCTACAAACACCGCTCCACAAATTCTACCGTTGTTGATGTTTAAGTGCCAGTTATCGGTCATTTTTGTTAGAGCACTAAGGCAAGAATATTTAGGTCGAAACCCAGATTGATTGTTAATTATTAGATCGTTGTTAATTAAATGGTGTAACTTTATTTTATGGATGTGTTTTTCTAGTGGTTTTGATAGCGACGACAGTAAGGAAATAGGTCTATAATTACCCAAAACGCTATTATCGATTGAGCCATTTTTAATTAGAGGAAACACTTTAGCAATTTTAAATGCAGATGGAAAGTAGTTTTTGGCCAGGCACTGGTTATATACGAACGTTAAGGACTCACTAATGACTGGTGCAGCACAACGAAGAATTCTATTTCTGATACCATCTAGGCCGTGTGAATTTGTTTATTTGAGGTTTAAGAGATATTTATAAACTTCTGCAACAGACATTAGGGGAATCTCAGCGGGAATATTTCTGGTGCACTTTTCATCACAGAATGATGCCAGTGAACTTAAATTACACGATGGGTCTGGTATTGAAGACTTTAGATTCTCTATCTCTGATTGAAAAAATCAACTGAATTCATCGCATGTTATAGAATGTGATATTGCTGATTCTGTAGGGCGTTTCTTATTGGTTAGCAAGTTAATAGCCTTCCCTATATTTGCACTGTTTGAATTATCTACAATCAAATTTTTAAAATGATCTTTTTTATCCTACGAATTTCATACGTAACTTTATTCCTTAGTCTACGGTAATTGATGAAGTCTTTATTTTTGTGTGCTGTATCTCGCTCTCTCATGATTTCCAGAACTTCACTAGTGACCCATGGGGATTTATGTTGATTTTTGACTCGAACTTCTTTGACTGGCACGTGTTTATCGAACACATTGTAGACTGTCTTCGTCCAGAAAGCTAATGCATCGTCTGGGTCAGGAAGTTGGTAAACGTGATCAAGGGCTGCTTTTCTTAAGTCTTGCAAAGAAGATGCTTTTAGTAGAAGTCTCACGAAGACTTTCGCACCCAATTCAGCCGGATCCGTGAAACCATTCATCGGGTGGTCAATGAAGACACCACACTAGGTGAGAAGCTGCGGATTCTGATCAGAGAGCAGGGCATCACCATAGCGAGCATTCTCACAGCGATCGGCCTCTTAATTTCCACTATCACCCTAGCCATTACTGGCGGTGGTGGTTGTGGTGGTGCACCCCCTACCCCACCGACTGGCCCGCCACATGGCCCTAAAGCTAAGGAATGGATTCGACAGAAGCTGAAAGACCTAGTGACCCTTCTGGCCAGGCTTGCTGGTAAGGCCGCTGCGGAACTCCCAGGAATCATTGGCGGCATTATCTCCTGGCTCCTTAACTTCTTGAATAAGACTGTGGGATGGCTGGCTGGGAATCTCTGGACATTAGTGATTGCATTCGGCGGCTTGCTGCTGCTGGCTATCAGAGAGTTGCTAACGAAGAAACAGTAGAGCCTCTAGGCCGACTGCGACGCCTCCAGCAATGAGTGCTATCTTTTCGTTTTGATGCTGCAGTCCGGCTGCCTTGTCAGCTTTGCTGGTGGTCTGTACCGTCAGTGCCTGCTGCGCTGGCTGAGCAATACTGGGCAGCTCTACCGTAAGGCCTGGGGCGTTAATGGCCGTATTCAAGCCACGATTTAGACCTGGCTCTGCGATGACGATCATGTTGTTATATCCATCTATCTGGCCAATTCGGAGCAGTATGTCGCTGGGGGACATATACAATCCCGTTCCAAAGACATAATTAACTTTTGAGCTTTCGTTTTGTAGCACGTCCTGATACCTTTTGATGGTGTGTAGTACATCGTTCGATGTCTTTTGTGCAAATGGTAGTCGCTTTGGGTCATATACACCAACTTGGCCGTCATTCAGGATATGATAACCGCTGTTCGTCCAGTAAATGTATACTCTCCCCAACCCGTTATTCCTCCCGCTCCGTCTCCAGTTATCATTCTGGGAAATCCCAAATTCCGCGCATATGCGCTGATAGGCTCTTACATCGTAGGGATTTTCATTGGCAGTCCAACCCAGGTCTTGTGGTAGGGCCACATACATTTCTTTGAGGATTCGACGAATCTGGTAATAGACATGGAATATGAAGACGGCTCGCGTTAGTGGATCAGGGTCGGGCAGATACTCTTGCGCGGACACCCCACACCCCGCCATGCACACCATACATCGAAGTTGATTTGGTTTTGCCAGAATTGCATCGGCTTGCTATACCAGGCTTGTACGATCTGGCCTGACTCCACGTATGGCAACAGGTATTTTTCAAACACATTGGGGACCTGTGTCTGAAAGGCTCCTTGGAGGTTGATCTGTATGTCCACATTAGTGAGATCCTTTATTTGCGGAAACGGGTATTCCCCGCCAACCGGGTATTTGGCGTCCTTGTTGAACTCGTAAGCGGTCATTATTAACCGTGCTAATATGTATATCACACTTAGCAACGTCCAACATGGGGAACCTATCCCGCTCAACCCGGTCCTAGACAATCGCGATGGTGACTTAGTGGTGGCTATCGTGGAATTGTTGTTCTACCCCGCGTAGGTTAATATTTCCGAGAAGCTGAAAACCAATTGGTTCAAATATGGTGACGAGGTTGTTACTATCCCCGACTGGTATTATGATGTCTGCGCCCTCAAAAAGCAATTCTTTGAGCCATGGAAGCTCTCGCTTTCTCTTAACCCTACAACTGGCCTTGTAAGTCTCGGTGGTATAAAATCGGGGGTGGCCTTAGCGTGGGGGAGGGCTAGGTGGGGTTTTTGGGTTTGTCTTAGACGACAGAAGTAATATGTCAAATGAGGTGTTTATATTCTATGCGTCGAAGTTTTCTAACCTTATCATATATAAGGAGGTGTACATTCATCTCGAGGGTATATCATCATATGAAAACCGTCATAATTCGCTTCCCTCCACACTCCTCCGGGCTGTACCCGTTAAAAAAGAGGGATGTAATTAAGGGAGACACATAAGGGAGATTTTCTCTGTGCTTCATTATAAAAAGCTGGAAACTGGAACTGTAGGGGGTATAAGACTTTCGGTCTGAGATGAAAAGGGTGACGACGTGCCACTGGCATATCTAAGCTGTGTGCTCCACATCAGACAGGGCTGCTCTGTCGGGTATTACTGTCCTTATTGAACTCGTAAGTGGCCATTATTATTAGACGTTCTAATATGTACATCACGTTAAGCAGCATTCAGCATGGGGAACCCATCCCCCTCAACCCGGTCCTAGACAATCGCGATGGTGACCTTGAGGTGGCTGTTGTGGAATTATTGTTCTATCCAACGTAGGCAAATATTTCCGAGAAGCTGGACAATAACTGATTCGCCTTTAATAACGGGGTTGTTACTATCCCCGAGGGCTGTTATGATGTGTGCACCCTCAATACACATATCTTTGAGCCTTTGAAGCTTTCTCTGACTCTAAACCCTGCAACTGGTCTCGTAAGTATTAGCGGTGGTAAGATGGATCGTTTCTTTAGCTCGGAAGGGCTAGGCCGTGATCTTGGGTTCTACAGCACCAGTCGGGATCCAGACATTACAGTATTTACCGCGCAGACGTTTCCTAACCTTATCATATATAAGGAGTTGTACATTCATCTCGAGGGGCTGTCGTCATATGAGAACAGGCATAATTCGCTTCCCTCTACACTCCTCCGGACTGTGCCCGTTAAAAATGTGGAATATAATCAAGGGAAACACGAGGTTTTCTCTGTGCCTCGCTATAAGAAGTTGGAGACTGGAACTCTAAGCGATATTAGACTTTCGGTCCGTGATGAACAAGGCAATTCCGTGCCGCTGACATATCTAAGTTGTGAACTCCACATCAAACAACGCAATGGCTGATTCAGAAGGTACAGGAAGGCATTGCCTTAGAGCCTGCTCTACCCTAACCTTTGCTGATTTGGCCGACACTATTAGGTGGCGGGAGCCGGGCCATATTACAAGATCTGTGGCCTCCAGCTCACTCCCCAGGGGGTCTATGCTCGTGCAGCCATAGACCATCCCGACGACGACGACAGGGATCTGCATCTTGAGCTTCGCATGGGATATACTCACCTCGAGCCCAATTGGATTCTAATCCGGCTAACCAACATGGGCAAGGTGTTTGTTAGTTATCAGGCTTGCAATACGGTCATACGCACCAAAAAGCCCCCTGTTGTGACCTACCAGTCTTTTCTAAAAATGCAGTGCGCCACGCCTCTCTTCTATGCCGTAGCGGTGACTGAGGCTAAAGCAAAGGGGACTAGATACTGTTTAAAGGCCACTACAGAGTTTAAAAACGACCTTGATATGCTAGGTAAGCCTCCTAAGGAGTCAACCATCTATCGCGAGTTAGCTATTTTGGCTGCGGCGCAGACTGAGGTTGTCCAAGTCCTTCCTGGGGTCTCTATTAAATGGAGTGCGCCAAGACTCGCCAGGCATATTGCTTTCGTAATCACTTCCGCTGCCGATGGGACGTGGTCGACCGGGCAACAGAGACGGACATTATAGTATAGCTCGGTGAAGTTGCGGTGGTTGAAATCACCTTTAATACCGTTACTGCTTTTGTCCGGCTTTTGTTCACTACAGGGCCGGTTAGCGCTGTTCGCGTTGAACATTTATTCTCTCAGTTGAAGAAGTAGGAATAAGTTTGACGCGAAAATAATAATGTCGCTATATCTCTCATTTGATACTAGTGACGGCGGTACCTATCGCATTCAAGAGATTACCCGTCTTCGGAAGACTCTAGAAGATGAAAGAGACAAACGGGCTGCACTGTATAAAAATATCGGCGTGCCATTAATGCATTAGACGCTGTGGACAGCGTGATGCTGGCGGCTAGCTTTGGAATGGGTGTGGGGGTGCTGGGCTTTTCACCACCATTATCGCCGCCCCTGTAGTTGTTTGGCTCGAGATAGCTGCCCTAGCTTGTGGAATCATGTCCGTTGGGAGCAAGCTATCGTCCCGCAAATTAACGTCGAAAGCTAAGAAACACGATGAAATTTGCACTCTGCGGAGGCTAAGCTTTCCATCATAGCCGACCTTGTTTCAAAGGCTCTGGATGATGAGCGAATTACGGACGTGGAGTATAAAATAATTACAGCCGAAGAAAAGAAATTTCCCTAGTTGAAAAAAAAAATATATTCGGAGCAAGGCGCCGGCAGATCTGAACGAAGAGACAAAAAAAAATATCTCATTCTGAAAGGAAGAGACGAGGCGCGGGCAGAATTCGTAAATGCTATAGGGTCGAAATAAATTGTATACGCGATCAGGACTATTTGGAACCACCCCCTATTCCCCAGAACGATCCGCCACTGGATTTCAGTAATCCGCTATACACGGAAGTAATGAACTTGATATACTACTCAGAGCAGTAAAATGTAAACAATGTAAAATTCTGAGGTAAGTATGAAAATTTTCCCACTGCTTTCATATTTTCATTCTTCTCGTCCTGTTGTCACGTGTGAATGTAGTTACAGGAGATCTCTTGGACTATATGTTGTGAATGTATTTTTTTGCTGATGAAGGCTAATCGCCGCAACGTCCTGTATGTGTCGTAATTTTTTTATGTAAAGCTGCACTACTTTGTGTGGAAGTAATGAACATGATATACTACTCACGCAGTTGCTTTCACTAATGCACGCTACACGGATGTAATAAACTTGACATCTCAAGTGTTTTTCTCTGAATAAACAGTGCATTGTTTTCCCTCTGTCAACACGCGGGTGTTAATTATGTGCAAGAAATGTGATATTCTTTCAGGGGCGTTGTAAAGCTAACTACACGAAGCTAACTGGCGAAGCGGGCGGTCTTATGTTTTCGACTTTGGAATGCGGAAGTATAAAGCTTGAGACGGTTCTCACACTGAGCACCGGGTGGTCACGGTGCACAAGTTTGATTTGTTTCATCCTTGTCGGGGCCGGTAGAGGCTACCCACGGCTTGGTTGCTCCTGCTGATAACTGCGCTATAGTTAGCCAAGCACACCTGTTCATCTTTGGTATGGTTTGCGGCCCTCAGCTTCATCCCTTTATAGAGTAGCAGCTTGATGCCGGTCGTCTTTTCAAACTTCCGAAACATCCTATGGAGCGCGTCTAGTGTGCAACGCTCACACTTCTCATATGGTTTCCTAACACCCCTCTCACAGAATATGCACTCTTCTATCACCTCGCCCCGCTTTGCCTGCACATTATGCCGAGAACAATAAAGGCCGATGCATGGGCGGCCGCAATGCAGGTCTCTGCCGAGCTTCGGCCATTCACATCCATAGGTCTCCATCTGTATGTACCCAATAAGTCATCCTTTAATTCGACGAGCTGCCCGGCGCCCCCTAATACTTCTGGGAGGGAGTCCTGGCTGTTGCAATTTGTGATGGTGGTGCTCGTTCGTATTCGCATGTTTGTAGCGGTGCGCATCTTGATATGGCTGGTTGGTACCACTCTAATTGTGTTTAGCGGTATAGTCGCCCCTATAACAAAATAAGGTTGCTCGCGCTCAGGGGCCCCCCACTAAAAATTGCACTACACTTACCACAGTCGGAAGTATATCGCGCCGTCGCCTGTAGGAGACCCGTGTGAAGCCTTAAGTGCTCCGGTCTCTCTCGGAATAAGGTTCGCACCGGGAATGATAATACAGAGGCAAGCACCTATCGCGGGGTCCGGTTCGAGCCTGGGTTCGAGCCCCTAGGGGTGAAAACCGGCCCGACGCGCGTGTGAGGATGGTGACATTTTGCTGACTTCGGTGCTGGTAACATCGTGACTCTCGATATACTATTAGTTAAATGTTAAAATTGAAAACGTGCCCACAGTAGAATGTCTATAGTATGTTTAGAGTCGAGGCAATACAACTCTCAAAAAGAAAATGTGCTTAAGTGCGATTTGTCAACCAGGCTATATATACAAATATCGCAGCTTAGCTGCAAGCGGTATCGGCGCGACCTTTGCCGTACTATGGGCGAACGAGGGATGAAAAGGGCAAGCTGTTTTCACAGCAATCTACATGTTTTCAGTTTTTTATTGCACAAAAATAGACATTTCCACAGTTTTTCTCGTCACAAGAACCTACATTAACATGGCCAATTACATCGATCTGAGTAATCAGATGAGCTGCAAGTGTAATTAAAGAAAGTCGGCTTGTTTCTGTACACTTAATGATCAACGTTGAGGTTCGAATTCAAGGATTAGAGAAGAGGTCTTTACATGCTATATATAGTGCATCAAATACTCGTCTTATTTAACGAAGATTAAGTGTATATTATCATCATTACCCACCATGCTGGTAAGCTCAGGCGTTCGTGGTTGGTCATCTCACAAGATCACCTCAGTCTCAGATATGTTCCTTTCCTAATTATACCATTGGGCCAAGGCATATATGACAACGTGAAACCATGACAGCAAGTGATGGATATAGCTCTAGAGAGCATCTGACAGATTGGTTATGGTCTCACGTTGACGGTGGTATGAAGATTTCTTTATACAGAACATGGCTGCGGCCATGGTCCAGTATGGTCACCACTAGGAAGGAAAACAATGACAGACTACCTTCTTGACCGATCCCTAGACAACTACAACAGTTTTGCACATTTCAGTCAGACTGTTATGGAAGCAAGATTCCGCACTGGAAAAGTAGGTGGATGTTGACGTAAGGCACACTTACATTTACCGCCGACGATAGGGTGGTTGGAAGCCCATGGCTATGAGCACATCATTTGTAGAACCATAACGATCCACAAATGGCTCTGATTGATAGCAGAAGTCGTTGATGATACATCCAGTGTTGATGGATTGGCATATTTACAGTGAATATCGGAGATAAATTATTGCCGACAGTCTTCTCTTTCACTCTGATAGTAAAGTCAAGCAACCTCTTCCCCATCCATCTTCTAATGTTATCTTCCTGTTTAAAACGTACTCCATTTGTACGCTTGCCGTGTACTTTTCCCTCAAATAGAGTCTTCAGCAGAATGGTCTGTCTTCCATATATCTGTCGTCAGTCTCACATGGACGATGGATTGTCGCCTGTACTATATTAATATGAAATGGAAACAAATAGGTATTTTAAACTCCTGCGAGAAAAAACGAACTAAACATCAACAAACGTTGCACATACCTTATAAGGAGATCCACGTGTCGCGAAATACAGGTGAAAAATCCGAAATCAGAAGCACTCAATAAATATAAAAATGAATAATAAAATAAAATAAGATAAGATAAAATACACACGAACGCATACAATACGACACACAGACGTTTCGATTCTCAGAATCTTTGTCAATGACAACACAGCTAACAACGAGATACAGCAAACGAAAGACCACAATACACTAACACACGATCTATAACTTAGCCATGTGAGGCCGGAAAGGTGACTTGGCCAGATGAATTAAAAATGGGTTGCCAAAAAGGATTTGAGTAGCCAAAAATATGTGAACAGTCTGCTATGAAAATATAGGAAAGTGAGGACAATTAAGTCTAGATATGGGGGGGGGGGGGGCAGCATAGTGATAGATAGTGTGAACAATTGGGGAAGATGCCACAGTTATACTGTAACGTCCACAACCGTATTAATTCCGGCTGGGTGGATGCATCCCAGATTGTTGATTAGCTGGCATTCAATTTTAAGTCTGACACAGCTATTGGAGAAGCAGGGTTTTAATGCGGTGACACATGCATCGTCGGTTCCATTATGGTTGGAGGAATTGAAATGGTTGGGGTCAGGTTTGTCAGCGCACTGATTGATGTCCCTGAGGTGTTCCCTGAAACGATCCGCAAGACGTCTGCCCGTTTGGCCAATGTATTTCATGTCACATCGTTTGCAGATGATAACATAAATCAGATTGCGGGATGTGCAAGTGAAAGAATCTTTCAAGGTGAAGGTACCTCGGGGAAATGCAATCTCTGGTGTCTGAACAACGTATGGGCAGGTCAGACAGTTCCTACGGTGGCATTCGAATGTGCCCACGGATGAAGTAACCGTGGGGAGGCGACTATGCACAAGGTGGTCTCTGAGGCTCTGGTTACGGCGGAAAATTACCCTGGGGCCATTGGAGAATATCTCACGAGTGGTAGGATCGGATTCCAAGATGGACCAGTGTCTCAGGAAAATGTGCTTGATGGCATGGGCATGTGGGTGGAAGGTGAGGATAAGCTTGGGTTCATTGTTCGGAGGTCGCGTATGCTTGGCGAGGGACATTTCCCGCCAAACCTGGGTTATGCGGCTGAAAGCTGTCGACAAGACGTCCTCTGGGTAGGACCGTCTGCGGAAAAAGTCCAGCATTTCGTGGGCTCTCTCGAGGAAGTCATTATCGTCCTGACAGATACGACGAAGGCGGAGTAGCTGGGAATATGGGATGGAATCTTTGCAGCTTTTGGGGTGGGATGAGCTGTACAGGAGGAAACCGTGAGCATCAGTAGGTTTATAGTACACGGAGGTCGTCAGGCCTGTAGGGTTTAACTTAATGGTGGTGTCAAGGAAATTGACAGAGGTGGTAGAAATTTCTGTGGTGAATTTGATCGATGGATGGAAGTTATTGACATAATTAATGAAACGGTTCAGTTCCGCCTCTGGCATGTCAGTGAGACCTATGCCGTCATCGATGTAGCGTCGGTAAAAAGAAGGGAGAAGACCATCATAGCTAAGTTCAATCTGGTGTTCCAGATGTCCCATAAATACACATGCGTAACTGGGTCCCATTTTAGTGCCCATGGCGACACCGCTGATTTGTTCAAAGTAGTGGCCATTGAACTCAAAGGAATTATTGGTGAGGACCAATTCAGCGAGTCTCACAAGTGTGCGTGTAGGGATGGCTTGATCTGTGCGTTGATCCAGAAAGAAATGTAGCGCCTTGAGGCCATCGGCGTGAGGAATGGAGGTATAGAGGGAACATACATCCATAGGAATAGTCTGTATGTGTTCCCAGGAGTCAGTTGGAGAGAGTTGAATGAAAGTAACGCATGCGTTGTATCCTTGATGTATGACGGGAGATTCGCAACTAGAGGTTGGAAAATCCTGTCAAGAAACGCTGAGATCAGTTCAGTCGGGCATGAGCAGGCGGAAACTATCGGACGTCCAGGATTTTGAGTTTATGTATTTTGGGCAGCATGTAGAGGGTGGGTTTGCCCAAGTCCGAGTCATGGATGTGAAGTGAAGTGGCACTGGGTGGTAAGGCATCCTCACGTATGAGCTGTTTGATGGTATTTTGAATCTTCCGGTTATAGGAGAGAGTGGGGTCTTCGGTGCAGGGTGAGTAATTATCAGGTTTATTGAGTTGAGACATGACTTCCTCGACATATAGATCTTTTTGCCAAACAACCACCGCACCCCCTTTATCCGCCGGTTTGATGACTATGTCCTGTCTGCGCTGTAGTTGAGTCAGGGCACGCCATTCGGGAGGGGATAGGTTGGAGCGTTTCAAGCGAGGGAAAGAAAGTTGCTTGATCTCATGGAGTGTGTTAGCTATGTAGAGGTCAAGCGCGTTGGAAGCTCCGGAGGGTGGGGTCCATCTTGTTTATGCAGTCTTATCCGATTTAGTCTTATCTGGTGTGGTCTTATCTAGTGCACTCTTGTCTAGTGTAGTCTTATCTATTGCATTATTATCTTTTGTAGTCTTATCTCTGATGTAGTCTTATCTTGTATAGTCTTATCTGGTGTAGTAGTATCAGTTGTAGTCTATCCTGGTGCAGTCTCATCTGATGCAGTCTTATCTGTTGTAGTCTTATCTGGTGCAATCTTATAATGTGCAGTATGCCTTTCTATGTGCCTACAACAGCTTATTTGTGGAACTTTGATCATGTTTAGTAATACACCTCTCACGTCTAGTTTGTTTACGAAAATACGAACTTTATTTTCAAAGGGTCACAAATTGGGCTTGCATGTCCGTCTTACATTCGGCCCTTCCAGTCACTTATCATTCCTACATCAATTTTCTATTGTGCATGTTACATTTACATTTAAAAAAAAAACATTGTCAAATGAATGTTGTGGACATAAACAATGCATATTACCATGTTATAAGTCAGGTCTTAGTCAGATATGACTGAGCTACCGTATGACAGTAGACGGTACTACCTGCTTTCTGTCAGCGCCGAATGTTGGGCGGCGCTTACCAAACCCGACACCCCACATTGTGCCAACGGCTTCGGGCGGAAGAGCGCAATTGGGAGGGTACTAGCCTTATCCTGGTGCGAGGAAATGCAACCCAAAGACAAAATAAGTCATGGCAGGGCAGACCAGGCCCTAAGCCTTGGTTGGCAGCTGGTCTAGGATCGAAGCTCCGACAGGCGGACAGTTAGAGCATTGCTATGCTGATCCGGCAGCTTCTGCAGCTTGTCTTGTTCCAGATTATAGGTGTCAACTTTCCTCTGGAGTGAACTAGGCAGGCCGAGAGAGGGATCATGCTGCATGGGCAACACATGGTTTCTTTATTTTAGCCCAGGCTTTGTGCTATGGAGAGGCAATAACTCCATCCCTGGTCTTAACCGGTCTCGGAATCAAAGCGAGAGGCAACTGTTACGGGTTATAAGTCCTTGTCAGTTGGCGTAGACATGGGGCGCAACGCGTTGCCTCTGACGGTGGGAGACACCTACAGGTGTCACTGATCAGCTACCGCCCGCCTCAAGCTGGGCAGCCCCAAGCCAATTGGGTGCTGATCCGCCACAGCCTGCCTGCTTCAATAGGTGCTTGGGGCTAGGACAAAATCTGATCCGCAGGCTGTTAAACCAATGCACCAGGTACTAATAAAAAGAATAGAAACCTCAAGCTACGGCTTGCAACCTGGAACGTGAGAACCATGTGTCCAGGATTTTCCACTGACTTGACAAATATTGACGATGTGAGAAAAACGGCTGTGATTGATGCTGAACTCAATCGTCTTAACATTGATATTGCTGGCCTGCAGGAGACTCGCCTCGCTGAGGAAGGGTCACTCAGGGAAAACAATTACACCTTTTTTTTGAAGGGAAGAGGGCAGGCAGAAAAAAGGCAACATGGTGTGGGCTTTGCAGTGAAGAATTCGCTACTGGGAATGATTGATATCCCAGCTGGAGGTAATGAAAGATTATTATCACTGCGCTTGGCAACCTCTTGTGGATTTGCCACCATTCTCACTGCATATGCACCGACACTCGCTTCCTCTGATGATGTGAAGGATACATTCTATGAGCAGCTAGACTCTGCGATAAAGGCAGTTCCAAAATCCGACTACATTTATATGCTCGGTGATTTCAATGCTCGTGTGGGCAAGGACTCGAGTTCATGGCCAGTGTGCCTTGGGAAATACAACATCGGTCGCATGAATGATAATGGGCAAAGGCTGCTGGAGCATTGCACTAGAAATGACCTATGTATTACAAACTCCTTTTTTAAAACAAAAGAGATGCATAAGGTCACATGGAAACATCCAAGATCCAGCCATTGGCATCAGCTGGACTTCATTATCACACGGAGACAACATCTGAACCATACATCATTAACTCGAAGTTACCACAGTGCTGACTGTGATACAGATCATTCTTTGGTTGTTGCAAGGGTTAGACTGAGACCAAAGAGAATCTACACAGCTAAACACAAGTCTAGCCCCAGGATTAATATTACTAACACTCACTATCCTGGAAAGTGCTTTGAATTTCAACAGCAACTTGAAGACGCTTTCAATGATACATCAGAAAATTGTATAGTAAATGATAAATGGAGTAAACTTAAGGAAACTATTTATAAAACAGCGGTAGGGGTTTACGGCACTGTGGATCATAGGAGGCAGGACTGGTTTGCGGCAAACAGCCAGATACTGCAGCCCTTGATTGATAAAAAGAAGATAGCTCTCTTAAGAAACAAGGAAAGACCAACGCGTAACACTCTGAGTGAGCTGAAGCAAGCGAGGAAGGATGTACAAAAGGCTGCCAGGCAGTGTGCGAATGACTATTGGATCAAGTTATGTGAGTCCATTCAAATCGCAAGTGATAAGGGAAACATCAGAAGCATGTATGAAGGGATAAAGAAAGCCTGTGGTCCAATGATCAAAAGAAGTGCACCGCTGAAAACCTTGACTGGAGAAATCATCACTGATAAGAACCAGCAGATGGATAGATGGGTCGAGCACTATTTAGAGCTTTACTCAAGTGAGACCAAGCTAGCGGATGATGCCCTCAACGCCATAGAGGCCCTGCCAACTCTTGACCACCTGGACACACTTCCCACTATAACAGAAGTTAAGTGTGCTATAAATGAGCTTGCATCTGGCAAGGCTCCAGGTAAGGATGGGATTCCAATAGAGGTAATCAGGAGTGGGCAAGACACACTCGCTCTACAGATCCACCAGCTAATAGAGCTATGCTGGCGAGAAGGACAAGTCCCACAGGATTTCAAAGATTCAAACATCATAACGCTGTACAAGAACAAGGGCGATCGGAGCGACTGTAACAACTATAGGGGTATCTCACTTCTGTGTATTGTTGGGAAAGTATTTGCCAGAATTGTCCTGCACAGACTTCAAGTCGTGGGAGATCAAGTCTACCCTGAATCACAGTGCGGCTTCCGTCAGAACCGGTCTACCATTGATATGATATTCTCATTGCGACAGATGCAAGAAAAATGCCGGGAACAAAATCATCCACTATTTATTGCCTTCATCGACCTCACAAAGGCATTCGATTTGGTCAGTCGTGAGGGTCTGTTCAAAGCACTAAAGAAGATTGGCTGCCCACCAACTCTTCTGTCCATTGTGGAATCACACAGGCATGAAGGGTATAATCAAGTTTGATGGCTCAAGTTCAGAAGAGTTTGAAATCAAGAGTGGAGTTAAGCAAGGTTGTGTACTACCCCCCACCCTCTTTGGGATATACTTTTCACTTCTACTGAAATATGCCTTTCGTGATCAGGATGACGGTATTTACATTCACTCACGCTCAGATGGTGGCCTCTATAATGCTCAGAGATTGAAGGCCAAGACCAAAATTAGCAGGGTACTAATCAGAGAGTTGCTTTTTGCGGATGATGCTGCGATTACGACCCACTCTGAGGAAGAATTACAACATCTACTATCTGCATTCTCCAATGCTTGTTCTGAATTTGGTTTAACAATTAACAAAAAGAAGACACAGATTATGTCACAAGGTGCACATGGTGTACCATCAATCTTTATTGACGTCGCCGAACTGGAGATAGTAGACCATTTTACATATCTAGGATCAGAGGTAAATAGCAAATTATCCCTCGATCAGGAAATCAACATCAGGATTGGCAAGGCAGCAAAAACAATGAACATGTTAGCAAAAAGAGTCTGGGAGAACAGGAAGCTTACTGCCAAAACAGAAGTCCTCGTCTACCAAGCCTGTGTCCTTAGTACTCTTCTTTATGGCAGTGAAACCTGGACAACTTACTCACGCCAAGAGAAACGTTTAAACAGCTTTCATATGCGGTGTCTGCGAAGAATACTTGGTATTAAGTGGCAAGACAAAATCACAAATACTGAAGTATTGGAAAGATCAGGTTGTGTGACGGTGTATTCCATGCTCAGTCTTCGTAGACTTAGATGGATAGGACACGTTAAGAGGATGGATGATGGTAGAATACCAAAGGACATCTTTTTCGGTGAATTACAGACGGGTAGGAGATCTCAGGGTCTGCCTCTACTACGATACAAAGATGTGTGTAAGCGGGACATGATTGATACAGGCATTGATAATGCACATTGGGAGCACGTCGCCGCTGAACGTGTTGCATGGAGGGCAACTATCAGAAATGGAATAAAGACAAAGGAGAAAATGATTGCAGATAAAGCACACACAGAGCGTGAGAGACGTAAGATGGTGCAAAATGGTGGAAATGACCATGTTTTCACATGCACCTACTGTGGGCAAACATTTGCAGCAAGAATTGGCCTTACCAGCCACACTCGCCACCGCCATGGATCGTAGTTATTAAGCCTTTTTGAAGCACAATGTACCAAACTATCGTCTGTCAAGACGGAAAGGTGCCAATGAATTACCATGTTATAAGACAGACAAGCACGCAAACATTCACACATATACACACACAGACACGCATACATGCTTAAACACATACATACATACCTACATACACCTGTTTACAACTTCTTGAGCTGACATTGTATCTGCCCATCACATTCCCCATTCCCTCACCCCACACCCCATTTTCTATATATCAACATAATTTTAGATCAGAACGCTGACTCTATTAATCCGATCTAAAAATACCCAATTTCTGAGAAATCCCTACTCCATCTGTCAGTGACATACTTACGGACTCTTTGTGCCGTCGCGTATCCATCTTCGTTGAAGTCATCCAGTGTCTTGTTTCCCAGACACCATCCATCCATCCATCATGTGCCATGCCGGTAAGCGTGGGCGGTCATGTTCTGCCATCTCACTCGATCAACAGAGTCGTGGATCAGTTCCGTGTTTTTGTCTCGACCATGCCACAAGGCCAAGCCATCCAGATACTTGTTTCTAGGTCTTCCCCTTGGTCTGTTCCCCTCGATCTTACCAGTTGTCACCAAGTTCTCCAAATCATTTCTTCTCATAACATGCCCAAAAAATTGTGACTGTCTACGTCTAATGTCTCTGATCAGTTTACGATCTTCATTTGTTTCTTGAAGGACTTGTTCATTGGTCTTTCTGGCTGTCCATGGTATTCTTTGCATTTTCCTCAGAAACCACATTTCTACAGCCATCAGATATTTTTCAGCCTGGCTGCTCATTGTCCAAGCTTCACATCCATATAAAAGTACAGGTTCTATGTAGCATCTCAACACTCTTTTTCTCGTTTCAATTGACATCTTTTTATTGGTCAGTATGTTTTTCATCTTGCTAAAGGCTACTTTTGCCATGGCGATTCTTGTTCTAATCTCTTCAAGGCATCTCCCATCAGATGTTATTACTGTTCCGAGGTAATTGTACCTATTCACTTGTTGAAGAGTATTCCCATTTACTTGTATATTACACTGTGGTATTTCGTTCTTCTTAGTGACGACCATAATCTGTGTCTTTTTACAATTTAATTCTAACCCTTGTTGTTCACTATGTGTAACAACCGCATCTACTAAATTTTGCAGGTCCTGTTCATTGTCTGCAATCAAGACTGTATCATCTGCATATCTAATGTTATTGATGCATCGTCCCCCAATGTTGATTCCTTCCATATTTTCAATATTTCTGAAAATATTTTCACTGTACAGGGAAAACAGATCTGGAGACATTACACATCCCTGTCTCACACCTCTCTTAATAGGCTGATATTGGCTTACTTCATTATCAACTCTTATGGCAGCTTGTTGTTTCCAATATATGTTTTTTACAAGTCTAAGGTCTTTCCCATCAATTTGTAGATCTTCAAGCATCCTTATCATGTTGACATGTCTCACTTTATCAAAAGCCTTTGTGTAGTCAATGAAGCAAAGGTGTAGATCTTTGTTTACTTCTATAGAACGTTCGATTACGGTTCTCAGTATATACACAGCATTTACTGTACCCTTGCCTACTACAAACCCACATTGTTCTTCTCCTATTTCAGGTTGTATTTTCCTCCTAACTCTTTGCATGATAATTCTTAGCCCAGACACCAGGCTTTCGTTAACTGACCTGTCCAGACTTCTGTGTCTTTGTCAAGTGTCCACAGGATGTCAGCTTCAAAACTGTCACTCTGTTTATAGGCCCATTGTTTGTGTTGAGTGTGTTCAGTCTTTCCTGGTTGGACTTTACATCCAAGGTATTCTCCACATCTTAGAGCACCTATTTGATGAGAGGGCCGCGGGGACGTGGTTGCTAGACACTCGCCTACCGGCCAGGAGGTTCTGGGTTCGTATTCAGTTTAGGGCAGATTAGTAAGACAACAATGCACAGTTTAACAAAAATAGTCTAAGATAACAGGTTAATAGAAAGGGTCAGGGATAACAGGTTAACAGAAAGGGTCTGAGATAACAGGTTAACAAAAAGAGTCTGAGATAACAGGTTAATAAAAAAAAAAAAAAGTCTGGGAGAACAGAAAGCTTACTGCCAACACACAAGCCCTGGTCTGTCAAGTCCGTGTTTTAGTATTCTTCATTATGGCAGTGAAGCTTGCTCAACTTATTCACACCAAGAGACACGTTTAAACCGCTTTCATATGCGGTGTCTGTGTGTCTGCGAAGAATACTTGGTATTACGTGGCAAGAAATGTAACAAATAACGAAGGATTGGAAAGATCATGTTGTGTGACGGTTTGTTCCATGCTCAATCTTCGCAGACTTAGATGGATAGGATCCATTAAGAGGATGGATGATGGTAGAATAACAAAGGACATCTTTATAATGAATTACAGATACAGATAGGTAAAATATCTCGGGGTCGGCCTCTACTACAATACAAAGATGTGTATAAGCGGGACATGATTGATACAGCTATTGCACCTTGGGGTATTGTCGCCTCTGACCGCGTTGCGTGGAGGGCAAAAATCAGAAATGGAATAAAGGTAAAGGGGAAAATTATTGCAGATAGGTCACGCACTGAGCGTGTGAGACGTCAAATCGTGAGTGATGGTGAAAATGACCATGTGTTCACATGAACACATTGTGAGCGAACATTAACAGTGCGAATTGACTGATCAGTCGAATTCGCTACCGCCGAGGGTTGTAGTTAATATGCTGTTATGAAGCACAATGTAACAAATTATCGTCTGTCCAGACGGCAAAGTGCCAGTTAGTTATATTACCCAGCGTATTATTTAATGTGTAGCTGTCTGACTATCTACCTAGCTACCAGCCTATCTACTAACCTGCCTACCTACCTACCATCTTCTGTCATGAATGCTTCATTGGGCACACACCCTGAACCAAACCAATGCCAAGACTTGCTATCTCCTTGCTATCTCCTTCTTGTCTTTCAAATATTTTTTATCTCTGTCTGTAATTCGTTTCTCGAGTGCTGTTAGGTCTCCTGCTATTTCGCTTGCCTTGTGGGTTCCAGACAAGAGGGAGGATAGTTAAATTGCCTTTAGGTTTCCCCAGTGATTGTCCTAGCCAGCGTAAGACCATTTCGTAATCACTGAAGAAGAAAATTGATGCTGTTGGGCTCAAATCTTACAGAAAAATTCCTAGAATATCGGGGGGGGGGGGGGATTTCTACAATTGAAAAATAAATCTACAGGATTTGAACATGGAAGAAAACTAGTCCATAAACATCATCGTGACATTGGAACAGAACGTTGAGAATATATTGGAAAGAAAAGATAACACTCACACAGGCATTTACACGATCTGTCATTACAATCACAAGAACAAGAGACGTTAAATTATTTGAGAATATCAAGAAACGTGATGGAATAGAGACATTAGTCTTGTATGCGAAAATACTGGGCTAAACAGACGCTAGGAGACAGAAGAAGACGATGGATGTGAAAATCTTTGAGATATGTGGATTCTCGCTTGCGCTACAGAGCCTATACATTAACAATGGCACTAACCAGATCGTAGCAACTTTTAGGGGTAAGTTTTAATCTCCTTCACCTCTCTCTCTCTCTCTCTCTCTCTCTCTCTCTCTCTCTCTCTCTCTCTCCTCCCTCTCTCAATTTATCTATCCCTCACTCTTCTCTCTGCCACAAATTCCTCTCTCTCTCCCTCTGTCTTTCTATCCGCAAGCGACATCATCCTTTCATCGTGCAATGTTCGCAAATCACGATCAGTGGCTTCACAAAGATGGCCTAAGTATAGGCCATCTCAACATCTATCATTTGCTCAATAAATTACCTGAGCTTTCGGTAATACTGTACAAACAATTCCATGTGTTTGGAATCACAGAAAGTCGTCTCAACGACAAAATATCCGACTCTGAAATCACTCTTAAGGGGTTTAAAGTAATTCGAAGAGACGCAAATCAAAAATTAGAGACAGGTATTGCTGTATACATTTCCAATTCTCTCAACTGTTACCGTAGAAGTGATCTCGAGTCAGTAGAGATAGAATGTGTTTGGTTAGAGGTGAAGCCAGCCAGCCAACAGCCGTTTCTCATTGGATACCTATATAGGAATCCGTGTGCTGGGTACAATTGGTATGACTGTTTCACTACAATGATGGATATAGTGTTTACAGAAGGTAGAGAAGTCATGATATTAGGTGACTTTAACATAGATATTCCTAAATCCAACCAGACATGGGACGATATCATTCTTTCTTACAATTTCAAACAACTAATAAACCGTCCCACAAGGGTTACTGACATATCCTCAACTATAATTGATCATATATATGTTACTTGTCCAGATAATATTATTGAATGTTCTGTTCCTGTTTGTACAGTCAGTGACCACTACCCGGTATGTTGTACATGGTCAAGAATTGGGTTCAAACCACTTAAACATAAACATGTAAGTATCAAATTTAGGAATTTTAAAGCATTCAACCAAGATTTATTTTTGCAAGACTTAAGAAAAGCAGCCCTTGATCACGTTTACCAACTTCCTGACCCGGACGATGCATTAGCTTTCTGGACGAAGACAGTCTACAATGTGTTCGATAAACACGTGCCAATCAAAGAAGTTCGAGTCAAAAATCAACATAAATCCCCATGGGTCACTAGAGAAGTGCTGGAAATCATGAGAGAGCGAGATACAGCACACAAAAATAAAGACTTCATCAATTACCGCAGACTAAGGAATAAAGTTAAATATGAAATTCGTAGGATAAAAAAAGATCATTTTAAAAATTTGATTGTAGATAATTCAAACAGTACAAATATATGGAAGGCTATTAACTTGCTAACCAATAAGAAACGCCCTACAGAATCAGCAATATCAAATTCTATAACATGCGATGAATTCAGTTGGTTCTTTCAATCAGAAATAGAGAATCTAAAGTCTTCAATACCAGACTCATCGTGTAATTTAAGTTCACTGGCATCAATCTGTGAGGAGAAGTGCACCAGAAATATTCCCGATGAGATTCCTTTAATGTCTGTTGCAGACGTTTATAAATATCTCTTGAACCTCAAATCAACAAACTCACACGGCCTAGATGGTATCAGAAATAGAATTCTTCGTTGTGCTGCACCAGTCATTAGTGAGTCCTTAACGTTCATATATAACCAGTGCCTGGCCAAAAACTACTTTCCATCTGCTTTTAAAATTGCTAAAGTGTTTCCGCTAATTAAAAAGTGCTCAATCGATAATAGCGTTTTGGGTAATTATAGACCTATTTCCTTATTATCGTCGCTATCAAAACCACTAGAAAAACACATTCATAAAATAACGTTACACCATTTAATTAACAACGATCTAATAATTAACAGTCAATCTGGGTTTCGACCTAAATATTCTTGCCATAGTGCTCTAACAAAAATGACCGATAACTGGCACTTAAACATCAACAACGGTAGAATTTGTGGAGCGGTGTTTGTAGACTTTAAAAAAGCTTTTGATATGGTAGATCACGATATTTTAATTAGAAAACTAAAGCAAATGAAGACAAGCACCAACATGGTGAACATAATTACGTCATTTCTATCCGACAGGCAACAAGTCGTGTCCTTCAACAAATGTCTATCAAGACCCACACAGCTTAATATTGGTGTGCCTCAGGGCTCAATACTAGGTCCGCTGCTTTTTGCAGTTTATATTAATGATCTTCCTTTATATATCAATACAACTTGTGATCTATTTGCTGACGACTGTACTATATATACTAGTCAAGAAAACCGTAGTGAATTAGAGAATTCTTTACAAAAGGAACTTGATAATCTTACTAGATGGAGCAATGAAAACCGCATGCAAATTAACATCGGCAAAACCAAATCCATGCTAATAACGACCAGACAAAAACTACAGACACTAGCCATAACTGGATCACCGCTCGAACTCCGCATGGGCACGTTACCTATAGTTAATGTGACTGAACATAAAACACTAGGGCTTTTAATAGACAGCCATTTGAACTGGAGCTCTCATGTTCACGCTCTTACCAAGAAAATAGCACAAAAAGTTTACCAACTTGCTAAAATTCAGCACTTCCTGGACGAAAGCACACGAAAAATATTCTATACATGCTATATCCAATCACATCTCGATTACTGTTCCACAGTTTGGGATGGTTGCCCTAAATCTAATTTAAAACGACTATGTTCTCTACAAAACCGTGCTATTCGTCTGGTTTCTGACATAAAGCACGTTGAAAGTAATAATTTGTACAGTCATCTAAGACTTCTACCACTACAAAAGCGCTTCCTTTTCAACAAAGCCAAATTAGTGAATAAAATTATATCTCAAAATACCCCAGAGTATCTTCTGCCGCTGATTCAATCTAATGCAATGAACAGCAAGCGCCTAAATTTGTTACATGTCTCAAAGCCTAGATTGGACCTATACAAAACATGTTTTGCCTATTCTGGTGCTCACTTATGGAATCATCTGCCTCCAGATCTGAAAACTCCAATGAGTCCCTACACATTTAACCGAAAACTCTTTCAATACTTAATCCATACCGACTATATGCCACCATAATTCATTTACTGGTATAATTGTTCAGTATAATTGTTCATTATAATTGTTCACTATATATGTGTGTGCGTGTGGGAGCGAGAGAGAGAGAGAGAGAGATAGAGAGAGAGAGAGAGAGAGAGAGAGAGAGAGAGAGAGAGAGGGTGTCAGAGAGAGGGAGAGAGTGAATGCGTGTGTGCATGCGTGTGTGTGGAGAGAGTGATTGAGCGAGAAATGGTGGGGGAATGTGTCAGTGCATGCATTCGTACGTGTATGTGTGAGAGTGAGTGAGGGAGTGTGTGCGTGCGTGCTTGCGTTCATGTGTACGTGTATGTGTGAGAGAGTGTGATTGAGAGAGTGAGTGTGTGTGTGTGTGTAGGATTGTGTGTTAGAGAGTAAGACAGTGGGAGAGTTGATGTGTTAGTGTGTGTGTGTGTGAGCGCGCGCATGCGTGCGAGTGTGTGTATATGAAAGAATACGGAGAGAGAGAGAGAGAGAGAGAGAGAGAGAGAGAGAGAGAGAGAGCTGAGCAGATGCATGTCATGTAACACGCATGTTATGTAACACGCGAATCCATATGTTTGTGTATTCTCATCTGTCATATTATAAGTTAAATACCATTTGATTTTATCATGTATAATCTAAACTTATGTTCATTACTGTAGTTTGAGTGAGAGAGTGAGTGAGTGTGAATGAGAGACAGAATGAGTGAGCGTGAGAGTGAATGAGTGAGCGTGAGAGTGAATGAGTGAGAGTGAATGAGTGAGCGTGAGAGTAAATGAGTGAGCGTGAGAGTTAATGAGTGAGCGGGAGAGTGAATGATTGAGCGTGAGAGTGAATGAGTGAGCGGGAGAGTTAATGAGTGAGAGTGAATGAGTGAGCGGGAGAGTGAATGAGTGAGAGTGAATGAGTGAGCGTGAGGGTGAATGAGTGAGCGGGAGAGTGAATGAGTGAGCGTGAGAGTGAATGAGTGAGCGGGAGAGTGAATGAGTGAGCGGGAGAGTGAATGAGTGAGCGGGAGAGTGAATTAGTGAGCGGGAGAGTGAATGAGTGAGCGGGAGAGTGAATGAGTGAGCGTGAGAGTGAGCGAGAGAGTAAATGATTGAGCGGGAGAGTGAATGAGTGAGCGTGAGAGTGAATGAGTGAGCGTGAGAGTGAATGTGTGAGAGTGAGAGTGAATGAGTGAGCGTGAGAGTGAATGAGTGAGCGTGAGAGTGAAAGAGTGAGAGTGAATGAGTGAGCGTGAGAAGGAATGAGTGAGCGTGAGAGTGAATTAGTGAGCGTGAGAGTGAATCAGTGAGCGGGAGAGTGAATGATTGAGCGTGAGAGTGAATGAGTGAGCGTGAGAGTAAATGAGTGAGTGTGAGAGTGAATGAGTGAGCGGCAGAGTGAATGATTGAGCGGGACAGTGAATGAGTGAGCGTGAGAGTGAATGAGTGAGCGTGAGAGTGAAAGAGTGAGAGTGAATGATTGAACGGGAGAGTGAATGAGTGAGCGGGAGAGTGAATGAGTGAGCGGGAGAGTGAATGAGTGAGCGGGAGAGTGAATGAGTGAGCGGGAGAGACAGAATGAGTGAGCGTGAGAGTGAATGAGTGAGCGGGAGAGTGAATGAGTGAGCGGGAGAGTAAATGAGTGAGCGGGAGAATGAATGAGTGAGCGGGAGAGTGAATGGGTGAGCGTGAGAGTGAATGAGTGAGCGTGAGAGTGAATGAGTGAGCGGGAGAGTGAATGAGTGAGCGTGAGAGCGAATGAGTGAGCGTGAGAGTGAATGAGTGAGCGTGAGAGTGAATGAGTGAGCGGGAGAGTGAATTAGTGAGAGTGAGAGTGAATGAGAGAGAAAGAGAGAGAGAGTGTGTGTGTGTGTGAGCGTACGCATGCGTGTGAGTGTGTGGATATGAAAGAATACACACACAGAGAGAGAGAGAGAGAGAGAGAGAGAGAGAGAGAGAGAGAGAGAGAGCTGAGCAGATGCATGTCATGTAACACGCATGTTATGTAACACGCGAATCCATATGTTTGTGTATTCTCATCTGTCATATTATAAGTTAAATACCATTTGATTTTATCATGTATAATCTAAACTTATGTTCATTACTGTAGTTTGAGTGAGAGAGTGAGTGAGTGTGAATGAGAGACAGAATGAGTGAGCGTGAGAGTGAATGAGTGAGCGGGAGAGTGAATGAGTGAGAGTGAATGAGTGAGCGGGAGAGTGAATGAGTAAGCGTGAGAGTGAATGAGTGAGCGTGAGGGTGAATGAGTGAGCTGGAGAGTGAATGAGTGAGAGTGTCTGTGTGTGTGAGTGAATGAGTGAGAGTGAATGAGTGAGCGTGAGAGTGAATGAGTGAGCGTGAGAGTGAATGAGTGAGCGGGAGAGTGAATGAGTGAGCGGGAGAGTGAATGAGTGAGCGGAAGAGTGAATGAGTGAGCGGGAGAGTGAATTAGTGAGATTGAATGAGTGAGCGGGAGAGTGAATGATTGAGCGGGAGAGTGAATGAGTGAGCGTGAGAGTGAATGAGTGAGCGTGAGAGTGAATGAGTGAGCGTGAGAGTGATTGAGTGAGCGTGAGAGTGAATGAGTGAGAGTGAATGAGTGAGCGTGAGAAGGAATGAGTGAGCGTGAGAGTGAATGAGTGAGCGTGAGAGTGAATCAGTGAGCGGGAGAGTAAATGATTGAGCGTGAGAGTGAATGAGTGGGCGTGAGAGTGAATGAGTGAGCGGCAGAGTGAATGAGTGAGCGGGACAGTGAATGAGTGAGCGTGAGAGTGAATGAGTGAGCGTGAGAGTGAATGAGTGAGAGTGAATGAGTGAGCGGGAGAGTGAATGATTGAACGGGAGAGTGAATGAGTGAGCGGGAGAGTGAATGAGTGAGCGGGAGAGTGAATGAGTGAGCGGGAGAGTGAATGAGTGAGCGGGAGAGACAGAATGAGTGAGCGTGAGAGTGAATGAGTGAGCAGGAGAGTGAATGAGTGAGCGGGAGAGTTAATGAGTGAGCGGGAGAGTGAATGAGTGAACGGGAGAGTGAATGAGTGAGCGGGAGAGTGAATGAGTGAGAGTGTGTGTGTGTGAGTGAATGAGTGAGAGTGAGAGTGAATGAGAGAGAGAGAGAGAGGGTGTGTGTGTGTGTGTGTGGGACGCGCTGGCATCACTACTTTTACGTCACATACTTTTTATGTACACACTTTTCTCCATGTTTAGCCTTGTTTATGTTTACAACATTCATTTCACAATGTTTATTTTTCTTCCTATGTAAATGTATAATGCTCTTGATGAACGAAAGACGAGTGATTGGAAGGGCCGAATGTAAGACGGGCCTGCGCGCCCAATTTGTGACCCTAATAAAGTTGATTTGATTTTGATTTTATTTATCTGTAGTACTCCCTAAACCTTTGCTCTCTCTCTCTCTCTCTATCGCGCTCTCTCTCTCTCTCTCTCTCTCTCTCTCTCTCACACACACACACACACACACACACACACACACACACACACACACACTCTCTCTCTCTCCTCTTTCAATCGTCTCGATCTTCTCGTTCAGTTCTCTCTTTCTATTTCTCTCTCTCGCACACACTCCCCCTTTCTATCTCCCTCTCTCTTCTCTCTCTCTCTCTTTCTGACCAGAGAACCCCCCCCACCACCTTTGGTGTAATCGACAGGAAAGACTGCGATACTTAAGGTATGTGCTGAGAATGTGATATTTAACTGTAAATGCTGGATGCCCTTTGTAGGACGTCGTTATCAACCCCAGCTTGATCTTCTAGGCAATGTTACGTTCTGTAGTTTGCCATTGCTGTCTGAACGAGAAGTCTAACGAAAATGGTATACAAGGAAGAAAATTGTATCATCATTTCTAAGCAGTTGTTCATCTCTGTGCTATGTGTTTATCTACGTTCTATGTGTTCATCTCTGTGCTATGTGTTCAACTCTATGTTATGTGTTCATCTCTGTGCTAAGTATTCATCTATGTGCTATGTGTTCATCTCTTTGCTATTTATTCATCTCTGTGCTATGTGTTCATCTCTGTGCTATTAATCTCGGTGCTATGTGTTCATCTCTGTGCTAAGTATTCATCTCTGTGCTATGTATTCATCTCTGTGCTAAGTATTCATCTCTGTGCTATGTGTTCATCTCTGTGCTATGTATTCATCTCTGTGCTATGTGCTCATCGCTGTGCTATGTGTTCATCTCTGTGCTATGTGTTCATCTCTGTGCTATGTATTCATCTCTGTGCTATGTGTTCATCTCTGTGCTATTAATCTCGGTGCTATGTATTCATCTCTGTGCTATGTGATCATCTATGTGCTATTAATCTCTGTGCAATGTGTTCATCTCTGTGCTATGTGTTCATCTCTGTGCTATGTATTCATCTCTGTGCTATGTGCTCATCGCTGTGCTATGTGTTCATCTCTGTGCTATGTATTCATCTCTGTGCTATGTGCTCATCGCTGTGCTATATGTTGTTCATCTATGTGCTATGTGTTCATCTCTGTGCTATGTGTTCATCTATGTGCTATGTTCATCTCTGTTCTATGTGTTCATCTCTGTGCTATGTATCCATCTCTGTTCTATGTTCATCTCTGTTCTATGTGTTCATCTCTGTGCTATGTGTTCATCTCTGTGCTATGTATTCATCTCTGTGCTATGTGTTCATCTCTGTGCTATGTATTCATCTATGTGCTATGTGTTCATCTCTGTGCTATGTATTCATCTCTGTGCTATGTGTTCATCTCTGTGCTATGTATTCATCTCTGTTCTATGTTCATCTCTGTTCTATGTGTTCATCTCTGTGCTATGTATTCATCTCTGTGCTATGTAATCATCTCTATGCTATGTTTTGTTCATCTCTGTGCTGTGTGTTAATCTCTATGCTATGTATTAATTTCTTTGCTCTATGTTTCCTATACCATATTTATCAGGCGATACTTTGTATTTGCCGATATGTAGATATGGGAATAAAATTGGAATCAGAAACAAACCAACGTATTAGTTCTTCCTGTGGTTTCTGATGACACCAAAGTTGCTGTCAAGTACAAGTCTTATATTCCTAAATATCTTTATTCTTGGGTAACGGAAGCTAGTATTTAAGGGGCTAGTGAGACGCGGAGTTTTCCGTTTATACAGAATCGAGGGTTCGAAATCCGTTTTGGGCGATTTGAAAACAGACAGTTTTGCTTTGATTTAGATGATATGAGGCGTCGGTCGTTTAGAAGGCAATGGCAGACTGCTGAACTAACATATTCTAGTAAACTAAAAACATCCAATAGATCACGGGGTTGGTTGCGACGTCTTGTAAGGGACTTTATGCACTTGGGTGTAGAAAATGGTGGCCTATCGATTTGTTGGCGCAGGGTGTTTTTTTCACTGGATTTGTTTGCTTGTTTATGACGTGAAGGAGTTGGGCAGTTATGGTTGCTCCTGGCCCGTTAGATAAACAAGAAATAGATCGTGCTAATGTTCGCGGGGTCACCACGCGTAAATACACAGATTAGGCAAACGGTAAGATCAAAGGTGTTTTAGAGGCATTGGGAGTTGTCTGTCTGTCTGTTTGTATATCTACCTGTCTACCTGCCGTCTATCTGCCTGTCTATCTGTCTGCCTGCCCGTCTGCCTGTCAGCCTTCCTGCCCACTTTATTGCATGCCTAGCCGTCTATCTATTCCCTATGCGAAACTGTATCTAACTGTCTAGATGTCTGTCAGCGTGTTGGGGAGTACGAAAGAGGACATACGACAGGACAATAGATATGTCATAGACGGGACACAGACGGGACAAGACCCAGCTATATAAACAGGACATAGGGATATAGACAGGACTACGTCCTTGACTGACAGTACAACCTTGCACCGAAGGACCTGAGACAACAGGACCGGACATCTAGTACGGGAGACAGCCGACGCAGCACGACTATCACATAGGGCACGCGGTCAAGCACCACGTGACTACCGGACCGAACACCAGAAGGCTCAGACTGGACTTGGACGTTGTAGAGGAAAGACGTGTGCGATTGAGCGAGCGAGTGTACTAATTGCCGGTGTGAAAACTAGCCTTGCTGAGCGAAAATAGCAGCGAGTTATTAAGTGCGAGGAATGAAACTGAACTGTGTTATGAACGCACGAATGGCTGCGTGTCAATTGCCATTGTTGTAGATATAATTACTTGTGATATAACTACTTGTGATATAATTACTTGCGTACTGATGATATATATTCATGTAACTGATATTGACGTTTTGCAGAAATAAATAATGTTACACTATATGCAAATGTTTGGTATCTCAGTGTATGTAGGAAGACTCACTGTCACGTTAGAACGACGAGCTAGTGTTATTTATATTTATAAGACGTTGTCAACCATCTCTTTCGAGATTCTGCTATCTGTCCGTCCGTCCGTCCGTCCGTCTGTATTTTCATCTTTCATCTCTGTTTTCTCTAGTTCCCCTAGAGTCCTTCCGTCCGCCTCTTCTGAATGAACAAGGACGAAATGTGGACACTCATCATATAGAACATGTCTCTCGAATAATCTATTTCACGGCCCTGATACGATTATGAACTACTATAAACTCCCATTTATCACTGAACTGTGTTATGAACGCACGAATGGCTGCGTGTCACTTGCCATTGTTGTAGATATAATTACTTGTGATATAACTCCTTGAGATATAATTACTTGCGTACTGATGATATGTATTCATGTAACTGATATTGACGTTTTGCAGAAATAAATAATGTTACACTATATGCAAATGTTTGGTATCTCAGTGTATGTAGGAAGACTCACTGTCACGTTAGAACGACGAGCTAGTGTTATTTATATTTATAAGACGTTGTCAACCATCTCTTTCGAGATTCTGCTGTCTGTCCGTCCGTCCGTCCGTCCGTCCGTCTGTATTTTCATCTTTCATCTCTGTTTTCTCTAGTTCCCCCAGAGTCCTTCCGTCCGCCTCTTCTGAATGAACAAGGACGAAATGTGGACACTCATCATATAGAACATGTCTCTCGAATAATCTATTTCACGGCCCTGATACGATTATGAACTACTAAAAACTCCCATTTATCGCGCCAGCCGGTTGCCCGAAGACAACCGCCCTGGTTGGTCAGCAGATGTGGCGCCCATGAGATTGTAACGTTAGATGTTCATTTGCCCGGTCTGTAGTTCGCTTACTATAGGTTAGTGTGTTATGCGTTTAGTTCTGGTGGAGGTCTCTTTATTTCACTAGAAGTTCTCCTTTAGTGTTTCAGTATCCTGCCATAGATAAGACAAGGAGAGTCTTAGCGCAGTGCACAAATTCCGTCCAGTTCCACATGTGTGTGAATTAGAATGTGAGGTGACGAGTCCAACTCTAGTCCGTCCCTTCATAGTTGGTTTGATTTTCATAACACATAAGTAACTATTACTGCTTTTGTAATTTTGTTCTATATTTATATGTGTATGCAAATTGGATTTTCTACATTATAGTTTACATTGCCATGTCTGCGTGCTTTCACACATAGATCAGGTTAACGAAACCAGATCAATAATAAATCTCCCAAAAATCCGAGGCATCTGCCGAGTTGAGAAATTGACTGCTTTTTGTGAGATGATACACGGGAGCAATGGGCCTGAAAGTCTGGCAGATTTATTCCTGGAGTCTGTAATTGTTGTGCACGATTTACGATGCTGGAGGGAGATAAACACGGACCGCTAGTGAAATAATTGAGGATGTTGTGAGAGTCGTGTGCTTGAGTCCAATACAACATAATGGGCATGAGAAATGTGACGACTGTGGTAAGAAGACATGATGAATGACAATAGGAGGTACGACTGTTGTAGGAATTCTCTTTAGTCTGATTGGATCAGTATGCCTTTATTAACGCCAGCGTTGTATCCCATCATCACAGGACATTGCGGGCTGTGACGTAGGCTCATTTGGAAAGATGAGAATGGATTTGAAAATTAGACCAGACACTGGACAACAAAAGAGAAACTTATGGGCCCCACGGCCATTCAAGCAAAGTACATTATTCAATTGATGCTGACGTCTGCTTTCTGAAATCTCATTTGTCTTTTTTTTTTTAAATTCTTGCTTTGTTATGTCGTCTAGTGCATTCGTTAATGTGCGTGTGTGTGTGTGTGTGTGTGTGTGTGTGTGTGTGTGTGTGTGTGTGTGTGCGTGTGTGTGTGTGTGTGTGTGTCTAATTGCCTGCCTGCCTGCCTACCTACCTACAAACCTCTAATCTAATCTAATCTAATCTAATCTAATCTGTTTGTCTCTCTGTTTGTCTTTCTGTCTGGCTGGCGGACAGTCTGTCCCTCTGTCTTTCTAACTATCTACTCGTTTACCTACCTACCTAATTACCTACCTACATGCCTACTGATCTGATCTAATCTAATCTACTCTACTCTAATCTAATCTAATCTAATCTAATCTAATCTAATCATATAGTCTAGTCTAGTTTGTGTGTCTTATCTTGTCTGACCTTGTGTTACCTTATCTCATCCTACTCTCATTCATTGTTTTTTTTCTCGCATATCATGTTTACAGGACATCGCTTTCAACACCAGCATTTTACCGCTGTTGTTGATGTCTTGACAAGATTACGCTCAGTAGTTTGCCATTGCTTTCTGAGCGACCGGCTCACATACCCCCGTAAGTAACCAACGGGACGCAATCCGTTACCGAATCTCGCGCAGCTGTGTTCCCTTACGTGGATATACGGGATTACGGAGAAAGTCGTTAACCCCTTCGCCAGCTCATTGACTTTACCTCTTACAAATTCTCTCTCTCTCTCTCTCTCTCTCTCTCTCTCTCTCTCTCTCTCTCTCTCTCTCTCTCTGTCTGTCTGTCTTTCTCTCTCGCTGTCTTTCTGTCTCTGTCTCTCTTCCTCAGAGCATTGTCATGTGCAGAACGTTTCTCCAGTAATAGTCATTCGAAATGTGTCTCTACCATAAGCCAGATGTCCTGCCTATGTTGCTCTGGTGGGCCGAGCACCATGTATCCAATGCGCCCAAAGACGTGTGAAAAAGTTCTTTCCACCAAGAACAACTGTTGCCAGTGGCGACACGTCGACAGTTTGCATGCGTGGACATGTCACACACCATGCATCCTCTCCAAGGTAATCCTGTAGGGATCTGTTGACGGCAAACGAAGAAGAGGAAGGCAGAGAAAAGCCTGGACCGATAACATTACAGAATGGACAGGGTGTAGTATGTCCACACGTGTGTGGATGGTGAGGACAGTGACCGCCGGGTGATGGATCAATGATGATCTCATCTTGAAACTTTACCACCCACGTCCCTGGTTATGTCATTAGTGATGATGATTATTATTAGACAGCATTATCTACTTTTACCATGGACTGTTCCATTAGCTGACCCAACTATTCACAATGTTACTGGTCCGTAAATCGATATTTTCATCTTTGGACGGGGGCCATATTTGGGAATTCAATTTCGCTGTTTACACACGCTTCCCAGTTTGTTGTCCGGAGTAATGAGACCAAAGGGTCAGGTTGTGTGCCCACACGTGGCTGACAGCCCAAACCTTATCTGCCCTCACAAATTTTGTCTAAAAGATAATACTTGCTTGAATCATCACAATCATGTGCCATGCCGAAAAGCGTAGGCGGTCATGTTTCGCCATCACGATCACCAGTCGTGGATCAGCTCTGTGTTCTTGTCTCCACCATATCTCATGGTCAAGCCATCCAGGTATTTACTTCTCTGACTTACTCTTGTGCTTTTTTCCTCAATCTTGAAAGTTGTCAACCCGTTCTACGATTTATTTCTTCTCATAATATGTCCTAAAATTGTAACTATTTACGTGTAATTTCTCTAATTAGTTTACACATTTCATTTGTTTCGTGTCGGACTTGATCGTTGGTTTTTCTGTCTGTTCATGGTATTCTTTGCGTTTTCCTAAAAAAAAAAAAAACACATTTCCACAGCCATCAGATGCTTTGCAGCTTGTTTGCTTATTGTCCACGCTTGCATCCATATAAAAGTACAGGTTTTATGTAGCACTTGAACACTCTTTTAACAAATGTTTAATCTAAATGTGACAATTCTGTGTCATTCTGACACTCTCGTTCTGTTTCTGAGTCACTCTGCTCATTCAGCACATTATCAATTTCCTGCTAATCGACTGTTTCTAATAATTCAGTTAATTCAGGCAATCCCTGAACCATTTCCACAATTTTCATCTTATATGCAAATCTGATATTTACAGAGTTTATAACGAGAGCTGGTAACATCCGTTTTCGTAACTTACTCAACAACAATCCAGCTGCACTAAATAAGCGCTCTACTATTGCTGACACTGGTTAAATTTCCCTCAAATAGTCCTGAAAAGTTGCCCAATTTGGCGTGAAATCTTCTGAAATGGCAACAGCGCTTAGCAGTGCATATTACGTATTTTTGCTACGTAGATCAGTACTCTGCAACCTTTTTCAAGTCACGTCACATTTTTATAATTTTAATTGCTGGTGAGGCACCAAAATGTAATCTTGTATAATAAAAGGCTACGTGTATTTATTTATTTATCCGGTGTCCCACCACAAGATAAAGAATAGATACAAATATATATAGAAAAAAAAAGAAGGATATAAAGCTTTGAAAAGGTAAAAATAAAAAAAAATAAAAGAAAAATTAAGGGTTGCTCTGACGTAGATCAAGTTGCTATGACATGGCTACTGTCCCATGGGAAATACAAATGTGTGCTGTCCCATCTCATCCCATCCAATCCCATGGGACCTTTCCCACGGGATTCCCATGTGAATAACATTCCCATGGCCAAGCCTGTGTATATTACATTGTGGTATTTCCTTCTTATTAGAGACGACCATAATCTGTGTCTTCTTACAGTTTAATTCTAACCCTGTTTGTTTACTGTGTGCAACAACAACACGAAATGTTTTAATCATTGTCTGCGATCAATACTGTATCATACGCATATCTAATATCATTGATGTTACGCTGATACTGATCTACTTCATTATCGATCTTTATGACAGATTGTTGTTTTCTATATATATATATTTGGAAAAAAAAAACAAATCTAAGGTCTTTCCCATCAATTTGTAAATCTGTAAGCATCTTCATAATGTTGACATGTCTTACTTTATTGAAACCTTTGCGTAGTCAATAAAGCAAAGATCTAGGTCTTTCTGTACTTCTATAGAACGAACGTTCAATTACTGTTCTCAGCATATACACAGCATTTACTCTTGATTTCTACAAGCCACATTGCTCTTCCCCTATTTCGGGTTGTGTTTTATTCATAACTCTTTGCATGATAATTCTTATCAAAATTGACTCATTTTACTAATTGCTCGATGTTGATCACATTCCAAGGCTCCTGATTTCTTCGGGATATTTCTTCTCTAAATGTAGAATCACATAATTCAGGAGATATATCTCCATTATCATATATTGCGTTCAGCAGTCTTGCGACCTGGTCCATTCCATATTTTCCTAAGGCATGGATCATTTCTGTTGTGATGTTATCTGGAACCGGGATCTTGCTAGTTTCCATGTGGTTAAGAGCTTTCTATGCTTCCATCCTTCATTATTATTCCGAATATCATACTGTTCCTCTCTTGTATCATCGTAAAAGTCTTTCACATAATCTGACTACGCATGTAAACACCTGATTTATTTCTATTAAACCACATGTAGGCAACCGGTCGATGTGTGTGTTCTTTTGTTAGTGATGTCATAAATTCTTTTCTGCATTAATTTGGTATTCCGGGTGGTGTGTTGGTTTTCAATTTCCCTGCAATTTTCCTCAAGCCATGCTTCTTTTGCCTCTCCTTGCACAATTTCCTAATTTTCCCGTGAATCTCTTCATATTTGTCATGGTTATTTTTGTCATTTCCTCTTATTTCCGTGAGTTTTAAGATGTCTTCCATCATCCATTTCTTACGTCATATCATCTTCATTTTAGGGATAGTTGTTTATGGAGCTTGGCTGACTGTTTTCTTTATTGTTTTATCACTGGTCGCTGGCATCATGAAATAGTATTTTCAGATCGGACAATGCATGAGATCATGAGATCTCCTCACGCTTCAGTGCACGCAGATCAAGTTATTTGTTTCTTGGTGTATATTTGACCATTTTAAATTGTATATGTATATTGCTTATTGTTAATTTATGATCACTGTAGCATTCTGTGCTTGGTATAGGTACAGTTGTTGCGACGTTTTAGGTATTTCAAAATCTTTTTTTTTTATGAGAATGTAATCAGTCTGATGTATGATCGTGTGGTCAGGAATCCTCCATGTCCATAATATCTTTGGGTGTTATTGATACCAAATGTTTCCAATAATTATATCATGCTCTTTTGCCAATTGTAAAAGTCTGAAGTCTCTTTAATTGAGTTCCCCTAGTCCAACGTGCCTACTATGCATCCGTTCTGTTGATTTCCAACGTTAGCATTAAAGCCTCAATCAATCAATCAATCAATCAATCAATCATGTGCCATGCCGGAAAGCGTGGGCGGCCATGACTCGCTATTTCACTCGATCATCAGAGTCGTGGATCAGCTCAATGTTCCTGTCTCGTCCATGCCATTTGGCCAAGCCATCCAGGTATTTTCCTCTCGGTCTTCCTCTTGGTCTGTTCCCTTCGATCTTGCCAGTTTTCACTAAGTTCTCCAATCCATTTCTTCTCATAACATGTCCAAAAATTTTGACTGTCTACGTCTAAATTCTCTAATACAATTTACGATTTTCATTTGTCTACTGTAGTACTTGGTCATTGGTTTTTCTGTCTGTCCATGGTATTCTTTTCATGTTCCTCAGAAACCACATTTTTGCAGCCATCAGATGTTTTTCAGGTTGACTGCTCATTGTCCAAGTTTCACATCCATACAAACGAACAGGCTCTATGTATCCCCTCAACACTCTTTTTCTCGTTTCAGTTGACATCTTCTTATTGGTCAGAATGTTTTTCATCTTGCTAAAGGCTACTTTTGCCATGGCGATTATTGTTCTAATCTCTTCAAGGCATCTCCCATCAGATGTTATGACTGTTCCGAGATAATTGTACCGATTCATTTGTTGAAACATACTCCCAGTTACTTGTATATTACACTGTGGTACTTCGTTCTTCCTAGTGACGACCATAACCTGTGTCTTTTTGCAATTTAACTCTAACTCCAGTTGCTGACTGTGTACAACAACCGCATCTATTAATTGTTGCAGGTCCTGCTCATTGTCTGCAATTAATACTGTATCATCTGCATATCTAATGTTATTGATGTTTCGTCCTCCAATGCTCATTCCATTTATATCGTCTACATTTCTGAAAATATTTTCACTGCGTAGGGAAAAAAGATCTGGAGACATTACACATCCCTGCCTAACATCTCTCTTAATAGGCTGATATTGTCCCACTTCATTATCAATCCTTATGGCAGCTTGTTGTTTCCAATATATGTTTTTTTATAAGCCTAATGTCTTTCCCATCAGTTTGTAGATCTGCAAGCATATCCACCATGTTGACATGTCTTAACTCTATCAAAAGCCTTTGTGTAGTCAATAAAGCAAAGATGCATATCCTTGTTTACTTCTATAGCATGTTCAATAACTGTTCGCAGCATATACACAGTATTTACTGTACCCTTTCCTTCTACAAACCCACATTGTTCTTCCCCTATTTCAGGTTGTATTTTCTTCGTCACTCTTTGCATGATATTTTGTAGCAAAATCTTTGTGATGTGACTCATTATACTAATTGTTCCATATTGATCACATTCCAAGGCTCCTGATTTCTTTGGGATTGCAATAAATATAGAGTTACATAATTCAGAAGGTATCATATAATGTGTATAGCAGTCTGGTGACTTGCTCTAGTCCAAATTCTTCTAAAGCTTTAATAATTTCTGTTGTGATGTTATCTGCACCGGGGACCTTGCCAACTTTCATATGCTTAAGAACATTTCGAACCTCCATCTTCAAAATTGGCGGTATTATTAAATCTAATATCACACTGTTCCTCTCTGTTATCATCATAAAGGGTTTTCACATGATCTGTCCATACATGTAGAATCTGATCTGTTTCTATTATGATTTTGCCATCTTTAATTTTTAGACAGCCTGTTGATGTACTTGTTCTTTCATTAGTAAGTTCCTGAATTAAAGCCTCGCATGCCGGTCTCTCTGGCCGAGGGGTTACACCACTTTCTCCGTAATCCCGTTTATCACGCAGAGTCTCGTAGCAGGCGAGAACTGGGAGCGGTTCGTTCCACGCTGGTGACTTGCGGGATAACTGAGCCTGCCGCTCAGAAAGCAATGGCAAACTACTGAGCGTAATCTTGCCAAGAAATCAACATACAGCTAAAAGATGCTCCTGTTGACAGCGATGTTCTGTAAAAGGATATGCGAATTAAAAAAAAAAAAATTACTGTTTTTAATTTTGAATTTATGCATTTTTTAAAGGCATTCTCCTTTTATAAAAATGTATCGATGCTGTCATCATTGCTGTCTATTGTTGGTGCACAAACATGTATGAGGTTGAGATCGAAAGGTCTGCCACTCAACTTTATTAGCAATATTCTCAAATTCTGTCTGACACAGTCCAATATTCTTTGATAGATTCTGATCTCTCCATATCCATTGTAAGTGCGACTCCTCACAGTTTTCTCTCTCTCCACCAGAATAGATTATGCTATATTTCTCGGATGGTATGCCCATTCCTTTCCATCTAGTCTCACATATACCTAACATGTTAATATTCAGTCTTCTAATTTCTTGTTTAGTATTATCACATTTGCTATCCCCACTCATAGTTCTATCGTTGTGAGGTTTTCATTTGTTATATATATATATATATATATATATATATATATATATATATATATATATATATATATATATATATATATATATATATGTGCGGGGGGGGGGTGTGCGTGTGTGCGCGTGTGTGTGTGCGCGTGTGTGTGTGCGTGTGTGTGTGTGTGTGTGTGCTGATATGACAAGTTGTCTAATAAGTTCAATTAGGGCATCCCTAATGGAATGGGTAATCATTCCCAAACGGCCCGATAGAGGAAACCATATAATATGGCTTATGAACCCTCACCGTGAAGACTTTACTTAATGTTTAAGTTTCTACACAGAAATAGAAAACAAAAGGTTCCTCTATAAAGCCTATCGAGATCCAGGCAATTCAAAACACAACAGACGAATCTATTCCCTCCATAATAGACGTTGACTTTATGTTGTCTGCCAGCCTCATATGGATCTCACATTATATGTATCAAGAATGGCACATGTCAAGACTCAACAGCAATTGACCAAAACATCCACAATGAAAAGTACTCAGCAACAGTTGAACAAAACATTCACAGTGATCTGTACTCAACAACAGTTGAACAAGACATTCACAATGAACTGTACTCAACAACAGTTGAATAAAACATTCACAATGAAATGTACTCAACAACAGCTGATCAAGACATTCACCATGAACTGTACTCAACAACCATTTTGAACACCACCCTTGTATTGAGAAAACTGGAGGGGTCTAGTGAAGATTCTAGTTTCTACCTAGTGACATATACACTTCAAATATTGCATATGCATAGATAACACAATTAGTGAAAACAACTCAGATACTTCATCTCAACCAACCAACAACCTCCCAACCTATTACTTTGATAATCTCTCCAATCATCAACATCATTAACAAAATAACTAAAGCTCCTTTTTCAACAACAATCCTAAAATAAACCAAGTACTATCTCCTTCAGTTAGCACTGGAGAAAGAGTTCTCTCTCATGTGATACGGTTTTTGAAGGAATACAACTGTAATGAATCCTTAGCGGTGACAAGACTGAGTGTTGAAACTGACGCCTGGTGTCATTCAATAAAGTTGAACATCCACTCTTCGTGATAACAGGAAGGTAAATCATCGGGTCATTTTAACAACAACGTCCTGAATACCGCCCAGTAGTTAACTGACTTAAGTCAAACAGTCTTTACAGCAATTCTCAAAGCAAGTTCATCTCGACTAAGTTTCAGGATGGGAATAAAAGCTAACACTCGTTCCTGGACTGCAGCTAGTAATCCGATTTGAATAAACGATTATCCCACAATCTTCTTCTTCTAAAATAAGCCACAGCTATTAATGAGATGGGTTAGATAGTTCCTAAGAAATGCCGTTAATTCGGTTTCTTGGAATAACATGGGAGTGTTCATAGACATACAGTTTTATAACTTTCCACATGCCTGCTTAAGGCATACTCTCAGTTGCCATTAGCAAAGCTATATAACGTGAAGAAGGTTTTTGCAGGTAAATCCAACCTGTAGGTTCTATAGTAATCACTGGACTTTCCACAAATAAGGAGTTGAAGATTTAAGACTGGGACTCTTACTTGGTTGTCCCAACTATAAGGCCACTCCACCATCCCTTTCTCTGCTGATAAAACAAATGCAACAACCCATGGCTATACATTTGTACTAACAACAAATGTAATAATCAAACATAAAAGGAAACTTAAGAAAATGGGGAGGAGAAGGGAGGGTGTTACCCATGCACCAATCACCTCGTTCTGTGTGTTTTATCCACTCGGATGGACAGTGGGTGATATCTTCTCACTGCTCACCCCTATTCGTGATTGACAATGAGACTTCCTGCTGAGCCGGGGACATCATATCCAACCAACCATCATGATAATACACTCGATCAGATATGTCAAAACCATCATAAGACCCAGAAAACATGAAACCTAGGCATCATGAGACAGACAACATGAGACAGATATCGTGAGGCAGATATCATGAGATATACATCATGTGACAGACATGAGACAGACATCATGAGACAGATATGAGACAAGCATCATGAGACACCATCTACAACTGCAATATGCAAAATGCAAACATCACTTGACCAATGCCAAATAGCCAAGGACCAAACCAGTCACCAATCCATGTGGGTGTTACTTTGGTACATAGATGTCCTATCCCATCCACACTCATAATGCTAAGTCGGTCCTCCCCTCTCTCGGGCTAGACTCAGTTCACAAGTGCCATCCTTCATCCACACCAAGTCATTTGCTCTTTCCCACTGGGCAACATTAGTACCTCTCCCACAGCAGTTACGGCAATATTTAATAAGCAACATTCACATGTGAAACAAAACAAATATGAAAACATAGAATCCTCTCATGAATTATTGCATGAGCCATCAGATATATGAAAAAGGTTCGAACATATATTGTCCCCCCCCCCCACCCCCGACCATTAGGAACAGGAGTTTTGTGAACGCAAGTCGTACACCCAACCACTGTTGCAAGCTAACAAGTGCACCAACTTCGGAGATAAATTGCATTATTGCAAATCTTTAAGAGTGCCTTTAGCAATTCTCATGAACATAAAATATTCGCCAATTGTGTAATGTTCGCGTGAAATGCACGTCTTGCAAGCATGTGAATCTTATGATGCGTCTATCTTCTCATATGAGATGGTCACTCATAAAACCAACATATCATTCACGTTAAATATTCCCAGCATTTTCAGGGAAAAGATTACATGTCATATCACACATTCTGATCACAAGAGTTGCAAAAACACAAGACTCTCAAGAACTGTTCTACAGTTTGATTAAGAATGTGCAATGATGGGCGTCCATAGGGAAGTTCTATAGCGCATAATGATTGCAGATATGCATTTAGAGTGACATAACATTCACCCAGCATACAGCAGAATTCTCATAGCAGACGAAACGATAGACATGGTAAAATATTCAGTGTGTTAGACATTTTAGTTTGTCAGAAAGCAATATTCAGAGTAACCTCTTAATGAAGCGCTGATTTCACACTTTCACATTTCGCAAACAAATACACTGATACTCGTCTCTTTAGCATTACTAGGCACGGCCACAACATTTAAAATAATTTTATAGTCGCACCTTTGACACAGAGAAAACGAACCTGGGCGATGAATTTCATCACATCTCGAAAGCGACCAGCCTAGATTAAATCTACATAGCTAATGCTATGCTATGCTTTTGGCCGGGATCAAAGAACACCGCTCAGGGCCAGATAATATTAGATACGACGACATCAATAGGTGTACCGACAACGAGTTAGAGAAACTAGCAGATATGTACAACAACAGTATAGGGAGTGCTAGCATCAAAGAGGAGTGGTTACACAGCTATCTGATTCCCATGCCGAAGCCTGGCAAAGACTACACAAAAATTCAGGGATATCGAGTAATAACCATGAAGAATACAATAGGCAGGCTGATGGAGAAATTAATTGCCAGAAAAATATCAAGCCAGCCATAGAGGCAAGGTGTTTTTCCACCTAACCTGTGAAGGTACCTTCCAAAAAGAGAAACCCGGACCAATGTAGTAGTTTTTGCCCATGATGTCTATGAAGGTTTCCACTCAGGCATTGAAACCTTTGCTGCAGCTATTGATCTTGAGGACGTGTACAACAAAGTATCATTGGATTTTTTAAAATTCTTCAGCTTCTTGAACTCAGGATAAGTCCTTTCCTCCTTACTTGGATCGCTGCAGCCCTCTTCCAACGTAAAGTAGTTTTTAGATGTGGCAGTTAAACTTCGGAACCAACAACAATATATCCTGACATGCCACAGGGCTCACTAATATCTCCGGTGCTGTTCAACACCTACACTGTGAGAATCACCAGCGAGCAGATAACTGGACCAACTTTACATCTGTGTTCAGAGACTGTGGAAAGAACGCAGGCAATGAATTACCTGGGTATACGTTTTGTTCGAAGCCTTGCCTATAATGAGCACACAGACCAGGTGGTAATAAAGGCCAAGCGGGGTTTGGCTGCGATGAGAGTGATGGCGGCAGCAAACTGTGAGCAGCGCCATCTATGTCTTCTATACGAGGGGATGGCCATGTCTGCTTTTGAGTGTGCGATGGTGATCCTGACTCTCAGCCGTAAGCAGAATGAAAGAATGGAAAGGATACAGAACGAAGCTATGAGCATTATTCTTGGATGTACAAGAGATAAGCATGCAGGGCGATGCGCTACCTTCTTGATTTTCCAACCATTGAAGACATAATACAAATTTGCAGAGCATTAGCCTACCTCAGAGTTAACACAAACACACAGCATCCACTGCATAGTAATATTATGAATCTGAAGGGCAGCAGGTTAAAAAGAGGAAGGTCGTAGATGGGTCAAGCAGGTGTGTTCACTTGAGGACTTAGAACCTGGCGAGGAGTGGGTATAAGTGCCAACAGATTTCTGTACGTCCTTTTCAGTTTGCGTCCAACTAGACAGAAAATGCAGACAAGAAAATCCGGCTACTATGGAGGCGGAAGTACAAGCGTTGATTTTAGAGAATTCGTTAGACGGTGATGCTGTTGATTTTGATTGTTGATTCTGTTGATTTACACAGATGGGTCGGTCGTCCGACATGAGAGAAGCTCATGGGTCTTTATAGCTCAGGCCGGAGGGAGAATTGTGAAGGAGGACTCTGGTGCTCTTTTTGTGACAACAATTAGCCTGACTATTTAAGTCATGGCAGTAAGTAAAGCAATAACATGGCTCGTGACACAGACATTCACTAGGGCATGTTTCCTTAGCGACTAAATGAGCATGCTCAAGAGGATAGAGATTGTGTGGATTCGAAGAGAGTAGTTGCTGTCTCTGGAGTGGTTTCGGTTGGCAAAGATTAATTTCACCTTCGTGCCAGAGCATGCGGAGAACAGCAAATTAAAAGAGGTGTGGACAAACAAGAACACTACGCAGGAAGCCAAAGAAGATTGATAAACCAACACAGAACTGGTGTCGTTAGCCGCTACACGCTGCGGGATTTTCTGAGGCACTTATCCGAGCACTTATGGACTGAATGGTTCGATGTGCAGTGTGGATGATCTGCCGACTAACTAACTAACTATCAGATTGAATCTCTCGGCAGGCTTTGCGAATTAGCCAATCAAATGACTGCATGAGCCCTTTTCAAACCGTGTTAACTTATTGCAACCTGTTCCAGAATGTTCGTGTTCGAAATAATCCTGATGTCATTCCTTCAGTTGGGACACCGTTCTATATTATATAGATTTGACAAATCCTCTATTTACTGGAAAATGGATGAATGACCATGACATATCACAATCGTCTATTTTCCCACTTTAAATATTGGTAATCTTTAATAATAAAAATAGAATGTATGTCTGTAAGTATGTCTGTATGTATTTTATGCGTTCGCGAACGGTAAATCCGATTGAGATGAAATTTTCTACACGTCTTCCTCTCATTCCCGTGCTGCCAACTGTCATATTTATTTTAGAGTACAAACAGTTATTTACTCAATATTATTTAATATTTAATTTACATTATAATGTATATATAGCGAGGGGACATAACTTCTAAAAGCATTGCTATATATGTAAAATTGTTGCATATTTCTCAAATAGGTGGACCTTTTCGCTACAGTTATCGACAGGCATATGCGTTATAATCCTCTTCATCCTCCTCCCCCTTCTTCACCCCCCATCCTCCTCCTCCTCCCTTCCTTCCCTCTCCTCCTCCTCCTCCCCGATCTCCACTTCCTCCTCCCCCTCTTCCTCCCCCTAATCCTCCCCCTCTTCTCCCCTCCTCCTCCCCCTCCTCCTCCTCCTCCGCCGCCTCCTCCTCTTCCTCCCCCCTCCTCCTCCCCTCCTCCTCCTCCTTCTCCGTCCTGCTACTCCTCCCTCCTCCTCCTCCTCCCCTCTCCTTCCTCCCTGCTCCTCCTTCCTCCCTTCTTCCTCCTCCTCCTCCTCCCTATTCCTCCTCCCTCTCCTCCTCCCCCCTCCTCCTCCCAACTCCTCCTCCCAATTCCTCCTCCCTTCTCCTCCCCTCCTCCTCCCTCCTCATTCTCCTCCTTCCTCCTCCTCCCTTTTCCTCCTCCTTCCCCCTCCTCCCTACTCCTCTTCCTCCCCTCCTCCTCCCCCTCCTTCTTCCACATTCTCCTCCCTCCTCCTCCTCTCTCCTCCTCCCCCTCATCCCCTTTCTCCTCCCCCTCCTCCTCGCTCCTCCTCCCTCTCCTCCTCCCTCCTCTTCCTCCCTCCTCCTCCCTCTCCATCCTCCTCCCTCCTCTTCCCTCATCCTCCTCTCTTCTACTCCTCCCTCCTCCTCCTCCCTCCTCCTCTCTGCTCCCTCCTCATCCTAATCCCTCTCCCTCCTCCTCCCTCCTCCTCCCTCCTCCTCCCTCCTGCTAATCCCTCCTCCTCTCCTCCTCTCTCCTCCTTCTCTTCCCTCCTCCTCCTCCCTCTCCCTCCTCCTCCCTCTCCTCCTCCCTCTTCCTCCCTCTCCATCCTCCTCCGTCCTCCTCCTTGCTCCTCCTCCTCCCTCCTCCTCCTCCCTCTCCCTCCTTCTCTTCCTTCCTCCTCCTCCCTCCTCCTCCCTCTCCCTCCTTCTCCTTCCTCCTCCTCCCTCCTTCTCCTTCCTCCTACTCCCTCCTCCTCCCACTTCCTCCTCCACCCTCCTCCTCCCTCCTCCTCCCATCTCCTCCTCCTCCTTCCTCCTCTATCTTCCTCCCTCGTTCTCATCATCCCTCCTCCTCCCTCCTCGTCCTCCCTTATCCTCCTCCCTCCTCCTCCTATCTCATCCTCCCTCCTCCTCATCATTCCTCCTCCTCCCTTATCCTCCTCCTCCTCCCAATCCCTCCTCCTCCCAATCCCTCCTCCTCCCTCCTTCTCCTCCTCCCTCCTCCTCCTTCCTCCTCATCCCTCCTCCTCCCTCCTTATCATCCTCCCTCCTCCTCCCTCCTTCTCCTCCCTCCTCCTCCCGTCTCCTCCTAATACCTCCTCCTCCTAATCCCTCCTCCTTCTCTCTCCTCCTCCTCCCTCCTCCACCTCCCTCTTCCTCACAGACAACCCGCCTATTCAAGAAACGGCTGGTAACCGGCAAGAAGGCAGTCCACAGCCGGATAATTATCAATGGCAGAATCAACGTGCAAAACGTACCAGAAGCCAGTACATACAGAGACTACCAATTGACTGCACCCACTTGATAATTGGCGACTCCTTGATGAAAGGCATATACAGTGATCGTATGTCCTTATCACACGCCGATATAGCTACAACAATTCCACTTCCAGGTGCGGGGTTAGACAGTCTAACAAACAGTATACGTAGAATGGAAATCAACGAAAGCGTGAAGAGGATTACAATACATATAGGAATTAATGACACTATGAGAAACCAAAATATTACCATTTCTCAGTTACGAAAACTACTAGACTTATTATGCCATAATTTTCCAAATTCTAACGTGTTTTTCTCTTCCATCATACCACCATGTTATGGCACCGAACGTCGACTAGCCGACATAAACAACAACACCCTAGAGAAATTATGTACTCAGTATAATGTACACTTTATCAACAACACACCATTTTTTACATCTCAAAGAGGCGCGCCAAAGAAACGACTGTACAGCGACCAGATCCACGCATTCACATTAGGTTATAGCTTACTTGCTAAAAATATCAAGTTTCCGGAGAGGGCACAAAACAAGACCAACACACAAACACGACGAACATTGACTACTGAAGCCAGTCGAAATATCCCCATCACCCCGGATAAACTTCAGCTGACGTCTGACCCCCGAACGCCTGCTATTCAAGGTGCACACATGCTACCAAGAATAAATCAACCTCTCCTTCCTACCCCCAACCTCACTCGTGAAGGAATTAACTACCAGGAAGATTTCCCTAACCTCACTTCCAACGAACCCTCGTTGCAAGCAGCAGTACACACGCACGGCAGTAATACCACCTTGACACACCAAGATCAAGACAGCTATGGGCTCCATAGCAGACAACAAGAGGTTCCGCATCACCAAATTCACGCCAGCAATGAACGAACAAGTAGGCAACAGGTTCCGCATCACCAAGTTCACGCCAGTAATGAGCGACCAAGCGGACAACAACAGGTTCCGCATCATTGGAGTCCAGAACTTCTATACTTGATGCGATTTAGTCCTGCCGCACTGAATCAAGCCCTCATGATGTCTCTACAATACAGACCTGTGTGATAGGATATGTATTAAAAACGGAACCCTATCTGAATTGATACCAGCAACAGAGCTTCCTCCTTGAACTCTAATCGCTTACTGCTTAACGTTTTATTTCCCGTGTGGGATACACCGCTTTAAACAGAGACATTGACTTGTATAGTCATTTATTAATTCTTTTGGATAACAGTTGGTTACTTAGCTTGTGAAGTAGTTTATTTCAGTTTAATTATTTGTCGCATGTTCTTTAATTCGTTTTGTTCCGTGTTTGCATTATATTCGTTGGTCTAATTAGTTGTATCGTTATAATACTGTCATTTACTTATCGATTTGTATTACTGATATTTTGTAAGTTAATGTAATTGTGATATTTTATTATCTTGTATTTTTGCTTAACTTTGACTAATTTACACTTTCTTCGTGGATAAAATGTCTGAGAAGTGGCAACACTGGCTCAATAAGTCAGGAATACGCCTTGGACACTTAAACATTTGCAGCTTATTTAACAAGCTACCAGAGTTATCTTCTATTCTTAATCAAAATTTTCATTTATTCGGCCTTAGTGAAAGTAGGGTTAATGATAAAATTTCAGATGAGGACATCTCTATTAAAGGGTACAAAGTTTTTAGAAGGGATCCCTGTAGGAAACAAGAGACAGGCATAGTAACCCATGTTTCTAATTTACTAAATGCTCACCGTAGGCTAGACTTTGAAACTTGCGAAATAGAATGTATTTGGTTAGAGCTGAAACTTCAAAACCGCACACCCCTGATAATTGGCTACCTCTATCGAAATCCCAGTGCTGGACACGTCTGGTACGGAAACTTCACTACCATGATGGACGTGGTTTTCGCTTCCGGGAAGGAAATTATACTACTCGGAGACTTTAACATTGACACCAACAAATCCAACATAATATGGGGAAATATAATTGCATCATACAATTTCCAACAAATAGTACAACGAGCTACTAGAGTAACAAAGTCATCTTCAACAGTCATAGATCACATTTATGTAACTTGCTCAGACAACATCATAGAATGCACCGTACCCAATTGTGCAATGAGCGATCACTACCCAATATGCTGCACGTGGTCTAAAAAAGGAATTAAAACTCCTAAACATAAACACGTAAGTGTAAAATATAGAAGTTACAAAAATTTCAACCAAAACGCATTTTTACAGGACTTGCTCAGTTCACCTCTACACAATGTTTATCAGCTTTCTGACCCCGACGATGCTCTGGAATTCTGGATGAAAACCTTTATTGATGTTTTTGATAGACATGTGCCAGTCAAGGAAGTTCGAGTAAAACACTACGTCAAGCCACCTTGGATCACTCAGGAAATACTTGAAATTATGAGAGATAGAGATAAAGCACATAAAAAGCGGGATCTCAGTGCATACCGTACTCTTAGAAACAAAGTTCAATATACCATACGACGGGAAAAGAAAAATTACTTTAAGAACTTAGTAATGGATAAAACAAATAGTAAGGATATATGGAAGGCAATTAACACCTTGACAAACAAGAATAACTTCCGCAATTCTTTACCATCAAATCATATTACATGCGACCAATTCAGTGATTTTTTTCAAATTGACATAGACCAGATGAAGGCTTCAATACCTAGTTCTCCTTGCAACTTATCTTTATTGTCATCGTTTTGCGAGAATAGATGCTCCCGCGATTTCTTTCCGACATACGGCTAATGACAATCACTGAAGTATTCACTTACCCCAGTAACCTAAAAAACACAACCTCATCTGGGTTAGATGGAATCAGCAACCGGATTCTCCGTTGTGCTGCGCCAGTGATCTGTATATCACTAACCTATGTATATAATCAGTGTCTCACCAAAGGCCACTTTCCGTCAGCTCTCAAAATCGCCAAAGTGTACCCTCTTCTTAAATCTGGTTCATTAGACAATGGTCTCCCGAACAATTACAGACCCATTTCTTTACTATCATCACTATCTAAGCCACTAGAAAAACACATCCATAAAGTAACATTACAGTATTTAGTTCGCAACAAGCTTATTGTGGACAGCCAATCAGGATTTCGACCAAAATATTCTTGCCATACGGCCCTAACAAACATGATAGAAAATTGGCACCAGAATATAAACAACAACAGTCTATGTGGAACTGTGTTTATTGATTTCAAGAAAGCATTTGATATGATAGATCATCTTATTTTAATTAAAAAACTTGAGACAATGAAAATTGGCCCTAATGTAGTCACTCTAATATCATCTTTTCTATCAAACAGAAAGCAAGTAGTATCACATAATAAATCTCTGTCTCAAACCACTACCTTCAATATTGGAGTACCGCAAGGCTCTATTCTTGGCCCTCTACTATTTGCCATATATATTAACGATCTACCTTTGCATCTTTCGTCGTCCTGCGATCTATTTGCAGACGACTGTACAGTGTACACAAACGCTGAAAACTGTATTTTACTTGAGTCGTCTTTACAACAAGAATTAAATAATGTAGTTAGGTGGAGCTATTCAAACCGTATGCAAATTAACATCACTAAAACAAAATCAATGTTATTAACAACCAGACAAAGACTTCAGACTCTAAACTCACACACAACACTTCAACTTCACATCGATAACATGCCAGTAGAAAGTGTAATGGAGCACAAAACATTAGGCCTAATCATTGATAGAAACCTAACCTTTAATTCCCACGTTCAAGTGCTCATTAAAAAAACAGCGAAAAAAGTCTACCAACTCGCCAAAATTAAAAACTTCCTTGATGAGGACACAAGGAAACTATTCTATACTTCTCATATACAGACACACTTTTACTACTGCTCTACGATCTGGGACGGTTGTTCTAATTCAAACACCAAGCGACTTTACTCACTCCAGAAACGGGCCATGAGTCTAATTTATAGCAAACATTTAACTGACAATCCTAGCCTATATAAACGCCTTCAGTTACTACCACTCCGTAAACGCCTGCTTTTCAATAAAGCTAAACTAATTCACAAAATCCTGCATCGGAATGCCCCAAATTACCTTTGGCCATTGTTTAAATATAATGCTAGACACAGTAAACGTTTAAATATATTACACATTCCGAAGCCTAGGATTGACTTATACAAAACAAGCTTAACGTACTCTGCAGCTCAGCTGTGGAACAATCTACCACAAGAAATCAAAGACATCACCAATCCCTTTTCATATAATCGCAAATTATTCGAACACTATCTCAATATGGATTACCTTCCCCCTTAATAATAGAGATAATAATAATAATAACAAAACCCTAGTATAACAGCCAGTCCCCTTTTGGTAGGCCAGTATATTCCACATGGCTAACAACAAGTGTCAGACCATTATCTAATATTACTGTGTCGTGTAGTTTTGATGTTCGCATTTTGCCCATGCCTTTATAATGCATATCCTTTATATTGTTGTTGTTCTCTGTTTGCCTTTAATGATGTGTGAATGAAATAATGTATGAAAGAGAGTGATAGAAGGGCAGAATGTTAGACGGGCCTGCGTGCCCAATTCTTAACCCTTTGAAAATAAAGTTCGTTCGTTCGTTCGTTTGTTCGTTCGTTCGTTCCTCCACCTTTTTCTTCTTCTTCTGCTGCTTCTTCCGCCGCTCCTTTTACCCAAGTTAATTGTTGGGGGAAGAAGTAAAGATCTTTCAAGTGCTCTTTCTAATGCTTTTTGTAAGTTGGTCTTTGTTTATCTAAGATTGTTCTAACTGCAACCAATAAATTATTAGACAGACAGGCAGACAGACATACAGACAGGGAACGGGAACGGGAGCAGGGGCCGAATATGAATTAAACGAGATGGTCCCCGCTTTGGGGACGGGAACGGGAGCAGGGGCCGAATATGAATTAAATGAGACTCTTCCCGCTTTGGGAACGGGAACAGGAGCAGGGGACGAATATGAATTAAATGAGATGCTCCCCCCCCCCCCCAGGAGCTGGGCGAAGCCGGGCCTGGTCGCCTTTGTTGGGAACGGGAGCAGGGGCCGAATATGAATTAAAGGAGACGCTCCATTTACCCAAGTTAATTGTTGGGGGAGATGTAAAGATCTTTCAAGTGCTCTTTCTAATAATAGACAGACAGACAGACAGACAGGTAGATAGTCGGGAACGGGAACGGGAGCTTATATGACTAATTATATGAATTAAATGAGATGCTCCCCACCAGGGACTGGGCGAAGCCGGGCCGGGTCCGCTAGTCTTTAATAATAAAGAATATATACTGGAACCAAGTAGCAGCAATTAAAATGGGAAATAAAGAGGGTAGTTACGAACAGATAAAGCTAGGAGTACGACAGGGGTGTGTCTTGTCACCCGATCTCTTCTCCCTATATAGCGAAGTAATAAAGAGAGAGATCAAAGAGAAGCCAGGAATACTAATCGGAGGATATAATATAAACAATATAAGCTATGCAACAGTATTGGTGGCGGATAGTGCAACAGAACTACAACAATTGTTGGATATTGTTGTATCAGAGAGTGCACAGAAAGGACTCTCCTTGAATATCAAGAAAACAGTAACAATGGTGATATCAAAGAAAATGGGGACACCAAAATGTGACAGAAATAGAAGGGGAAATTCTCAACCAAGTGGATAATTTTAAATACCTAGGGGCACTTATAACGTCGGATGGAAGATGTACAACAGAGATTAAGAGCAGAATAGGGCAGGCAAAAGCCGCATTTCAGAAAATGAAGAGTATCTTAAGCAATAAGTCGCTATCAATGAATGTAAGAAAAAGAGTGCTAAAATGCTATATAGAACCAGTTTTGCTGCATGGCAGCGAATCTTGGAATGTAAATGAACAAATTAGGAAGAACTTAGAAGCAACAGAGATGTGGTTTTTAAGACGAATGTTGAGAATTCCTTGGACTGCCAGAGTAACTAACAACGATTGCATGAAAGAGGTTAATGAAACTAGAACACTATATACAACAATAAGAAAGAGACAAACAGCTTTCTTTGGTCATGTGATGAGAAGAGAGGCATTGGAGAACATCGTGACAACTGGAAAGATCGAGGCGAAGAGAGGCAGAGGCAGACCAAGAGAAATGATGCTGGACGGATTGAGACGGTGGCATGGAGGAATATTATCAGCAGAGTTGATCCAGAACACCAAAGACCGAGATCTGTGGAGAGCCATGAACGCCTACGCCAGCCGGCACGGCACTTGGTGATGATGATGAATCTTTTGCACTAAGACGCCTGCTAACGGTCTGGGGTCATCTGATGCACATGAATACTTATTGAATTGCATCACTATCTTTTACGTTACACAATGTATAATGTCCGGGTAGCGGGGTAGAGGTATCCCCTATCAAAGGAGAAGTAAGGCGCCTCCTTCCCTCCGCTAGCCTACGGGACACCCTTGGGCAAGGTGGAGTACCCGTTTAGCCCCCCGATCAGGGTTACGTGAAGCCATGTGTGCAGGTGGTGGAAGAAGATGGAGAGCAGCCGACAGATAGTTGTAGGTTATGGTCTCCACCTTCACGACGGTAGGCAGAGGATCTCCTTTTTTGAGGAGACAATGGCTACGGTCACTGACCAGTATGGTCACTGCTGGGAAGGAAAGCAATGGCAAACTACCTTCTTTACACATGCCAAGAAAATCATGTTGTGTTCACTTATCGATAATCAGAGAAACGGCGTAAATGGGTGCTCCATAGGAGCAGCCTCGCCCGGTAGGGATCTGGATGGCTTGGCCTTGTGGCATGGTCGAGACAGAAACACGGAACTGATCCACGACTCTGTTGATCGAGTGAGATGGCAGAACATGACCGCCGACGCTTACCGGCATGGCACATGATGGATGGAATGTATAACATATTTTTTTCATTTTCACATTTTTTCCAGATGTCCCATGTTTTACAATTTTCCCCCAATTTTGAATTTTCCTGTGATGATGCTCACGATAGTTGTCAGTTTATGGGTGTTTAAAGTGTGGACATTTGTTCATATTAGTTTCAGTGATTATGTGAGACATCATGGATGTGTCCAGATGTGAGGATGTGTGTGTGGGGGGATGTGTGTATGTGTGTGTGGGGGGGGGGTATGTGTGAGGATGTGGGTGGGGGATGTGTGTGTGTGGGTGGGGGATGCGTAAGCGATTGGAGGATGTGTGTCTGGGCGTGGGTGTGTTGGGATGTATGTGTGTGAGGTGTGTTTGGGGGATGTATGTGTGTGATAAGGGTATGTGGGGGGGGGTGTGGGAAGATGTGTGTGTGTGTGGGTTGGGGGTGGGTGTGTGGGTTGGGGGATGTGTTTGGGTGGAGGATGTGTGTATGTGAGTGGGGAATGCATGTGCAGATGGGGGATGTTTGGGTGGGTTGGAGATATGTGGGTGGGCGGGGAGATATGTGGGTGAGGGATGTGTGTGTGTGTGTGCGTGTGCGTGAGGGGATGCGAGGTTGGGTTGGAAAATTTGCGGTTAAGTGGGGATGTGTGTGTGTGTGTGGGGGGATGTGTAGGCTTGGTTATGTGTTTTGGTGGGTGGGGTGTATGGGTGATGGTGGGTAATAGGATGTATGGGTGTTAATGAGTGTGGATGGTTGTGTGGGGGTGTGTGTAGGTGGTGTGAGGGATGTGTGTATAGGTGAGTGTGTGGGGGATTTGTGTGTGGGTCTGGTGTGAGTGGGATGTGTGTGGGTGGGTGGGAGGTGTGTGTGGGTGGATGGGAAATATGTTGGTGGGTGGAGAGATGTGTGTGTGTGTGGGTGGGGGTTGTGTGGGTGGATGATGTGTGTGTGTGGAGAATGTGTGTGTGTGGAGGATGTGTGTATCTGTGAGGTGATGTGTGCGTGGGTGGGGATATGTGTGTATGGGTGAGGTGTGTGTGAGTGTTGGGATGTGTGGTTAAGGGATGTGTGGTAGGGGCTGGGTGGAGGGTGTGCGAGTGGGTGAGTGTGTGTAGGTTGAGGGATGGGTAGGGGATGTGTGTGTGGGTTGGTGCGGGATGTGTGAGAGAGTGAGGGAGATTGTGTGGGTGGGGGAATGTGTTAAGTCGGAATGTGTGTGTGGGTGCGGCAAGTGTGTGTGGGTAGGTGCGGGATGTGTGGGGTGGCGGGGAGATGTGTGTGTGGGGGATGTGTGGTTGGGGGACGTGTACTTTGCTATGTGTTTGGGAGTGTGTGGGTGGGTTGGTGTGTGAGTGTGTATGGGTTATGGATTGGTGGGGAGATGTGTGTAGGTGGGGGATGTATGTGGGTGGAGGATGTGTGGGTGGAGGTGAGTGGGTTGGTGCATATATGTGTGCCTGAGTTGTGGGTGGGTGGAGGGGGATGTGTGTGTGTGGGTGGATGTGTGTGGATGGGGGATGGGTGCATGGGTTGGGGAATATATGTGTGCCTGGGTATATGTGTGGATGGGTAGGGGATGTGTATGGGGGATGTGTGGTGGATGGGGGTGTGTGGGTGGGTGGGGGATGTGTCTCATAATATGGTAATATGCATTGTTTATGTTTACAACATTCATCTGACAATGTTTTTTTCCTATGTGAATGTACCATGCACTATTGATGAGTAATTGGAAGGGCCAAATGTATGATGGGCCTGCGTGCCCAATTTGTTACCCTTTGAAAATAAAGTTTGTTATTGGTTAGTTCGTTCGTTCGTTCGTTCGAATACCCCAACCGGGCGTGACTGCTTTTAAGTAGCACCCATTTACGCAGTTTCCCTGATTCACTATGAATTGATGGAACTTGATTTTCTAGGTATATGTAGAGAAAGTAGTTTACCATTACTTGCCTTCTTAGCAATGACCTTAGTGGTCGATGACCAAAACGAAAACAAAACGAAAACAAAAAGCCCTCAACCTACCATCGTGAAATTGGAGACTATAACCTACAACTATATATATGTCGCTACTCGTCAACTTCATTCACCACCGGCACCCATGGCTTCGCGTAACCCTGATCGCTGGTCTAAACAGGTACTCCAACTTTTCCACGGGTGTCCCGTAAGCTAGCGGAGGGAAGGAAACACCTTACTATTCCTTTGTTAGGGGATACCCCTATCCCGTCATCCGGTATTACTTGAATCATAAGGATATAAATGTAATACTGTCTGCGGCTGAACTAGGTAAAGTGCACATTGTGTTCTGGGGAAAGACAGAACCACGTTGGGTAAGACCCGGTGCTATAAAGTCGCATATAACCTCTTAACGGAGACAACATAACTTGAGAAGGAATGAGTTATGTATGTCTTCTAGAATAACCTGCATTTTCTCATGATTGTTTGTGCCTGTTTGCTAATGAAATATAACTGAACTGATTCATTGCCAAACAAAAAGTAGCTTTAGATCGAATAAGGTGCACAAATAAACAAGTATTATAAAGTAAAGTTCGATTCACTGGGCATTACCATTGAGGAGATACACGAAACAAAACAAATAACACGATGGCCCTAGTATGGCGATATATCGTCCTTCTGTCCAAATTGGTGGTCACATTTGACGATATATATAGTGTGTATTTTTAATGACTGTGCAGTGTTTGAAAATATTGAATGTCCAAGTTGTGTATTCAACTTGGTATTCATGGTAAAGTTCATGCAACATAATAGGTAAATACAAAACTTGGACCGGCAATATTTTCAAACACTGCACAGTCATTTAAAACATGCCCTATATCTGTCGATTAGTCAGACGCCGTCTCCGCAACGAAAGTCGACTACAGCAGATCTCCAACGTCTTTCATACTGTAGTGGAAACCCACAGACAGCGGTTAGTCCATCACTTGATGATATTCTTCCTGTCAATCTGTGTCAACCTCTTGCTAGACCACCTTAGAATGTTCCTTTCAGTTTGGTTAAGTGTGTGTGTGTGTGTGTATGAATGTGTAAGTGTGTGTGTGTGTGAGTGTGTGTGTGTGTGTGTGAGTGTGTTATTTTAAAATAATGTTTGAATTGCTTGTGTTTGCTGTCTTCCTCCCACAGCCCCTCTCTTTATATTTAATTCTTCGACGGATCATGACATGGTTTTTCTAAGAGTGTTTTTTACTGTTGCCACGATTGTAGGAATGTCTTCTTAATGTTACTTCCATCGGCGTAATGTTAGTCTCCACGTTCTCTAGCAACTCTACAGTTGCTGAGCTTTTTTTGTTTTTCAAGAATCGGCATCTATACTGCTACACACGCACGCACGCACACACACCAGCACAAACACACATAGACACACAGAGACACACCAGCACAGACAAAGAGACATACACAGACACACGCACAAGCACACACACACTAGCACAAACACACACCAGTACAAACACATAGACACGCACAGACACACACAAGCACACACACGCCAGGACAAACACACACAGACACACACACACAAGCACATACACACATTGTAGAGAAGCATGATCATTGCAGGACGTTGCGATCAACCATATGTTGACTGACCAGGTCAGGGGTCACCAAACTACTACCCGCGGCCGGATCCGGCCCGCGACGTCATTTCATCCGGCCCGCCGACGCTACTCGAACTTGCTTGATATAACGTATGGAACACGAGAGAATGTGATACAGTTTAAATGTAAATATTACGTTTAGAATAATAGGTGATCTTCACACATGCGGAGACCTCCTGGCTGCTATGTGTCTTAAATTTACAATTTTCAGTTATAAATTATTATATCTAGATTTACTTATTTACTATAATGTTTGCTTATTTCGCGCCATCCCAAGTCCTTCCCCGGCTCGTGGTAGCGCCGCCTACGCTCTGACGTCACCATGGTTTCCATGGCAGCACACACACACACACACACACACACACACACACACATATGTTTCCCTCTCTCAGATGCGTCCGGCTGTCAAAACAGGTCCGATGTTCCAGAAATATTTACTTCTTTTTGCCGGCCATTCATTTTATAGGTATGTAACAAGGATTTATTTGTTTGACAGTGATAGGTAAGAGGACTGCAAGTGTGAATAGAAGCAATAAAGTAGCAAACATAGCATAAAAATGCCATAGAAGCCTCGTGTTGTTACGAAAATATTATCCCCAGCTCAGAAGATTTCTCCGGTCAAGGTGTTAATCGAGCTGGTCTCTAGGCCAGTGTTTTTCAACCTTCTAGTTTTTAAAAATTTTAGTCGTTGGATCAACATCACGGCACACGGTTTAACCCATAAATGCTCCGTTTCTCCTCGTAACTCAAACCTGAGTCTGGAGAAACTCAGCTCAATGCACGAACTCCGTTGCATCGGCGAGGATCCTGAAATACTTGGGTAGATTTTTAACTCGAAATTTTGCCCGGGCAGCGCCGTTAGGCTACTCTTTTTCGATTTCCAACTGCCAAGGGATTTTTTTGCGTGCGCAACAACACACACGGGCGTCCGATCTCACTACCCAGAAACCAGGGGAAATTTTATTACTGAAAGTCCAGGTGGATTCTTTAAATAAATCCCGGTCTTCACCGGGGCCTGAACCTGGGACCTCCAGCACTCGAGGCGGACACCATACCTCGAGACAACTCAGCCTCTCCTTTCAACCTTTCTGCTGGAGCAGATTCTTAAGCAAATTTTTACGTTGCTCAAGGAACTCTGTGCGATGATTCAAGTGTCTGTCTTATCTTATGTAATAAACCAGATGGACAGAAATGGTGCATTTAGGCGACTTAGGTCTGTGTCGGCGGAACCCTGGCTACCACTCGCAGAATCCCGATTGAAAAACTCTGTTCTATGCTTCTTATTTAGGCCGGCCCTATTAATATATTTTGCAAACCTTATTATGAGATATATTCTAATACCAAAGTACCTACACTTTATAAGTACCTTTGTTGAACCGTAACTTCACCAGTGACCCGTGGTCCTCTGCTTTTCCTGTGTTTCAACAGGATTTTGATTGTGTTTCTAATTCAAAGTCTTTTTCATTTTCAGATCCCGTGTACTTCACCCTTCATTATGGCAACTAAGAAAAGAAAAGTGGACACCGAGTGTCGCGTTTTCAATTAAGAATGGGGAGTAAAGACTTCTGTGTGGAAACAAAGGACCAGAAAACTATTGCGTAATATGCAGTGAAAGTGTTGCCGTTTTGAAAGAGTACCATCTTCGGCGTCACAACGAAACAAAACATCTAACAACATATTCAAAGCTTTCTGGAAAAATTACGCTCTGAGAAATATGAGTCCACGAAACGTGGTTTAGAAACACAAAGAGATCTCTTCACGAGAAAGTTTGCTGAAACTGAATCTGTCACGCGTACAAGTTACAAATTAGTGCATAAGATGGCAGAACGAGGAAAACCGTTTACTGATGGCAACTTCATCAAAGAGTGTATGATGGAAGCAGCAAATGACTTGTGTCCTGAGAAAACCGGTTTGTTTAGAACTATCAGCCTTTTGGCAAATTCAGTTGAGCGAAGAACAGAATAACTTAGAGGGAACATAGTGCTACAGATACGCGAGAAAACTAGGAACTTTTTGTGGTAGATATGCTTGCAGATCTACAAATTGATGGGAAAGACATTAGACTTATAAAAAACATATATTGGAAACAACAAGCTGCCATAAGGATTGATAATGAAGTGGGACAATATCAACCTATTAAGAGAGGTGTTAGGCAGGGGTGTGTAATGTCTCCAGATCTTTTTTTTCCTATACAGTGAAAATATTTTCAGAAATGTAGAAGATATAAATGAAAAGTATGGTAAGCCTACATACAACTTCAAATGATAATGGATGGAGAGTCATCAACCTGGCAGAAGCCAAATAACTGCAGATTTGCAGTACCAGACTACAAAGAAAGGATATACACAAACAAACTTGGAAATCATGTGACAAGAGAACCTATAATCAAATAGGTCACATTTTAATTAACAAAAGAAATGCATCAAACATACAACAAGTTAGAAGCTATAGAGGCGCTGAGTGCCACAGCGACCACTTCCTCGTTGGAGCAAAATTTGAAATAAATCTTAAGAGAGCTTTCTATACTAAATTACAAAGATTACACCCAACATAAAACAGAGAAAAACTGCAAGAAATTACAGTCAAAGAGAAATTTATAGATGAAATAAAATGTAAACTTGAAACTCTGCAAAACCCTTTGTAGGACAGCGTTGACCAGACTTTGTTGAACATCAAGAACACAATTAAATCACTGCAGAACAATGTCTCGGTGTGTTAACCACGCATAGAAAGAACGATGGTTCAATCAAAAATGTGAAGAAACAGTCATTAGGAAAAGGAATGCCAGACATTTATGGTTAAATGACATCAACAACATCCAAAGGAAGAGCAATATAGAAATGAATGTAAAGAGGCTACAAAAATAGTTCGACATCAGAAGCGAGAATATATGAGTAATATAATCAAAGATATCGAAACTAATCACCAGAAAAACGAACCCAGAAAGTTTTTTAAAGAACTGAAGTCAACGAAACGAGGGCACCAACACAACACATATGGTTTAAAAGACAAAAATGGGAATATGATAAATACCAATGAGGAAATGTGCATCACATGGAAAGAATATTTTGTTGAATTACTAAACTATGAAGCTCCAAGTAACACCTTCCCACAGGAAGAGGTTCTAACGTGTGAACTACAAATTGAAGAACCTGCATTTGAAGAAATCCTATATGTAATCACACGACTTAAAATCAATAAGGCAGCTGGAGCTGATGGAATTGCTGCTGAATTTATAAAGGCAGGTGGCCATGCATTACATCTAAAACTATACGAACTAATAATAAAAATCTGGAGGACAGAAGAATTACCCCATGACTGGAAAGAGTCATTATTGATACCTATCTTTAGGAAAGGAGACAAGTTCCAAAGTGAAAATTATAGAGGAATATCATTACTGTCCACAAGCTATAAGATACTATCCGCAGTATTACTAAATAGACTAAAACCATATTCAGAAGACATATTAGGTGACTACCAGGCGGGTTTTAGACAAAACAGATCAACAATAGATCAGATATTTATCTTACGACAAATAGCCGAGAAAAATTGGGAATATAAAAGAGATCTCCATAACATTTTTGTGGATTTAAAAAAAAGGCTTATTGACATATGCCTGGGTCATTGACATTGAGGTGAGTGAACTGTAGCCGGGCTACGAGAAAAACAACCAGCTATGAGAAATAATGGTGAGGGTGGATGCAGACCCCCAGGGTGGATGGGGTGAGAGACAGGTTAGTTTTGTGTGAAGTGAGGAGACTAAAAGGTGAGTGGCGGCGGAGACCGACTGAGGGTCGGTTCATGTGTTTTGGACAGTGGATGTTTAGATACCGAGCGGGCCGGTAGTCTAAGGTGAAAAGCGGAGTTAGAGATCTCCGTCTTCTGTTGTTCTCCGTGATTTTGAATGGAGGCCAAAACCCAGAGTGGGTTGAAGAGTTAGTGTAGGCCTGGACCCAGTGTGTGGGTTGTGTTGTGTGAGGTCCAGCCGTGGATCGTCGCTGGATAGCTATAGGCCTAGACCCAGTGTGTGGGTTGTATTGTGTGAGGTCCAGCCGTGGATAGGAGCTGGATAACTGTCTTGGGAATTTGAGAGTAAGCAGGCCTTGAGGAGACAGTGATGTGTGCGTGTTAAGCTGTGAGGAGGATATGGATATTCTATGGATTATATTGTTTCTGGATATAGAGTTATGATCCGTTTGTCCGTGTTCTTTCTGTATTAAAGGATTATGTGCGCAAAATCAATCTTGTTCACTGAATGATGGATGTGTACTACTGGGGTGAGTTGCATTGTGAGACAGGTGGCTAGCTCTGCTTACACTCCATAGTGACATACAAAGAACATTGAAACCTAGACAACGACCATGTCACTCAGTTATTATAAAGAACAATGTGACATTATCTGGGAGGATAGTCCGGTCAAGAACAATATAGACATTGTTGTCATTCTGTTTATCTGTGAACTCGTCGATTAGAGAGAATACTAAGATCAGAGACATTAGTCGGATGCCCAATTACAACGACAATTATGGCACAAGGAATAAACACCATTTTCAGTAGACGGTCAATGCCAAAAGTGTCCGAGAACTAATACAGAGTTCACGAGAAACCAGGTAAAAATAACATTTCTCACTGAGAGAGAGAGAGAGAGAGAGAGAGAGAGAGAGAGAGAGAGAGAGAGAGAGAGAGAGAGAGAGAGAGAGAGGGTGGACAGCGGAGCGTATCCATGGTATAAAGACAAGATTTGCGCCTGAGTGAGAATTGGTGAGAAGACAAAACAGCGGCACAAAAAGTCGGCGCTAGGATACTAGCTGGACGATATCCTGACAGGTGTGTGTGGGTGTGACGAAGACAGGATTGAATACCACAGATAACAGACAGTTCACATGAAGGGCATGACAGGTAAATTTAATACCAGGCAGCATTATTGAAGCTAGCGGGGACGTCAGAGAATTAATGCAGACAGGTGCGTGTGTTTATAGGTCAAGCGAACAGCACAGGTGAAAAGTCGCAACAGGGGCGGGTCAGTCCTATGCGCGTTGAAGACAGGTGTGTGTGGCGAGGCAATCGCACTGTATGGTCGCAAGTCGACAGGTCAAGAGTTTCGGCCGCACGAAAAGGAAGGTTGGGGCGAATTGACCAAGAATATTGTGGAAATTTTGTTTTGCCCGTAACATATTCACGTCTGGTGTGTGGGGACGCTGAATTCAAGAAGGATAAAAACAGCAGAATCGAGGTCGGTGTAAAGTGTGATTTTCCACGGAGTTAAAAGAGTCAGCCGTGTTGGGGCAGGACAGGGGTGTTTGTGGATAACGGAAAATTTCCAGAACATTAATTTTAATCGCGGCCAGAGTCAGTGCGTAGTATTGGTGATAAAGAGAAAGTGACTGACATTGCGAGTCGGGGTGTGGATGGAGTGAAGGTACTCAGGAAATTTCCACGACCTGTTGTAAGATGACTCATGTCACCGTGAAAGTCAATCGCGGGCGAGGAACAGAATAAGTTGTTTGAACGAAAACCAGACTTTATGTTCGTCTTTGTTCAACCCCTCTGTTATCATTACCCTGCAATACAATAGACTATCACGTGTCGTCATCGCAAGAGTGGTCGCATTTCTTTGCCAATAAGGATTTATATATACAAGCTGGACATTTGCTGCGATTTTTTTGTTGAACTTTGTCTTTAAACGTGAATCGATCACATAATTGATACAACTACGGACCATCTCCGCAACCAAGGTATAATAGCGGTATGGACTGGGTTGAGACAAGACGTTTGGATTATTACTTTGTTGTCACCACGTCCAGGAAAAGTAACAACATATCAAGAGAACATTTTTCTATTGGAATTTAGCGTCGTAGACATTTACAGCATATTGTGGACAAACTAAGATCTTTTGCGACTGGTTAATAAGCACATTATTGTCGGCCAACCATTTGGACAATTTGTTTGCTCCCATCGTCATATTTATTGTTGTCGGGTGTTACGCAATTATTTGTATATGGTTTGTCAGGAGTAGGGGATTTTTGTGTTGTTTCGCGAGACAGGGCAAAAATTTATTTTCTGAGGTGCACCATATATTTTCTGGGAAGTAAATCGAAAGGTCGGTTTGTTTTGTTCTGCAGTGACGCAGTGATGGTTCTGGGTTATATACCGTGCCATTTTGTGTCTAACGTCAGATCTGTGTATATTTTGATGTTATATTTTTCTTGACTTTTTTTCATATTATTTACATATGATAGTTGGTTTCTTCGGATATATGTTATTATTGTGATCTTTCGTCATTTCTACTGTCTAGTGGTCGGTGTCAGTTTATATATATTACGCGCACTGTGGTCGTCTTCACACAAGCTTGTGGATGTTACTGTAGTTTATTTCTTTGTGATCACCGTCTCCGTATACTCAGCTTGTGCGTCTAGCGTTTTATAGACACCACTTATTGTTATCATTCATTCGTTTGTATATGTATATATATGTATGTTTAACAATATTTCCAGAAATGTTTTACAGCTATTTGGTATATATGCGAGGGAGTATAGGTGATAGTCCCCCTCACTACCTAGTACTTATAGAGTGACTGTGTGAGGACAGAGTGATATTATTAGTACTACGAATTTACGTACACAGCAAGTGGTGGTGTAGTTAGGGATGGTACACAAAGACTAACAGCAGAGTCTTTACATTTATAGTTGGCTGACAGACAGCAACGTGTCCACAAGTACAAGATGCCTACTTTAATGGAATATATTGAAGCAGGTGAACGGGTAGGCCTGACGGGTAAAGAGTTACAGGAGTATGCAGAAGCGAAAGAACAAAAACAAGTTGAAAGAGAACAAAGACAGGCTGAGAGAAAACAAAAGCGTCTACAGGAAGAGAGAGAGACACAACTGGAACTTGAAAAGTTAAAACAAACAAATGCAGTAGAAATCGAGAAAGAGAAGATTAAGAAGGAAGCGGAAATTGCTATAAAAAGGTTAGAATTTGCATCTAAGGGTCAACGTGAAGAAAGCAGAAGACCTTCCCATTCCTCACAGAGACTAAAACTGCCATACTTTACAGACCGTGATAATGTTGAAGCTTATCTGGGGAGATTCGAGACATCGGCGAAAGCGTTAGGCATTCCAGAAGGCGAGTATGCTATTATACTAGGCGAGTTTCTGACGGGAAAGGCCCTAGATACCATGTTTAATTTATCTTTGGAAGAAAGAAACAATTACACTATTTTGCGTCAATATTTGCTTACAAAGTTCCAACTAACTGAGCATGGATACAGAACAAAGTTTAGACAATTAGGGCCAGAGACAAATCAGGATTTTACAGATTTTGTTAATACAGTGAAGAACACATTTAAGAAATGGATGGAGCTTGCAGAAGTAGGGAAAGATTTTAATAGATTAGTGGATTTAATGTTAAGAGACAAAATATTATCTTCATGCAATACTAATTTAGTGGCGTTCTTTGAAGAGCGTAAGCCAAAGGACATAGACACAATGTCTCAGTTAGGGCAAAATTACATGACCGCACATCCAAACAGTTCTATTGGTAGAGAAAAGAGTGAGGAAATAGTCTGTGCAGCGTATACAAAACAGCACCAGAAGCCAGTTATCAGACCAAGGGCGTTAAAAGTGTAGATTTAACACAAAAATATGAGGAACAAGGACCGAAAGACAATGGTGTTCGTGGCAACCATTTTGGCAGAGCAGGACGTTATCCATACAAAAGGGGCAATTTTCATTGACGTCCAAATAGTTATGACGGATGTTGGAATTGTGGGAGCTGGAGACACAAGGCAGCACAGTGTGATGTACAACCATCCAGTGAGCCAACGAGTAACGTAAGGAAGGAGATCATCTGTTTCAAATGTGGCAAAAAGAACCATTTCAGCTATGAGTGTACGATGGGAGAAACTGAAAACTCTAATGCAGCCCAAGTGATTGAAACATTTAATAAGGAGAGTTGTAGTAGATGCAAAACTCTGTTTGATAAAGACAGTGAAGTCTTAATGTGTGGTCACACAGTTAAGGCAGGATCAGCAGTTCATGCAGGAGGATGTTTGAAGATGCATCATGGATTTGTTAATGATAGGCCAACGTTAACAATTAGGGATTCCGGATGTACGTCTATTGGGGTTAGAAATAGTTTAATAGATCCCTCGGATTACACAGGGAAAAAGATTAGGTGCATTACATTTAATGGGACAGTAGAATTCTACCCAGTAGCCGTGATAACAGTAAAAACACCATATATCACAGGAAGAGTGGCGGCGTGTGTTCTAGACTCGCCAATGGCAGATCTGATCATCGGAATCGTGCCAGGAGTTAAAGATTGTACAGAAGAAGAAGTAGTTGATTGGGACCAGAAACATAGTTTAAGTAGTAACATGGTAGTTACCAAAAGAAAACCTAAATTAGAGAGTATAGCTGAACAAGAAGAGGCACTTGATGTAGATATAGGGACTGAGGAAAAGTGTAGTACAATAGAGCAGGTGAGAATGGATCCCAAATATAGTTTTAGGGAATCCCAGAGACAAGATGCTAATATAGACAAATGTGTCCAAGGGTGTAGTAAAGTGAGACATAGGTTATCAAAGAAGGGTAGATGGTGCTTCGGAAGGAAGAACAGTACTCTCACTCGCCGGTTTTTAGATGGCGGAACTGCATGTGGGCAAGGAGTAGTACCGTTAGCACATAGATACCGATATACTAGAACAGCTCAGGATAGGGCATGGACAGGGCACATAGGAGTAAGGCGTAAGCAGCAGAGAGTAGGATGCCAGGTATATTGGCCAGGATTTAATAAAGAGGTCAGACTAAACAGAGACTCCAGTGTAACGGTACAATATGCAGATAGCAATGTTAACGCAGTTCAAAAGAGTATTAACGACATCATTGAACTAGGGTTAGGATTAGCAAAAAGATATTTTAAAGATATAGGAAACATGAGGCATGGGTACATGAAGGGTAGACACAGCATCGATAGGAATCAGAGGTGGGTTGATGCAAGAAAAGAACCACCTGATATATGGTCGGTACACAAACTCTCCAGATAGTTGAGGGAAGACAGAGGCAATGCAACGCCTCGACATTTATTCATGGACCATTATTAGCGAAGTTACATAGTTTGTGTGGTATTGAAGATGTTAATAGACCTGCGGGTACATAAATATAATGATTTTCTATGTTATGTGGATTATTATGCCATGTATTAGCTCATGCATTGGTACACAAAATGGAAAGTTGGTGGTATTGATGTGTTGATAATATGGTAGTATACTATGACTACATGATGTATTATTTAGTGTGGTAGCTAAAGTAAGATGGAGTCATACTTAGGGCTAACCAGGCAATATGTCGGGTCACATATTTGATAGGTATTAGGCTCCCAACATTTGAAAACGATGTTTTCTTTTAAGAGGGGGGTAATGACATATGCCTGGGTCATTGACATTGAGGTGAGTGAACTGTAGCCGGGCAACGAGAAAAACTACCAGCCATGAGAAATAATGGTGAGGGTGGATGCAGACCCCCAGGGTGGATGGGGTGAGAGACAGGTTAGTTTTGTGTGAAGTGAGGAGACTAAAAGGTGAGTGGCGGCGGAGGCCGACTGAGGGTTGGTTCATGTGTTTTGGACAGTGGATGTTTAGATACCGAGCGGGTCGGTAGTCTAAGGTGAGAAGCGGAGTTAGAGATCTCCGTCTTGTGTTGTTCTCCGAGTTTTTGAATGGAGGCCAAAACCCAGAGTGGGTTGAAGAGTTAGTGTAGGCCTGGGCCCAGTGTGTGGGTTGTATTGTGGGAGGTCCAGCCGTGGATCGAAGCTGGATAGCTATAGGACTAGACCCAGTGTGTGGGTTGTATTGTGTGAGGTCCAGCCATGGATAGGAGCTGGATAACTGTCTTGGGAATTTGAGAGTAAGCAGGCCTTGAGGAGACAGTTATGTGTGCGTGTTAAGCTGTGAGGAGGATATGGATATTCTATGGATTATATTGTTTCTGGATATAGAGTTATGTTCCGTTTGCCCGTGTTCTTTCTGTATTAAAGGATTATGTGCGCAATATCAATCTTGTTCACTGACTGATGGATGTGTACTACTGGGGTGAGTTGCATTGTGAGACAGGTGGCTAGCTCTGCTTACACTCCATAGTGACATACTGTAGCGTAGCGTCAGCTACGATGATAAGGAATATATCAAAGTTGCTGCGGATAGACTTTCTAAGAATAGAAAACAAAGTCACTGGAGAAGACAAGATAGAATAGCTCGTAATTCTAGACGGAGTAAAGGTCCCAGAACAAGTATAATCTTCTGACAGTGTTCAGGCAGACAGGAATGGCGTACAACTATACTGGTTTGATACAGACAGTGTGCCAAGGTTGTCTAGCTACGTGCCTGAAATAAAAAAGCTCGATCCCCCAAAACTCTAATCACTCTCACTGACACGGAGAAAGACAGAGTAACATATATAACAGCGACAGACTTTCGTAACTTCTCACTCTACTATGACTAAGGGTACTAAGTAAGGTAACAACTAGTGGGTGTAAAATTTAAGAAACTACCAATGTTGTATTTTAATCATTGACATGGCCTGACAAAGCTGGTATTATTTGCATGTAAATGGTGGTGGTGGCCAACGGTTAGTTTGGCCACTTATCTTCTGGTTCTCCGGCTTACACAGTGCGTGTAAACCCTAGTTAGTAGGCATAAGTGAGATGTTGAGTGATGCTTCACAATGAGTCACACAGGTTAGCGCATCTAAAGGTTGGCGCTGAAGGTGTCAAATCTGGAAATATAGCGAGAGTACGTGAATCTTCTGTCACGACATCTGTAAGCATCGGCCATGGATTGATCCTGATGGCCGAATACATCTCATACATCATGCAGAAACCAAATAGCATGAGCTATCGGTCCCTGCTCCCTAGCATTCCCTATCCTAGGATAAATAGAAAATCACTGACTTAAGGAAAACAGCTAAATAAATCATTCTATGCTTCCTTACAAGTGAATATAATAATTATTCAGTATTAATTAAACATATAATCATATAATGCATATCTTACTTATATTATTAAAATATAATAATTACAAAGTAATCTAGAGGTAGATACATGTACAATCTATTAAACAGATTACTTATTAAAGATATTTATGTTCAAATTCTGACGCTATAGTCCTAGCATATATTTAATATAATGGTTCTAGGTAACGTATATTTTAAAATACACAGTTTATGTAATTATCATAATAGAATATGATAGGCTGAAAGTTAATGGAGTGGCAGGCACGAACAGGACTGCGAATTGGTGAGAAATCACCGATAAGAATTAACGAACATGCCTAGGATCTACCACGCTAGTATTTGACGTTCGTGGACGTGTTTAGTAAGATTTCCTATTTTCGCGGCATCGAATATTCATTGTTATCTCTAAGTATTCGCAATCACTATCACATCCTCGAATTATCACCACTATGAACTGCCTCGTGTATTTCCTAAACTAACGGCTCGATTAGTATGGCCTAGTCTACTGCTATACGGACTAATCGAAAATTTGGTTTCTATCCGACTTTATCAAGTTTACAACTATCTCAAATCGTCTACACCTCTCTAAACCTCATGCAAAGGTAATTTTCTACACAGTTACGTTTTACCCTTTACCCTGCGTGCTTAGTAAACTACCTGTACGAAGTATAATATACGTGATCGAGTTTAGTCGGTAAAATAATTATTATGGTAAATAATTAGGTAAAATAACCTATTATCGGCGGTTTCCAACTTTAACTACACACGGAAATCTCGGGCGCACACGGCAATATATTATATCGATACACATAACTATTCCTTACCCTTCTAATCTACTGACCAAACTTGTCAGGTACAAACACTGCTCTAGGTATCTCTCTAATATATCTGAATATATTTATGGCCGTAATACGCGCCAAAGATAAAACTCTTAACACTTTATAAGTATTTTATAGAGCCTAGCGACTAGCAGATGTTTTTACACCGACGTCTAGATTGCGAAAGAACGAGTTTAGATATTTTTCTCCTGACCGGAAGTGGTCGTGCCAGGGAGTTCGTTTCCTTTAATTTATCCGACCAAATTGTGAAATAGTCGTAGCCAAATTTGTAGGTTACTTCTGTAACGTATTATTTCCCACTAGAGTAATAACATTAAATAGCAGTTGATTTATGCTATGGACGTGGCCTATCTATACATATATAATTAGGTATAAATATGCAGATAAACTCGAATACAATTAAATAAGGGTTTTTAAAGAGAATTTACTCTACTTTACTCAAAAGATGATGGGGAAGCTGGAGACTTCGTCACACATACAAAGAACATTGAAACCTAGACAACGACCATGTCACTCAGTTATTATAAAGAACAATATGATACTTATGATAGTGTCCATAGGGATAGTCTATGGAATGCTATGCAGAAATTGTGAATACCAAGGAAGTTAATCAACATGATCAGACTATGCATGGAAGATACTTATAATATAGTAACATATAAAGGCAGGAAATCAGACCCTTTCCAAATAATATCTGGCTTGAAACAGGGGGATGCACTATCGCCGCTACTCTTCTATCTGGCTCTAGGCAAAGTTGAAGGAAGGTAAAGGAGGAATGTGATATTTGAGGAACATCCAAGCTGCTTGGTTATGCAGATTATATAGATTATAGGGGAAAATGAACAAAAGACATTATAAATATTGACTCACTTAAAGGAAAAAGCCCAACAGATGGGGCTGGTTATCAACCAAAATAAGACAGAATATATGGTAATTTCTAGAGACGGAATGGCTAAAAACTCTGGCCACATACAAATAGATAATATGACCATTAAAAGAACGAAAACATACAAATACCTGGGTACAATCTTCAACTGCTCCAACATCATAAGGAAAGAAATACAAACTAGAATCAATTCTGGAAATAAGATATACTATGCCCTACAACATCTACTAAAATCAAATGCGCTATCTCGTAACACCAAGATCACAATATACAAAACACTGATCAGACCAGTTGTGCTGTATGGCTCTGAAACCTGGAGTACAACGAAAGGAGACGAAGCCTTGTTACAAACCTTTGAGAACAAAGTTTTAAGACGCATCTTTGGACCCATTAGTGATACACAAAGTGGAGAGTGGAAAAGAAGAAGTAATAAAGACATTTATGATCTGTTTAAGTCCCCGCTAATCACTGGTATCATAAAGGCTAATACAGCACAATGGCTGGGGCATATAGAAAGAATGGAAGATAATAGGGGAACAAAACTCGCTTACACTCACGAAATAAATGACCGTAGTTCCCGAGGTAGACCAAAAAAGACGGTCGAGAGATAATATATATACAGCCCTACAAGCACTTGGAATCAACGACTGGCAAGAGAGGGTCAACCAGAGAGACGAATGGAGACGGATTGTATCTGCAGCAAAGAACCTCAATGGCTGGGAACGCTGAAGAAGAGGAAAAAGATATATATGGAATCAGCATTGGAGGACGAAACATCAATAACATTAGATATGCAGATGATACAGTATTGATTGCAGACAATGCACAAGATCTACAACAATTAGTAGATGCGGTTGTTGTAGACAGTGAGCAGCTGGGATTGGAATGAAATTGTAAGAAGACACAAGCTATGGTTGTCACTAGGAAGAACTAAGTACCACAATGTAATATACAAGTAAATGGGAATATTCTTCAACAAGTGAATCGGTACAACTATCTCGGAACAGTCATAACATCTGATGGGAGATGCCTTGAAGAGATTAAAACAAGAACCGCCATGGCGAAAGTAGCATTTAGCAAGATGAACAACATTATGACCAATAAAAAGATGTCAACTGAAACGAGAAAAACAGTGTTGAGGGGATACATAGAGCCTGTTCTTTTGTATGGATGTGAACCTTGGACAATGTGCAGTCAAGCTGAAAAACATATGATGGTCGCAGAAATGTGTTTTCTGAGGAAAATGCAAAGAATACCATGGACAGACAGAAAAACCAATGACCGAGTACAACAGGAGATAAATGAAAATCGTAAATTGATTAGAGAAATTAGACGTAGACAGTCAAAATCTTTTGGACATGTTATGAGAAGAAATGGATTGGAGAACTTAGTACAACTGGCAAGATCGAAGGGAACAGACCAAGAGGAAGACCGAGAGGAAAATACCTGGATGGCTTGGCCACATGGCATGGACGAGACAGGAACACTGGGCTGATCCACGACGCTGGTGATCGAATGAAATGGCTTTCCGGCATGGCACATGATTGATTTATTTTGTGGTATTCTCTGGCGCTGGATGAGTCTACTGATTTCTCGAGTACGTTACAATTTTTCATGTTCATTCGATGTGTCAATTTGGACATGCATGGAACAACAACTGGAGAAGACATGTTCATGAAAGTGCAAAAAGTTTTGCAAGACTATAACCTTAAGTGGCATCAACTTCGAGGTGTTGCAGTTGATGGAGGGAAAAAACATGGTTGGAGTGAGGAAAGGTTTGATGGGGCAGATCAGGACTTAGTTGGAAGATTTGCAAATTACGGGCCTCTGTTCATACACTGCATCATACATAAGCAAGCATCCTGTGAGAAAGACTTAGATAATTCTTGTGTACTAAAACCAGTCGTTTCTGCTGTGAACTTCTTTCGGGGACATGCACTCAATCACTGTCAGTTCCAGGCTTTTCTTGAAGAAAAAGATTTTTCGTTTTTACAAGCTCCGAAACGAAATAGATGTTTTCATCACACACAAAAAAAGATAGAGCTGATCCACAGCTGTCAGATCCTACCTAGCTGTCAAAGTTGTCATTTTTGGTCGACATCACATCCCACGTAAATGAACAGAATTTGTAACTTCAGGAGAAAGGTAACCTCGTCTGTGATCTCTACAGAATCATCAAAGGATTTCGGAGAAAGCTGTCATTGTTTGAAGCACAACAGGAAGGAGAAAACATTTCTCATTTTCACAGTTTCAAATAGTTTTGCGCTACAATCACCGAAGATGTCAATCTCGATTTTCCGATAAAAATTATTCGTGACTTGGTAAAAGCATTGTTTGGAGAGATTTTCTGATCTTGACAGAACTGAGAGTGACATTCTTTTTTTCCAGAATCCGTTTGATTGTAACCTTGATGATGTGCCAGTTGAACTACTGTACATTGATTTGCAAGCAAATGACTTGTTGAAAGAGAAGCACAGAGAAGGAAACCTGTTGAATTTTACCACTGCTAACAAGATGTTGGCCGGCTTCGTGGCTTAGAGGTTATGACTTTTTTCCGTAATCTCGTATACTTTCGTAGGTAACGTGATGACGGTGAGAATCAGCAGTGGTTCGAATCGCATCGGTAACTTACAAGGTATGTGAGCCGGCCGCTCAGAAAGCAATGGCAAACTACTGAGCGTAATCTTGCTAAGAAATCAACATACAGCTGGATATGCAAAAAAAAAAAAAATGTTGAGTTTCCGAAACTGAAGAAATTTGCCGCTGTTATGGCATCAATGTTGGAACAACTTATGTCTGTGAGCAAACATGTTACAAAATGAAGCATGTGAAGTCAACACATCGAACGAGATTAACTGATGACCTTTTGAAAGTAATTCTGTTTATTGGATGCAGCAATTCCAAACCAAATATTAATGATATCTTGAAAGCTAAAAAAAGTGCTGTAAGGAGATGGCAAAATGCCAAGAAGAACAGAGCTGGTCATCCTAGTCCCTGCTTGCACTTAGAAAGAGAGATGCACACAAAAGTAAGCTATTTTTAAAAACTGGTCAAGGTGGTTAAAAGCGAGAAATGGGCAGAGGTGTGTCAAAGAGTAAGCACAGACAAGTCACTGAAATTGTTCTGGCGACTACATAAAAGCATGAGTGGTGTAGTCAAGAATAAGAGCATTTCTGACTACCAAGGTGCTGACCTCATCTGGCAGAGGACTGACGAGGACAAGGGCAAAGCCCTCTTTGAACGCTACCTTAAGCAGAGCAACCAGACAGACATGGGAGGCCGAAATCTGGCCAAGGAGGTCACCTCAGACAGATGCAAGGCCCAGAACACTTCGGATGAAGACACAGTGAAAGTGAAAGAAATCAAGGCTGTGCTTCGACGTTCAAAAAACAGTGCTCCAGGTCCTGATGGCATAAGATACGACGACATAAATAGGTGTACCGACAATGAGCTAGAGAAACTAGCAGACATGTACAACAACAGTATAGGGAGTGCTAGCATCAAGGAGGAATGGTTACACAGCTATCTGATTCCCTTGCCGAAGCCTGACAAAGACCACACAAAAATTCAGGGATATCGAATTATAACCATGCAGAATAGGCCTACAATAGGCAAGCTGCTGGAGAAGGTAATTGCCAGGAAAATATCAAGCCAACTAGAGAGGCAAGGTGTTTTCCCACCTACCCTGGGTGGGTACCGTCCAAAAAGAGAAACCTGGACCAATGCAGCAGTCTTTGCCCATGATGTCTATGAAGGTTTCCACTCAGGCACTGAAACCGTTGCTGCAGCGATTGATCTTGAGGACGCATACAACAGAGTACCACTGGATTTTTTAATGTTTCAGCTTCTTGAACTAAACGTAAGTCTATTCCTCCTTAGTTGGATCGCTGCAGCCCTCTTCCAACGGAAAGTAGTTTTTAGATGTGGCAGTTGGACTTCGGAAAAAACAACAATATATCCTGGCCTACCACAGGGATCACCATTATCTCCGGTACTGTTCAACGCCTACACAGTGAGAATCACCAGTGAGCAGATCACTGGACCTGGCAGGACATTGTCATATGCCGATGATGTTTTAGTGTATCGTCAGGGTAAGGATAGAGAGGAGGTTGCTGTGGAACTACAAACCGAACTCAATCGCATAAGTACTTGGTGTGATGAAGCTGGGGCAATGGTAAACCCAACAAAGGCAACAGTGACTTGGTTCTCGTTGAATAATCATATTGTCAACAATCCAACACCAACTGTAATGCTGTGTTCAGAGACGGTGGAAAGAACGCAGGCAATGAATTACCTGGGGATACGGTTTGATCGAAGCCTTGCTTATAATGTGCACAGAGACCAGGTTATAACAAAGGTCAAGCGGGGTTTGGCAGCGATGCGGGTGATGGCGGCAGCAAACTGTGAGCAGCGCCATCTATGTCTTCTGTACGAGGGGCTGGTCATGTCTGTTTTGGAGTATGCAATGGCAATCCTGACTCTCAGCCATAAGCAGATAGAAAGGATGGAAAGGATACAGAATGAAGCTATGCGCATTATTCTTGGATGTACAAGAGATACAGCATGCAGGGCGATGCGCTACCTTCTTGATTTTCCAACCATTGAAGAGAGAATACAAGTTTGCAGGGCACGCGCCTACCTCAGAATTAACGCAAACACACAACATCCACTGCATAGTGAAATTAGGAAGGTGAAGGGCAGCAGGTTAAAAAGAGGACGGTCGTGGATGGGTCAAGCCGAAGACATTCTTCAACAGGTGTGTTCACTTGAGGACTTAGAACCTGGCGAGGAGTGGGTGCAAGTGCCAACAGACTTCTGCACACCCTTTTCAGTTTGCATCCAACTAGATAGAAAATGCAGACAAAGAAAATCCGGCTGCTGTTGAGGCTGAAGTACAAGCGTTGATTTTCGAGAATTCGCTAGACGGTGACGCGGTCATCTACACAGATGGGTCGGTCGTCCGACATGTGAGAAGCTCATGGGCCTTTACAGTTCGGGCCGGAGGGAGAATTGTGAAGGAGGACTCTGGTGCTTTCACTGAAACCACAAGTAGCCTGACCATGGAAGTCATGGCAGTAAGTAAAGCAATAACATGGCTCGAGACACAGACATTCACTAGGGCTTGTTTCCTTAGCGACTCAATTAACATGATCAAGAGGATAGAGGAAGGGTCGATCCGAAGAGAATGGTTGCTGCCTCTGAAGCGGTCTCGGCTGGCAAAGATTAGTTTCATTTTCGTGCAAGGGCATGCGGGAGTACAAGGAAATGAGCGGGCTGACAAGCTCGCAGGTGAGGCTACTGTGGAGGGCGGACGCGCCATGGACCAGGCTGACATTCTGAATGCTCTACGAGAAGTGAGACTTTTGCGAGAACCAAGTGATGACTGTGAATCTACAACAATGGCCAGACTGCGAGAGCAGCAAATTAAAAGAAGGGGTGGCCAAACAAGAACACTACGCAGGAAGCCAAAGAAGAGTGATAAACCAACACAGAACTGTCGTCGTTAGCCGCTACACGCTGCGGGATTTGCTGAGGAGGGGATCCGAGCACTTATGGACTGAATGGTTCGATGTGCAACGAGGATGATCTGTCGACTAACTAACTAACTAACTAAGCTAAATATCAGTTTTACAAAGCTCACTAACCTTTTTTGCTGCTTAGTTTGTGAGATTCGGGTATGCGCACACTATGTCTGATGTAACTATCTTTTTGCTAACGTCACCTTCTTTGATAACTTTTATTAGTAATTAAATATATTGGTTGCCTTTGTTTTTTGTGTGCATTGCACGCCACTCACCCATGATTAACTTAGTTTTTCGTCTTTTTTTACCGGAGCTTTCATTCTGGCTTGCAAGTATTGTTAAAGTTAGTTGCGCATCCTTTACAGGACGTTTGTAGTCAACACCAGTATTTTTTGCTGTTGTTGATGTCATGGCAAGTTTACATTCAATAGTTTGCCGTTGATTTCTGAACGACCGGCACCCAAACCATTGCGTAAAAAATCAGCGTAACGTGGTATGCTGTCAAATTGCGTGTTTCGAACGCGGCTATACGGGATTACAAACAGCGTCAGTAAAATCTTGCCACGGAGCACGGCGCAAGGATTGTACAGAATGAGTATCCGGCCCGCGCTCGTCATTTTGTCAGTTATCCGGCCCGCCGTGAAAAAAGTTTGCTGACCCCTGGTCTAGGTAATTTGACTTTCAGTCGTCTGTCATGGCTTTTTGAACGAGAAGTCAATGAACTAACCCACTATCCCGCCGTTAACGCACGGGAAATTTAAACTCGAGCGAAATAAACCCTTCGTCTGCGCTGACCTCTCTCTCTCTCTCTCTCTCTCTCTCTCTCTCTCTCTCTCTCTCTCCCTCTTTCCTCTCTCGCTCTCTCTCTTTTCTCGCTCGCTCTTTCTCTCTCTCTCCATCTTTCTCTTTCTATCTCTCTCCATCTTTCTCTTTCTCTCTTTCTCTACTCCCTCTCTCTCCTTCTCTCTCCCTCTCCCTCCTTCTCTCTCGCTCTCTCCATCTCTCCAGAGGTGTGTAGTTGTGAGAAGATGTGTGGGAGCGGCGGATGTGTGTGGGTGGGGTATATGTGGGTGGCGGGGTGTGTGTGGGTGGGAGGTGTGTGTTTTTGGGTGTTTATGGGTGGGGGGTATGTGTGGGCAGGTGGGGAGATGTGTTTATTGGTGGGGATGTGTGTATAGGTGGGGATGTGTAGTTGAGAGATGGCGAATATTGGGTGGGTGAGTGGGTGTAGGTTGGCTGATGTGTGTGTGGGTGGGTGGGGAAAATTGTGAGTGCGGGATATTGTGTGGATAGGTGCGGGATGTGTGGGTTGGCGGGGGTATGTGTGTGTGATTTGTTTCTCCTCCTCCTCCTCCTCCTCCTCCTCCGCCTCCTCCTCCTCCGCCTCCGCCTCCGCTTCCGCTTCCGCTTCCTCTTCTTCTTCTTCTTCTTCTACTTCTTCTTCTTCTTCTTCTTCTTCTTCTTCTTCTTCTTCTTCTTCTTCTTCTTCTTCTTCTTCTTCTTCTTCTTCTTCTTCTTCTTCTTCTTCTTCTTCTTCTTCTTCTTCTTCTTCTTCTTGGTGTGTGAGGATGTGTGTGTGGGTGGGGGATCAGTGGGTGGGTGGCGGCATGTATGTTTGCCTGGTTCTGTGTGAGTGCGTGGAGGTATGTGTGGGTGGGTGGTGGAGGTTTGGTGGGTGGGGGATGTGTTGGTGGCTGCGGGATATGAGGGTGGATGGGGGATGTGTCTCACAACATTGCAATATGCACTGCTTATGTTTACAACTTTCATTTGATAATGTTTTTTTTTTTCTCATGTGAATGTATCATGCGTAATATACATTGTTTATGTTTACAAAATCCATTTCACAATGTTTTTTCCCCCTATGTTAATGTAACTTTGCACATTTGATGAATGAAAGATGAGTGATCGAAAGGGCCGAATGTAAGACGGTCCTGCGTGCTCAGTTTTTTACCCTTTTAAAATAAAGTTCGTTCGTTCGTTGTTCGTTTGTTCTCTCTCTCTCTCTCTCTCTCTCTCTCTCTCTCTCTCTCTCTCTCTCTCTCTCTCTTACTCTCTCTGTCTCTCTCACACACACACACACACACACACACACACACACACACACACACACACACACATTTGTATGTATAACTATGTGTTTATCCTGTTTATCACCCGTCAAGGCAATGTATCCGCAACGTTCCTTCATTGTGGCTCGGTTCATACAAATGACAGCTGAGACTTTCTGGCATTATTTTAGTAGTCAGAATATGTGAAGGATAAAATGTCAGCCGGACGCTGGCATGAATTCATTGCTCCCTTAAGCAGCCAGCCATTATACCCCATTGACAACACGGCATAGATCGATCACCTGCCCCCTCCCTTGTCCTGTAGGTTCCTTTGACTTGTCCTATATACGTTTGTGATTCAAAGTTGTGTGTTCTTGGGGTCTGCGAATTAAATAAGAGCTTGAGAATCCAAACAGATCCATCATCATCAAGTTATTCATTCTTTAGGTTGGTTTTGAGGTTGCTGATCAAATTTCGGATAGCGCTATGGGATATTTGTTAGTTTACTTGTATGCCAACACACAATTCCGGGTTCAGTTTTCTGTAGTATTTTGATTCATATCAGAATCATAACCATCTAGAATCGACCGAGACTCGTTAAATGACGAATGTAATCATACAGCTTAAGCACAAGACTTCACCGACTAATTTAACGACATTGCCGATGATCACAATAATGATGATAATGATAACATGGGCGTACTGGGAACGCTTTCATGAGCAAATACTATCGTATTGAATCGCAACGAAACGAGAGTTCTTGTAACGCTGCCCTATGGAATACTCCGAAAAGACCAGACAGACAAATAACAAGGCTGCTACTGAGTATCGTTAGTATTGAGGCTCTTCGCTGCCTGTTGAAGATAAGTGGAAACACGTACGGGAACGTCCCGATTGCAGTGTTGGTTACTGACTCAAATGGACACAACTCAGCTCAACACAACTCAACTTTGTGAGACGTTGAATTACGTAGACACGGGTAAATCATTGGATACTCATGAATATAAAACATACATCAGTAACTCGGTGGCTCATGCGGTGAGAAGCACGCCGGCTGCCTTTTCTTCCCAAGACATTTCTGGTACCTGTTTTAGACACTATCGATCTGTAAGTTCAGTTAAGTTGTAAAAATCCGACCTAATACAGCTTCGAACCCATCCCACCAAGAACATTTAACATCACTTTGAATCCCCTACGCCGCGTTGGCATGGACATGACAGCATGTGCATAAAAGACAAAAAAAAAAAACACATACACTCTGACACACTCACACGCACACAGAGGACTAAATAAGTGGTCGGGCTTAATGGTTTAAAATTGCATTAGTAATAACGGTGTGTTTGCGAAGTGATAAACACAATAATGAATTGGCATGAAACTTAATGCTTTCTTTCCCTGCCTATAATTATTTCAGAATAACAAACTTTGACAGAAAGTCTTAGTCTATTAGCTGTCTGGAATTGATATAGTTACACGTTTAAATTAACAACTGTCACATCAATATTTACAGTTGCAACTGTGACAGCAATATTTACAGTAGCAACTGTGACAACAATATTTACAATAGCAACTCTAACAGCAATATCAAAGTAACAACTGGGACAGCAATATATAAAGTAACCGACATTCATGATTATGAACCGATACATGAGCCAATGACAGCAGAGACAGAACCTGAACCCTCATTAGATGAAATTGCTTGGGCTATAAAGAACCTGAAGAATGGTACATCACCTGGATGTGATGAGATACCAGCTGAACTAATTAAAGCGGGAGGAGAAGAAAGCATACGCATATACATATATCATGCATTATGTACAAAGATTTGGAAATATGGTATATGGTCAAAAGATTGGAAGAGAACTATTTTCATTCCAATACCAAAAAAGGGCAACCTGAAATTATGCACCAACTATAGAACTGTTGCCCTGATCAGTCATTCAAGTAAAATTCTACTAAAAGTCATAATGCGAAGACTTCGTAAGAAAATGGAAGAAGAGATTAACGTGGTTCAAGAGTGATTTAGACAAGGAAGAGGAACAAGAGATCACATTCTCAGTATGCGTTTAATAATAGAGAAGTGCAGAGAATTTAATGTAAACCTATTCTCATGTTTTGTGGATTATTCAAAGGCATTTGACTGTGTACAACATCATAAACTTTGGGAAATCATGAGGAATATGGGCTTTCCATCACATGTAGTACAACTCATAAAAATGCTCTCTCACTTAAAAGAGCTCAGACAGTGACTTAAGGAAATTAGGAAGACGAATTAGGATCATGTTAGGATTTAGAATTTTTGTTGACAAAACCTTGGTAAAAGAACACTAGAACGTACCATATATACGTAAGAACATAATAATGAGTAGTATCCAGGCAGTGACAATACTTTTAGACGACGAAAGCCGACACGACAACAAAATAAGCATCCAGAAGTAGAGAATGATGTGACTCCACAGGGGGCGGTTATGTTATTAGATCTTGATAGAATGGATATCAACTGGAATGGTAGAAACACCAGAAGAACGTATATGGCAATAAAATGGAGTGGTTAAAGTCTTAGGGATTAGTAACGAGTAGTATTCAGCAAGAAGAAACCATATAAGCTTACTGAAGATTAAATCATTATGGGTGAAATAGAATTTTGAATTGACTGGAGGATTTTGTTATGCTGATTGTTGTATCACCTGAGCCTTTTATAAATTGTGTCAAGTTGAGGACATTTATATTTGAAATCACGATGAAATAAAGAATTTGTCCCAACATTAAAATGGTGAGGTTTATTGCAATCGTTTCCGCAATTGCCACGAATTTTACATTCGAAATATAGATGAGTTAGTTTGGTAACTTTATTCATCCGAAATCAACGCGAGGTAATATCTGAAATGGAAAATGTATCCTTTATGGATCACAGGCTATCTACATAATCCAGGTGTCAGTCGTGCTTATCGACATGACTGTAACAGTTACCACAGCATTCAATGCAAGTCCTCCAGCGCGATAAAGTGCTTGGATTCCTGTACACAAAAAGCTCTTGGTCGCGCGTGTCAACACTCATGCACCACATGCTGTACCTCATCAAGAGACCGTAAAGTCTTTCCTCTCAGTGACTCTGAGTTGTCGAAACAGGTGGAAATCACTTGAGGCTATGTCTGGTGAGTACGGGGGATTTGGTACACAGTGAAAGTGCAGGTCTTCGATGGTTTCAACCGTTGCAAGCGCAGTATAGGGTCGGGCATTGTCATTTTGAAAAAGAACATCTTTACTCAGGAGTCCACATCGTTTGGATGTCATTAAGAATAGAAAATTCCTAGTCCACGCATGCACTTGTGGACTGACAGGCATGCATCACCATACTGGACCTTAATTCGTCGATGAATTTCTATAGGTTTCACCCCTTCAATGATTACACAAACAAACAAACAAATAAACAAAGGAACAAATTAGATAGTAGAACGCTGATCTTCATTCGTGCATGTCAAAAGTGGGGCGGCTATCTTTAAACTGTCCTTATGACACCACCATGTTTACTGCACCGTAATATCACGCGCTTAACACTCTTGACATCCTTAACAAACAATATTGACATGTTCCAAGTCAATGGCATGGGTATTGTAATTACTATCACACTTAAGGTGTTCATGTGAAGCCCCTCTCAGAAATAAAACGTACTAAAGTCGAGAGGGCCGACTTCACTGAGCCACGTCTTATCCCATCTGGTTCAATCTCACTCCACAAAAGGGCAAGCCTTTTGTCGAGAGAGCATCTCACAAAGCACGCGCTGGCTTTGATGTGGTGGTAGCGGGTTCAAGTGCTAAACCTACTAGTTGGACTAAAATGTTGTCATTTACTGGATATTTGTAACAGGGAAACCTAATCCACGCGCAACAATCAGTCCAGTGCATGTTGGGCGTAGTAGCACGTGTATGGACTTGGCTTGAGTTCAAATTGAGCGAAGGCAGTGAATTTATATTTAGGAATATACATCGGCAGTAAGGCTGCATTATTTTAGGCATCTGTCTATGATGTTAACGTGTATTCTTTGTACAGTTGGTAAAACTCGTGATTCCTTATTAACGTCATGTACTTAATTGTGGCTGGGCTTAGAGAGTTACAGCTTCAGAGAGTGAAAAGACGGAGCTGAGGGGTGACGGTGGTGTTATTCATACAGTGAAGACAGGATTACGTGAGCACATCGTACAGACAAGTCATGCATACACTTGTTTCGCGACTGTGTAAGGCCGTACAAGTTGACTGGATTTATGTATAAACATATTAAGTTTACAGAAATGTTCGTGTTATTGTTTGTACATTGCATTCATGTTGAACACACAGTTTTTGAAATAAAATATTGGAGCATTATTTTCTGACCATTGCTCGCAGATAAGCGTTACCAACGTTGCCAATAGCAACTAAAATGGCTGTATGTCCTTATCGTCGGAAATCTTCGCAACAACGGTTTTGTCGCCTCAACCATACCTATAGGAAATACAAACAATTAGGTATGTGTAGCTCATGCGAAAAGATTACACACACTAAACACGGAGACAGTGTACATACCTTACAACGGACTCCGTAAAGGTGAACATAAATCGCAGAATGAAAATGCCCAAAACAAGAGACAATTACAAAATATATAATAATAACATAAAATAGGTATTCTGGGACACAACAAATGACGTTTCTATTATATAAATCTTCATCATGGATGGGACAACACAAACATATATAAAGAAAAACCATACAATTATAAATTAATATTAAAACACAACTCCTTCGTTGTCAAGAAGGAACACAAGTTCGGTTTAGTTCGGGTTTGAAAGGTGCTATTTGTTTTACACAAGTTGAGTGGAATTCAACTGTAAAAGTGCCAAATAAGAAATATGTGGCCAAAGGTGTGCAAACAGTCAGATATGAAAATATAGAGGGATGTCAGCAGAGTTATACAGTGCCATTTACAACAGTATTGATTCCCGCTGGATAGATGCATCCAAGAGAGTTGATTAACTGGCTTTCAATTTTAAGCCTAATGAAGTTGTTAGAGAAGCATGGCTTCAGTACTGTGACCATACCTAATATAGCTGGTCTATGACCACTGCCTTTGCACGGAAAACTCCAGCGGTCTGGACAAGAAACTGTCCTGCTCTGCTATGTTCACCTGCAGAGGTGTCTACATATTCCGGAGGATACTCAATTCAAATAACTGCGTTTGCTATACTCCTGTGCATTGACGTTCCTCTTTCATTAACAACCACAACCATTCCAAGATAAGCGGCTACAGAATCATTACGATGCAGAATACTGTTGGCAAGCTACTGGAGAAAATTGTAGCACACAGACTTGCTTGTGACTTGGAACAGCTCGGCTGCTTCCCGCCCACACTTGGAGGATACAGACGCAACAAAGAATCATGGCTGAATGTGGCGGTCTTTACTCAAGATGTTTACGAAGGATTTCAGGTCAGAGAAGAGACATGTGCGGCCGCCATAGACTTAGAGGACGCATATAACAGAGTATCTTTCGAGCACTTGATGCAAACCCTCCTCAGGCTGAAAGTGCACCCTCACCTTGTACGATGGATAGCTGCAGTTCTGCTCCAAAGGAAGGTGGTGCTAAGATGCGGGAGTTGGTCTTCTGAGCCGATAACGATATGTCCAGGATTGCCGCACGGTTCACCACTGTCACCAGTACTATTCAACGTGTATACGGTGCCGATCACTGAACAACAGTTGGATGGGAGGGGTAGGACTCTGTCATTCGTTGACGACATCCTCGTGTATCGACAGGGTCGAGATAGACAGGCGGTTGCCAATGATATGCAGGGCGAACTAGATCGAATTTCCTCATGGTGTGCTGATGCCGATGCCCTTGTCAACGCTGCAAAGGCAACGGTTACATGGTTCTCACTAAACAACCATATTGTGAAAACAGACCTGCCGGCAGTAAGAATGGATGGGAGCAGTTGGAGTAGAACCCAGTCAATGACATATCTTGGCGTGAAGCTTGATCGTAGCCTGTCCTTCAGAGATCATGTCGATTATGTCATAACGAAGGCTCGAAAAGGTTTGTCAGCAATGAGAGTCATGGCGACTGCCAATATCGAGCAAAGACTGCTAATACTTCTGTTCCAAGGACTTGTGCTTTCACGCATCGAGTATGCCCTGGCCATCCTCACTGTCAGCCCTACACAGATTGGAAGACTTGAAAAGGTACAAAACGAAGCCATGCGCATCATTTTGGGCTGCACGAGAGACACCAGCTGTGTAGCAATGAGATACCTCCTTGACTTCCCGACAATGGAACACAGGATCAAGATCTGGAGAGCTCGTGCATACTTAAAAATAAGTGCAGATGAGCAGCACCCTCTGCATGACGCTATATTCAGAGAAAAGGGTGACAGGCTAAAGAGGGGCAAATCATGGATGGGTCGGGCGGAAGATGTCGTCAGACGGGTCTGCAGTCTTACCAGTATCAACCCCGGCAAGGAATCGGTGCCGGTGCCTCCAGCTTTTAGGTGCACTTTCTCCTGCATTATCACACTCGACAGACGGTGCAGAGAGCAGAACCCTGCCGATGTCAATGCAGAGGTTAACGCGCTCATCTATGAACACTCAGATAGCCCCGAAGTGCTCATCTATACAGATGGATCTGTTGTAAAGCAGCAGAGAAGTGCGTGGGCATTTACAGCCCGTTCTGCGGGCAGAACCGTTCAAGAATCCAGTGGTGCCCACTCTATGACCACGAGCAGCATGACGATGGAGGTGATGGCAGTTACACAGGTTTTCATATGGCTGGAATCACAGCATTATACCAACGTGTGTGTACTAAGTGATTCAATGAGCATGATTCAGAAGGTCGAAGCTGGATCTGTACGTAGACAGTGGACTGAATCGCTGCGGAAGTCTGTTGTCCGTAAAGTCACCTTCATCTTAGTCCCGGGACATGCGGGAGTCGAGGGAAATGAACGAGCTGACAAACTGGCTGCCAGCCCATGGATCGTGCCGATGTTATTAACGTCCTTAAAGATATGGCGAGAACAGAGGACTTTGACGTCAGTGATTCCACATCGCTGTCCAGGATGAAAGACCTGGGAGTAAGAATCGGCACAGCCAGACGCGAGAGGTACATCGGGAAAACAAAGCGCCTCGTCAACCAACACAGAACTGGCACTATTAGCCACCGGACGCTGATGAATATGCTGGGGGGAGGATCTGAGCACCTATGGTCATGTCCGGAGTGCAACGAAGATACCCCAACTGATAACTGATAACTGATAACTGATAACAACCACAAAGGTGGAATGAAAGACTAAGAAGTCTAGATGTTTGTCAGCTGATACATTCCTCATCCTCTTCTTTACTGCTTCCTCTTGCTCCTCTTCTTCTTCTCCTCCTCCTTCAAACATACAGAGAGACCGGCGTATCGACCGACAGACAGACAGGCCACAGACAAGGAGAAAGAGAGAGAAGAAGAGAGAATACGAGAGAGAGGATGAGAGAGAGAACACGTGAGACAGAGAGAACAAGAGAGAGAGAGAGAGAGAGAGAGAGAGAGAGAGAGAGAGACAGAGACAGAGACCGAGAGAAAGAGAAAATGAACGAACAAACGAACAAACTTTATTTTCAAAGGGTTAAGAATTGAGCACGTAGGCCCTTCTGACAGTCTTCCCTTCTTCTCTTTCCTCTCATACGTTATTTCATTCATACATCACTTGTGAAGCTAATCTTAGACAACAACTGAACAATATGCGTAAAACGCATGGAAAATAATCAATAATACATGACTCACTAAGGCGATTTTTAACATGGCATTTATAAATACCTACGGAAGGTGTAACGTGCATACATATGGGAATGTTTATTATACTAGTTGTCGTTTGAAATAATTTTTATCATTTTTTTAGAGAGGGATACAAGAGAGAAAGAGAGAGAGAGAGAGAGAGAGAGAGAGAGAGAGAGAGAGAGAGAGAGAGAGAGAGAGAGAGAGAGAGAGAGAGAGAGAACACGAGCTATTTTTATTAACGAAGGGTTATGAATTGGGTACCCAGGTTAATCTAACATTATGCCCTTCGTATCTGTCTCCTTTCAGACATTATTTCATCATGCATCGCTTATTAGATTATTCTTAGGCAAAAACCATAATGTATACAATGTAAAGGGATTGTGCTAAAATCAGTATTAGATGACTAACTAATAGACATTATTATGAGGATGAGTCAATAAGTAAGTCAAGCAGGCTTGTGGGATGGCAGGTAAATGTAGTTGGCGTTTTCTACAGGTGTCATTAGGTTACAGCAACATCGAACTTTATATTCCCGTTCGTCAGATGGCGCTAGGTGTCTCATGCACATGCGCAGCTCATAAACAAAATGGCGACTCTACTTACGGAGTGTACAACCAAAGAGGAACGTGCTGTTGTGCTTTTTGTGTGTGTGTGAGTGTGTGTGTGTGTGTGTGTGTGTGTGCGTGTGTGTGTGTGTGTGGGCGGGCGGTCGGGCGGGTGGGCGGTCGGGCGGGCGGGCGGGCAAAAGAACTGCCTACAAAGGACATTCATAAGGAAATGCTTCCTGTTTATGCTGACAAATGTTTGTCCCGTAAAGCGGTGCATAGCTGGGGTTTTCTCAAGGACGCTCTAAAATTGTTGATGAAATCCGATCTGGTCGTCCTGTTGAGAATGCAACAGAAGCATCCGTGAAGCGGGTGGAGGGGATAATTAGAGGTGACAGGCGAATAACGATAGACTCTTGTAGCATCTGCAATAGGGTGCTAACATGGTTCAGCATACAGCATAATGCAGGATCGATTGAAATTTACGAAAGTGTGCTCAAGGTGAGTACCCAGACAATTGAAGGAGGAACACAAAATGAACCGATTTGGCCTGTCCTTGCACCATCTCTGTCGGTACGAAGATGAAGGAGAAGATATGCTGAACAGGATTGTTACTGGGGACGAATCATGGGTGCATCACTACCAGCCCGAATCAAAGCGTGCTTCAATGCGATGGAAACATCCTTCTTCGCCTTGTATCCAAAAATTCAAGGTTACGCCATCAGCAGGAAAGGTTGTGCTGACAGTGTTCTGGGATTGTCAAGGCGTGCTTTTGTCCAATTTCAAGAAGAAAGGTGACAATGTGAATATGAATCGTTCTGTGAAGTTCTATCGATGCTTCATGATGCAATTCGAAGAAAACGTCCAGGACTGCTGACTAGTAGAGTGTTGGTTCTTCATGACAATACCAGACCACATACGGCTCGTTTAACTCAGGAGAAAATTAACCAACTAAGGTGGGAAATTCTGGAACATCCACCTTACAACCCCGACGTAGCCCCTAGCGATTTGCACCTTTTTAGTCAACTGAAAAGCAACCTTGGCGGGAGACATTTCGCGAATGACGCCGAAGTTGAATGTGAAGTAAAAACGTGGTTTAGAAAAAGAACATACAGTTATATGCAGCCGGTTTGGGAGGACTGATAAAACGATGGGATAAGTGCATCAATTTTGGTGAAAATTATGTTGAGAAATAAAGGGAGAGTGTATGTATTACAATAAAATGGTTTCAAGTTGTTATCATATTTAGTTTATTGTTGTTGTTGTTTTTTTTTTTTTTTACAGCCATTTGTGACTTACTTATTGACTTCCCCTCGTATTATAATAATTGCGTTAGAGCTCGGGGGAGAATACCGTAGAAATAGACTGCTGAATATACTAGGATATTGTTTTAAGAAACATATAGTCTGTGGGTTCAGATAGCGCTCAGATAGCTCGCCATTTTTTTTTCCGCGTTTCCATCCTGTTTCAGGATATTGCGGTCAACGCCAGCATCCTTCAGCTGTATGTTGATTCCTAGGCTAGATTACGCTCATCAGCACGCCACGACTTTCTGAGCGATCGACTCCATACTCTCATAAGTCACTGGCGCGACTCGAACCACTTCTAATTCTCGTGTGCTCAAGTCAACCACGAGAGTATTCGGGGTTAACGAAGAAAGCTGCTAACTCCTCGGCCAGGGAGCCGGCTAGCTCGCCATTGTGTATGCAGAAATTTGTGCTGCCCGAGAGAAGATGAGAGAGAGAGAGAGAGAGAGAGAGAGAGAGAGAGAGAGAGAGAGAGAGAGAGAGAGAGAGAAGTAGAGAGAGCGGGAGATAGAGAAGTATAGAAAAAGAGGGAGAGAGAGAGGAAGAGAGAGAAAACCACATATGGAGGCAATAAATGGCAGTGGTTAGCACAGTATAAATTATTTGTATAGTCATTATGTAGAACCTATATTAAAACACCAGCCAGCAAGTTGATTAACAATTGTGAGAACATACATCTGTTTAGTGGCAACATAAGGTTGTCAATCCTGGGCATTTTCGAAGGCATTCCAACGGAAAATATGGGGTTTTGATCACGGATGCTACTGAACATTTCTTGAAATCTAGAGCACCAAGAAACAGAAACAAAAAGGCTGAAATTCTAAAGATCTACACCCCGAAGACAAGTGCCTCAAAAGCGTCATGTCTCGGAAACTAACACACTTTGGCCATGTTAAAGGTCACAGTGGCCTGGAAAGAATAATCATGGAGAGCATGGTTACCAGCGAGTAGTGGGACACATGACTGCAGACAAATTGTATGTGAGACGGGAGACATGACAAGAGATCAAGAAACTTTTAGGCAAGGTTTTATGAGGGCCACGTTCGCCAAATGACCTGCTAAATTATAATGATGACATTCACTTAAGGTATTTCACCTTGTGTGTGTCCCCACCTGTCTGCACCTTGTCTCAACATCCCCGTATATTAACAGTTAATGACCTTGATCATTTGCCAAATACGTTTCTCAGTAATACCGTAGTCCAGTGGAACTGCCTTTCTCAATCATTAATGCAGCAGTCCCGTAGTTTCCACAGGATATAACTGCTGAGCTGTTGATCCATCCTATAACTTATTGATAATCCACAGCAAGCATATTAATTTAGCTCGTAGAAACCGTAACACCAACAAAGAGCGAACTCGGTAATGGAAAAATAGGGACGTGGCTCCAGTAAAAGTTTAACACCGTTTTAATTTGGTGTCACAGATTAAACAATATAATATAGTGTCACTAGATATATTAAGAACTAAAGATGGCAAAATCATAATAGAAAAAGATCAGATTCTACATGTATGGACAGATTATGTGAAAGACCTGTATAATGATAACAGAGAGGAACAGTATGCTATTAGATTTAATAATGAAGGACCAGCAATTTTAAAGATGGAGGTTCAAAATGTTCTTAAGCATATGAAAGCTGGCAAGGCCCCCGGTGCAGATAACATCACAACAGAAATGATTAAAGCTTTAGAAGAATTTGGACTAGAGCAAGTCACTAGACTGCTGAACACATTATATGATACTGGAGATATACCTTCTGAATTATATAATTCTGTATTTATTGCAATCCCAAAGAAATCAGGAACCTTAGAATGTGATCAACATAGAACAATTAGTATAATGAGTCACATCACAAAGATTTTGTTACGAATTATCATGAAAAGAGTGAGGAAGAAAATACAACCTGAAATAGGGGAAGAACAATGTGGTTTTGTAGAAGGAAAGGGTACAGTAAATGCTGTGTATATGCTGCGAACAGTTATTGAACGTGCTTTAGAAGTAAACAAGGATATACATCTTTGCTTTATTGACTACACAAAGGCTTTTGATAGAGTAAGACATGTCAACATTGTGGATATGCTGGCAGATCTACAAATTGATGGGAAAGACATTAGACTTATAAACAACATATATTGGAAACAACAAGCTGCCATAAGAATTGATAATGAAGTAGGACAATACCAACCTATTAAGAGAGGTGTTAGGCAGGGATGTGTAATGTCTCCAGATCTTTTTTCCTTATACAGTGAAAATATTTTCAGAAATGTAGAAGACCTAAATGGAATCAGCATTGGAGGACGAAACATAAATAACATTAGATATGCAGATGATACAGTATTGATTGCAGACAATGCACAGGATCTGCAACAATTAGTAGACGCTGTGGTTGTACACAGTGAGCAGCTGGGGTTGGAATTAAATTGTAGGAAGACACAGGTTATGGTCGTCACTAGGAAGAACGAAGTACCACAATGTAATATACAAGTAAATGGGAATATTCTTCAGCAAGTGAATCGGTTCAATTATCTCGGAACAGTCATAACATCTGATGGCAGATGCCTTGAAGAGATTAGAACAAGAATCGCCATTGCGAAGGTAGCCTTTAGCAAGATGAAAAACATTCTGACCAATAAAATGATGTCAATTGAAACGAGAAAAAGAGTGTTGAGGGGATACATAGAGCCTGTTCTTTTGTATGGATGTGAAACTTGGACAATGTGCAGTCAAGCTGAAAAACATCTGATGGCTGCAGAAATGTGGTTTCTGAGGAAAATGCAAAGAATACCATGGACAGATAGAAAAACCAATGACCAAGTACTACAAGAGACAAATGAAAATCGTAGATTGATTAGAGAAATTAGACGTAGACAGTCAACATTTTTTGGACATGTTATGAGAAGAAATGGACTGTGAGAACTTGGTGACAGCTGGCAAGATCGAGGGGAACAGACCAAGAGGAAGACCGAGAGGAAAATACCTGGATGGCTTGGCCACATGGCATGGACGAGACAGGAACACTGAGCTGATCCACGACTCTGGTGATCGAGTGAAATGGCGAATCATGACCGCCCACGCTTTCCGGCATGGAACATGATGGATTGATTGAGATATCGGTACCCGTCCACCGAGCCCACGTCTATCTAACGTGTGCACAATTAAATACGTTCATACCTGCATCATTATTCACCTTGCCACCTAGCCTATTTCTATTCCACCATCCTGTGCTCCTGCTCGTTACGTTTCTTGATAGATTCATTTAGTTCCATAGTTGCTTTACAACAATTGCCTCCGGTTATTATCCACTTAAAGCTCAAATACACTTGCTTGCATCCAAATATCCAATTCGGTTCCACAATCGAAAAACACATCTAAACTTGAAGATGGCACCACAGCGTCTGTTTCTTTGTTATCCTGTGACGTCTCTTGTATCCCTTAGCTTCGTTGGTTCACTAGCCACTTTAGTGCATCCTTAGGAAAAATCCCTTTATCCTCTTTCTGTATCCTGTGTTGGCGTGCTCGCTATCTGGCATTATGCCCCCCCCCCCACACACACAGACACACAAAAATCAGTGATGAAATCATTTATACATATACAGATATATATATATATATATACACAATCTCTAAATATTAAACTATGCCTCATAGCATCACTGACAACACAAGTAATAACAATTGCTGAGTAGAACATTATGGCTACCGTTACTAACCCTAAACAAAATACAGTTATATGACGGGAACGCCCTCCTGTTCAATCCCATGTTGAATGTCGTGTGGCCGGCCCATGGGAAGGCCGGTCCAACTAATTTTCATTAGTCCCTAACTTGTCCAAATGAACAAGTGTCCTCACTCTAGGTCAACACCCGGAGTTGCGGACGAGGGTAGTAATAGGTACCACGCAATCCGTATCAGTTGCTGCTCAATGTTGTCGCTGTTTATGTATATCTTGGTTGTTTTTCCATCAAATCTCCGTAGGTAAGGTAGACGCCATTGCTGTTCCTCATGCACAATGCTACTTTAGAGATATTTTCTATTACCATCCAGTGTACATGTTTAGTGGATATCGTAGAACACATACAATCTAGATAAATACATAATCTGGATACCTAACCCGTGCAATTTATAACAGTTATTAATTATTTAACCATTAATTAACAATTTTAAATGTAACTATTCTAATATCATAACTAAAATAATATAATACAGTTAACCAATGTACTAATTATTTATCCATATATCTAAATTTTCACATAATATAATGTTCACAAACTAACTCTATCATGTCAGTGTTAGTACACTATGTACCCAGTGTAATTCTAATTAATATTATCACACAGCTTGTCTCTAAGTGCAATACTTCCTTAGGAAATATGTTCATTCGGATCCTTATATCGGCACAGCAAAAATATGTCGTCCGATCAATTGGTGTCTGGATCCTAACTCAACAGTTAAGTCCTCACCACACTTGATGAGAGAAAAATTGATAGTTGAAATATGTCCCAACACAAGTCACCTCCTAATTTCACGATGACCCTGCCAAGAACGATAAATTGACAAATGTATCTATCCGACTACACTACATAATAATAATACTAATGAATGTACAATTTATTGTTGGTTGCTATGCACATTGCCAATCAACCAGGTGCAATCTGTAACATATATATTAACTTCTATAAAGCTCTTTGAATAACACAGATAAACATCAAATTTGAAAGTGAACAACTGTGAAGCAGACCTATCTATTTACATTCGACTAAGAAGATCAGCGAGATTGTTATCTTTTCCATGAATATGACAGATATCGAATTCATAATCCTGCAAGAGCAAAGACCATCAATGAATTCTGGAATTCTTAGGATGACAAGATTTAAATATCTGTAGAGGTTTGTTATCTGATAGAACCAGAAATTTTCTACCCAGTAGATATCTCGAGAATTTCTCAATACTCTCAATTAATGCCAAAGCCTCAAGCTCAGTGATAGCATAATTTCTCTGTATCTGATAGCTTTTTACTGAAGTGAAGGATAGGATGTAACTTTCCGTCATGTAGTTGAAGTAACACAGCTGAAATTGCATGAAAACTTGCATCTGTTTGTAATACGAAATCCTTTGAAATATCAGGCAATTTCAGAATAGGATAGGCACTAAACAGAGTTTTTATCTGTTGTAATAGTTTGTAATGATCATCTGTCCAAACTATTTTAGTAGGCTGACCCTTCTTTAGCAGTTCAGAAAATGTTGCTGTCATGTCAGCAAAGTTAGAAATAAACTTCTGATAGTAATTAATCAGACCTAACATACTTCTTAATTCCTTTTTCGTCGTTGGATGTTTGATATTGAGAATTTTTGTAACTACCAGTGGATCTGTTTTTCTAAATCCATCAAAAATTCTATGACCAAGGAATTGGATTTCAGTAAACCTTATCTCTATTTTACTTGGTTTAGCTTTCAGACCGTGTTGTTGGATCCTCTGAAATACTTATTTGAGGATTTTGACATGTGTGTCAATGTCTGTAGTATGAATACAGATGTCATCCATATACGTCGCAACGTTAGAAATCCCATGGAGTAATCTTCTCATCATGCGCATAAATGTGATTGGCGCATTATGTAAACCAAATGGAAGATACGCCCATTCATACAGACCTAATGGGGTACTGAACGCTGTAATATGCATAGAATCTTCATCCATAGGGATTTGCCAATATCCCTTGGTGAGATCAATCTTTGAAAATAGTTTTGAGTTTGCCATGCTTTCGATCAACTCATCAATGTTTGGCATTGGTTCTGCATCTAGTAGTGTTAATGCGTTTACTTTTCTATAATCAACACATAGACGTAAAGAAACATCTTTTTTCTTCACAATTACTACCGGATAACAGTACTTTGAAATGGATTTTCTAATAATTCCACTTTGATTTAACTCCGATATTTCTGCTGCCACTTTTTCTAAATAATGTATCGGAATAAGGTAAGGTTTCACTTTAACTGGGATATCCGAGAGTAAAGTTATTTTATGTTTGATAAGCGATATCTGTCACGGCTTATCAGAAAAGATTGTGCTGAACTCTTTTATTGCTGCAATAAGTTTCTCTTTGTCTTGTGTTGACAACTTTTGACTTATTTGTATAGATTGCCAACCGCTGTCACTATTAACTGTTGGGGTTGGAATTTGTTGTTTAATAGCGTCTTCTTGCTGTTCATTAATGACCCAACAAGCTGCTGCTATTCTATGGGGTATTTGCTGTGTCACCTGTGATGTGTTACTGTCGCGTGGGATATATGGTTTCAGCATATTTATGTGAAAAATTTTATCTTTCCCTTTTACATCAATACGATAGTCTACATCACTAATTTTCTTAATCACTTTAAATGGACCTTGCCAGGAAGTAACTAAGCAGTTACGAGGGTCAGGAAGTAATAACCAGACCTCTTCTTTTTCTTTCAAGACTATTGTCTTGGCGTTCCTATTGTCGTACTGTCTGTACTTTTCTCCAGCCTTCTCGAGTGCTGATTTTGCAATTTGGCAAGCTGTGATAATTTTGTCTCTCAATTGAGTAACCATTTCATAGGCTTCTCTTTTCGGGTGGTCAAATGTCTTATTTGTAAGCACATCATTGTATAACAACAATGGACCACGAGGATTTGCTCCGTATACTAGCTCAAATGGAGAAAACCTTGTACTAGCCTGTGGTACCTCACGGTACGCAAATAGTACTGCTGGTAATAAAATGTCCCAATCTTTAGGTCTCTCAGCTGCTACTTTCGCCAGAATTCGTTTCAGGACGCCGTTGTAATTTCCATTGACACCATTTGTCATCGGGTGCCACGGAGAAATAAAGACTTGTGGAATACCGAGTATTTTCATCGCCTCTTTAGTAGCTGTAGATATGAATTGACTACCCCTATCAGACAGTATGCAACTTGGGAAACCTATCCTAATGAAAATTATCAATAAAGAATCCAGGATGGATCTACTTGTGATGTACTTAAGTGGAATAGCTTCTAGCCAACGAGTACAAAGATCGATTATGGTCAAGATAAATCTATTACCCCGATCGGTAATTGTGTTAAGTGGACCCACAATATATACAGCAATCTTCTGAAATGGCCGAGATGCAAGATCGGTTTTCTGAACGTGTGCTTTGGGATGTTTGCCTTTTTGTGTGGTCATTTGGCACAATGTACATGAACGTACATGTGTGGTAATATCTTTGATATACCCAGGCCAATAAAATTGTGTCAACAATCTGTTAGTCGTTTTGGAAATACCCATATGACTTGCAAATGGTGAGTCATGTGCCAATTTTATTGCCTCGCTGCGATATTTAGTAGGTAGCACTGTTTGCACGCAACGTGTTGAACGTTTATTGTACCGTCTGGATAAGGTATTATTGTCTAAGAAAAATTTTCAATGACATGTTTAGCCTGTTTGGATGGTTCATTTAAGTATTTAAAACAAGTTTGTAATTGTCGAATCCTGTTTTTGTTCGTTTGGTAAGTCAGCTGTCAGTATATTATTCTGAGTATTGTCATTGTCTGTCTGGGAAGATTGGTCTATTTGCCTTCGTTCTTGAGCTCTTGTAACCGCATTCGTTTGATTGTGGTCAATCTCCCATTGAATTGCCTCTTCGTGAGTGTACTGGTTTGCATTGGGTATATTCCCAATCAGTAATCCGGCACAAGGGTTAGGCAATACTGCTGCATTTACCGTGCCTTCGAAATATGGTGATTGTATTGTAATCGTGGCAATCGTATATCTCTCAATTGTGCCAACAAAAGTTCTGCAGGTAACAGTTTCGCCCGTATAATCCTCTGTTTTTATTAACATTTTGTCAACTCCGACAATTGAAGCCCCTGAATCACGAATACAGGTCGTAGATTCACCATTCACCCATGCCTGGTGAACTTTAAGTTTGCCATTCTGAATATTAACGGCATTGGCTTCATGAATTGTTTCAACACAATCGTCAATAGGAATGCCTATCCTAGTCTTTTCAGTCTTGTCGTCATACTGTTGTATGATAGCTGCACGTGTCTCTTCTAAGTCATCAGAGCCACTACTGGAAAATACGTATGCGGTACTTGCTTCTTTCCAAGTATTTCTCATCGGACATGACCTACTGGTATGTCCGTATGCCCGACAAGAAAACCTTTAATACTCCTCTTATAGGAGTCATACTTACTTCTTTTCTTTGTCGTGATGTCTCGCAGATACGCTGCATAACCAGGGTGCTGATCACATATTTCAAGATGTCCGTGTGATAACTTGCAATGGTGGCATCAAGTGAGGTGTCCCTTTCTTGGTCTGTCTCCCTCTTTATTGGAGTATTGATATGGACACTTCTATTCCTATTATTAAATTTCTTAAACTTACCATTGCCTTTCTAGAATTTAGCGCTCGCTCCTATGACAAGCTCTGGTTGTGCACAGTTAGCGAATATATCACGGTGTGCATTATAAAATTATTCACATTTTGATTCCATCTCACTAAGTGACTTACACTTATTTTCAACCAGAAATACAGACATAGATTCTGGTAATGCAGACAACAGTTTGTCTCTTATTATCAGATACCGAATTTGATCGAAATCAGACCCAACATCAGCTGCCTTCAGCCATTTGTCAAAGCATGAAGATGTTTCAGAAACAAATTCAAGGAAAGTTTGGTTAGACTTAGGAGTAAGTGTTTTGAACTTTGTACGCTACCCCGATTCGTCTAAACTAAAATGTGCAAGAACACGATCTCTCATATACTTGTAGTTGGTACGCAAGTTCTTAGGTATTAATTCAATTACCTTTAAAGGCTCCAGCGAGAGGTGGAGATGGAACAGGATCGGTGTGTCCTGTTCAGGAATCTTATAGAATTTTACCAACACCTCGAAATTAGTAATGCAAGAACTTACCGAATCACCTTGTTGGAAATTACCGAATAGACCTTGGTATTTCTTCACTGGATCATTCTGATTAGCTTGTAATTTTTCTCGTTCAATCTCAGCTTCACGATCAATTTCCATTGCCTTAACTTTTAAATTACCTTCAACTTCCTTGTCCTTCCAGAGTGTTTCTGCTGCAAGACTTTCTTTTTCGAATGCCAGTTGTTTTTTTCTTCATTTCTTCTTCTGCGGCTATTTGTTTTGCCTTCATTTCCGTCTCTGCGGCTATTTGCTTTTCCTTCATCTCTTTTTCCAATGGGGGTTTCTCTTTTTCAGCCGCTATTTTCTCACGTTCTAGAGTCAATTCCTTTTCTTTAGCCACAATTTTCTTACTTTCCAAAGCCATTTCCGTTTCCTTCAATTCTCTCTCAAGTGCCACTTGAAGTTCTCTCGCTTCGTTCTCTGCTGCTAAATTCTCAGCTCTTTCCTCGCGTTGCTGTGCATGCAAATATTTCAATTCTTGCTTCGCCCAATTCCTCAGGTCCGCACCAGTCAGACCCGACTTTTCACCGATGTCCATGAAGTCTTGAAGTGTCGACGAAAGACGAGTTGAACGAAAGACGAGTGATTGGAAGGGCCGAATGTAAGACGGGCCTGCGTGCCTAATTTGTTACCCTTTTAAAATAAAGTTGATTTGATTTGATTTGATTTGACATGTTGATTTAATTTAAAAATCACCACTCTAGCTGACTAATTTGTAGATAAGTGCAAAAATACAAAGGACTCGATGATATGTAAGTATGTTCAGATCCGAGTAGGCAATATAGAAAAGTAAAAATGTTGGAAACAATGTTAAATATAAACTCAACAACAATGTAAACTCGAACAAAAAGAAATTCAGCAACTTATTGCTATAAAAATCTCCTAACTGTTATTTTATGCAAACAACAGAAAATAGTATTAGAAATATACTCAGTATAAAGAATATATAACACTAGACAGTTAACAACGATAGAAAACGATTGACATATGACGTACAAACATATTCGTACTTATAAAAGACAATAACATAGACTAACGATTACTTCAGTTACTGTAGCAAACAACCCTAACTTACTACTGCACTATTGTAACAAAACAACAATTAGTTACATACAGTCCATCAGATTGATACAAATAGCTTCGTACCGACCTGACGATTGTAAGTATATGCGTCTTCTTAAATTAGTAAGATAGTATTAACTAATTCGAAGGAGAGCACCACCCAACCACCCACCATGACCACTATAACATGACCGGAACTTCAATGGCACGGAAGACACTTCAGAAACATTAAATATTTAAGACACAGGAACGGCGCAGAAGATCGTGTTGACCATGGCCACCTGATCCTGGAGGGGGAGGCACTTTCTACGTTGTCAGTGAGCTCATCGTAATGACGTGTCTTGCCAGATGGCGTAGGCGTGTATGTATCACTTCAGATCTCGATCATTGGTGTTCTGGATCAATTCTATTGACCATATTCCTCCATGCCACCGTCTCAGTCCATTCAGCATACAACCTCATTACCTGATTCTTCCTCTTCTACCGATCTTTGCAGTCTTCACGATGTTATTCGACGCATTTCTTCTTATTATAACCAAAGAACACTGTTCGTATCTTTCTTGTTATAATGTTCTATTTTCATCATCTTCTTCCAAGCAATCGGTGTTAGCTACGATTATGGATGGTTAGTGACTTAACCTGCTAAATTCCTGTTCTTACTTTAATTTCCCAAACTTAAATTAGAACGTTGTTTATCTGTTCGTTGAAATATGTGAGTTACTGATGTATTTAACTACGCTACAACAATTGATCCTCGACAATTCGCGCTCATGTGATGTAATCATCAACACGGATGGCTCTGTGCTAAGAGGCCCAAGATGTGCTCGGAGGTTGACATCGAAGGTCAGTGGGCGCTGTGTGGTGCAGGAGAGTCTGACCCCCACCCCCGTTAGTTTGCTTTGAACACCAGCGTAGTCCACGCTGAACTGATGTTTGGCGTGGACGATCTTTCCCTGTTACCAGAGTCCCTAGCCTTCAGGCGAGCACATTCCGAAATCTTAAGTACTTGTAATTTAAGTCTTAAGGGGGAGAAGTCAACGTTTAAGTACAACTGGCCGTGTAAGAGGTGTACAGTCTGGCATATAGTACCAGGACTTCAAACCTGAAATGGAAGTGGAGGAAGTCACCGCGACGTTCCACAAGCTGGAGACAAGCAGCACACACATGTGATTGATGGTAACGGACTCACAAACTGTGGTGAGCATGATGCAGACAGGTGTGTTTGTGCAGAGTGGCAGGCTTCAATAAATGCAATCAGTGATACGGAGCGTTCCTTCCATTGTTCATCCAGGACTTGCAGGTGTGTTGGGAAACAAGCAGGCACACACATGGCTGGGTCTGCACCGCTGGATGGGGATTTGCTGCACGATGTGGACATGACCCTTTGGCATCATAGGAATATTGTGAAAGAACAGATAAATCATTAGGGCCTGGAGAGAAGGGTGCAGCAGGGAGTGACAAGAAGAGCTGGTTGACACTCAGTACTCAAATGAAAAGCCAGACGGACACATAATCAGACTGCAGGTGGTATCATTAGTATTGGGACTTTTCACTGGTTGTTGAGTTCGGGGACGGACCTCGTATGACAAACATGTTAGTTTTTAACTAATTTATGTCTTGAAATATGTGCATTATTTTTTGGTACTTGGGAAATGTCAGTTTTCTAGCAAAGTTTTCTTCTTTTGTGTTGTATTCGTTGATAAACACGTTAGATGAAATGTTCAATTCTATGTGTGAGCTCTGCTTCCCCATTACACATCCCTCATAGTTATGTTTTCCAGACATGCATGTTATTTTACATGCCTACAATAGTTTTATTGTGAGGAAATGCAACCTAAAGACTAAATGTCATGGTATGGAGACCAGGCCATTAGCCTTCGTCGGAACCTGGTCTAGGATCGAATCACCGACAAGCGGACAGTTAAAGCATTGCTTTGCTAATAGGCAGATTTTGCAGCTAGTCTTGTTCCAGACGCATTAGTATTACCTTTCCTCTGGATTAAACTAGGCAGGTTGAGAGAGGGATCTATCTGCATGGGCAACACATAGTCTCTATAATTCAGCTCAGGCTTAATTGCTACGGAGAGGGTATTGTGCCTTTTTAAGCACATAAACTATCGTATGTCAAAACAACAAGTTGCCAGTACAGTACAATCGTTTCTTTTGCTCAGTGATTATCTGTCTTAACAACTAACCGTCCTCATCACTGGGTTCTCGCTGGACAGATCTTTCATCAAAATACATCATATAAATTGCGTGAGTCATATTTAATAAAGTGCATAGTTGCTAGTAAGCAAGACGATAGAGAAATCAATAAATCCTCAAAGTAATGAAAGAAAGTATCAGATACCCACACTACATGTAACGTGATGCCTCAACACTGACATAATGAAACCGAGTATGTTACCGTACTCGACCTACGCAAGCCCCGCTCAACGATTTCCACCACAACGAATGACAGAGAATTGCGGATGTTGCACACGAAACTCCGGTTATGACAGCCACATTATAAACTGACAACTAACAGGACCTGGGTAGATAGATATATGGAAGGTCAGGTCTTCTGACTGGAAGAACTGTAATATGTTCCTCTGGTATTCTGGAGTCAAGTTACGTAAGAGAGTATTGACTTAACACTTCTAGCCCAGTTGACTACCTCACTCCTTTCCCCCTCCCTTTCTCTCCCTCTTTCGCTCTCCACCTCTCTCTTTCTCGTCGTCTTAAAATTGTAAACAAATAAATCTAGTTTAATAATCAAGAACATAACGTTGCAATATGTGCAACATAATAACGAAATACGATATATATCAATCAATGCTTGCTTGCTTGCTTGATTGCTTGTGTTCTTTGGCTTGAGCTCCAACGCGAAGTCCTGTATGTCGGATGAAGGCATCCTGTTGTCCAACATCAGTGTGATGTCATACAGGACTTGAGGTTTGCGTGATGATCCGTTATCCCATGTCTGGCTTATTGGTGTGCAGACTGGTGGTTCCTCGCCATACAGGCAGACACTCTCCGGCTTCGGAGGAATCGGCGATCCTACTGACTTAGCCAGGACCCCGAAGGGACCTGTTGGCCAGGACGCTCGACGAGGACGCGTCAATAGGTCTTGGCCAGTATATAACCCGGCCCTGGTGCCTTGGAAACACCTCTGCGTCCAATAACTTCTGCTCTTTAAGATACCTCTACCACTTTTTTCCACCCGCTCTGTAGCCTCTCTCTCTCTCTCTCTCTCTCTCTCTCTCTCTCTCTCTCTCTCTCTCTCTCTCTCTCTCTCTCTCTCTCTCTCTCTTTAAATATAATTAAATAATAAATATAATAGAGAGAGAGAGAGAGAGAGAGAGAGAGAGAGAGAGAGAGAGAGAGAGAGAGTTGAACGCACGCATGTCATGTAACATGCTATTACTATTACATATTTTATGTGTATTTTCATCTTCATATTATCCTTTTAAATGCCACTTTATTGCATCAGCTTTAATATGAACACATGTACATTCCTGTAGAGTGAGTGAGGGAGTTAGTGAGTGCGCTGTTGCTTGCTTGCTTGCTTGTGTTCGCTGGCAGTGATCTCCAGCGTGAAGTCCTGTATGTCGGATGAAGACATCCTGTTGTCCAACATCAGTGTGATGTCATATAGGACCTGAGGTTTGCGTGAGTATCCGTTGTCCCATGTCTGGCTTATTGGTGTGCAGACTGGTGGTTCCTCGCGTACAGGCAGACACTCTCCGACTTCGTAGGAATCAACGATCCTACTGACTTTAGCCAGGACCCCAAAGGGACCTGTTGCCCATGACGCTCTGCGAGGACGCGTTAATAGGTCTTGGCCAGTATATAACCCAGCCCTGGTGCCTTGGAAACACCTCTGCGTCCCAGTGCGCGTGTGAGTGTGTGTGTGTGTGTGTATGTGTGTTGTGTGTGTGTGTGTGTGTGTGTGTGTGTGTGTGTGTGTGTGTGTGAGAAAAATGATAGAGTTGAATTGCATCACTATTTTTTATGCTGCACTATGTATATGTACAATTTTTTCTCAAATGTTTTACAATTTTTGTGAGAATGCTCACGACAGTCGTCATTGTATGTGTATGTGTGTGTGTGTGTGTGTGTGTGTGTGTGTGTGTGTGTGTGTGTGTGTGTGTGTGTGTGTGTGTGTGTGTGTGTGTGTGTAAAGTGCGGGAGATTGTTCATACTAGTTAAAGTAATTATGTAAGGCATCATGTCTAGATGTGAGAAAGTGTTTGTAAGGGACGTATGTGTGCGGGGATTGCGTGTGTAATGGATGTATGTATGGAGGGAGTGTAAGGGGATGAGTGTGGGGTTTGGGTGGGTGGGGAATGTGTGTGGGTGGGGGATGCGGGTGTGAGTGAGGGATGTGCCGGTAGGTTGCGATGTATGGGTGGGTGGGGAGATGTGTTGGGGATGTGTGGGTGGGTGATGTGTGGTGGGTGGGGGGTGTGTGTGGGTGAAGAATGTGTGTGTTGGGTGGATGGTAGGAAGTGTGTGGGTGTTGGTGGGTGGGGGATTGTGTTGGTTTGTGGGTGGGGAATGTGTATGTGTGTGGGTAGGTGGGTGCGGGGTGTGAGCGGTTGGGGGATGAGTGTTTGGCTGGGTGGCTGGAGGTGTGTGGATATGGGTGGGTGGGTGTGTGTGGATTGGGGGATGGATGTGTTTGCGGGGAGATGTGTGTGTGGGAGGATGTGTTAATAGGCAAGGGTGGGTTGGTGGGTGTTTGGGTGGGGGTGTGTGTGGGTGAGTGTATGTGTATGTGGGGTATGTGTAGGGGATGTGGGTGGGTGAGTGGGAGTGTGTAAGGCTGGGTGAGGCTGTGTGTTAGTGGGTAGGTGGGTATGTGGGAGGCTGGGGTGGGTGTGTGTGTGCGGGTGGGGGATGTGTGTGGGTTGATGGAGGGTGTGTGTATGGGTAGATGATATGTGTGGGTAGGTGAGGTGTAGGTGGGTGGGGATTGTATGTGGGTGGATGGGGATGTGTGTGGGTGGGTTTGCGTGTATGTGGGTGGAAAGAGATTGTGTTGGTGCGTGAGGGATGTGTCTCATAACATTGTAATATGCATTGTTTATGTTTACAACATTCATTTGACAATGCATTTTCCTATGTGAATGCATCATGCACTATTGATGAATGAAAGATGAGTGATTGGAAGGGCCGAATGTAAGACGGACCTGCGTGCCGCATTTGTAACCCTTTTAAAATAAAGTTGAATTGAACTGAAAAGGAAAACAAACTATATATATATATATATATATATATATATATATATATATATATATATATATATATATATATATATATATATATGAAAAGAAAAAAAACTATATATATATATATATATATATATATATATATATATATATATATATATATATATATATATATATATATATATTGGAAATATTGACTCACTTAAAGAAAAAAGCCCAACAGATGGGGCTGGTTATCAACCAAGATAAGACAGAATATATGGTAATTTCAAGAGACGGAATGGCTAGAAACTCTGGCCACATACAGATAGATAATATGACCATTAAAAGAACGGAAACATACAAATACCTGGGTACAATCTTCAACTGCTCCAACATCATAATGGAAGAAATACAAACTAGAATCAACTCTGGAAATAAGATATACTATGCACTACAACATCTACTAAAATCAAAGGCGCTATCTCGTAACACCAAAATCACAATATGCAAAACACTGATCAGACCAGTTGTGCTGTATGGCTCTGAAACCTGGAGTAAAATTAAAAAGGAGACGAAGCCTTGTTACAAACCTTTGAGGACAAAATTTTAAGACGCATCTTTGAACCCATTAGGGATACACAAAGTGGAGAGTGGAAAAGAAGAAGTAACAAAGACATTTATGATCTGTTTAAGTCCCCGCTAATCACTGGTATCATGAAGGCTAATAGACTACAATGGCTGGGGCATATAGAAAGAATGGAAGATAATAGGGAAACAAAACTCGCTTACACTCAGGAAATAAATGACCGTAGACCCAGAGGTGATTTTAAGGCAAAAGTAGGAAAGGGAAAAATGGAGGATGTAGTGGGGAATTATGGTTTAGGTACAGGAAATGAAAGAGGGGAAAAGCTAATAGAATGGGCAAATATCAATGAGATGATAATTGGAAACACATGGTTTAAACACCATAAAAGACGACTGTACACATGGATAAGCCCTGATAAGAAAATACGCAACCAAATTGACTACATACTAATTAATAAAAGATTTAGAAATGCTTTAATTAATGTAAAGACAATGCCTGGTGCTGACTGTAATAGTGATCATGTACCACTATGTGGACAAATAAAAGTAAGATTAAAGAGAGGGGAAAAAATGATTAAGAACATGAGACTTAATAAAGAGGTTCTGAAAATAGATAAAGAAATGCAAGAACAATACAGAGTGACTGTGAAAAATAGGTACAATGCAATAACTAAAATACAGAGTGTAGATGAACAATGGGAAATGTTAAGGGACTCCATTCATCAAACTAGCAAAGAAGTATTACCGGAGAGAGGCAAAATAGCTAAGAAAAAATGGATGAATGAAGATATCTTAAAACTGATGGACAAAAGAAAACAGAGTAAAAATGACAAACAAGAATACGCTAAGATAAATAAAGAAATAAAAGATAAATGTGGGAAGGCTAAAGAAAGTTGGTTAAACGAGCAATGCAAACAAAATTGAATTAAATTCCATTAAAGATACAAAAAATATGCACAGACAAATCAGTGAGCTTACAGGAAGAAAAATAAGAATAAATACAGGGTGTTTGAAATCAAACACAGGAAAGATAATATTAGAGGAAGATGCTATAATGAAGAGGTGGAATGAGTATATAAGAGAATTATATGAAGGAGAAAGGGGAGAATTAACAGAAGATAGTAACTTAGAAGGTCCACCTATTCTGAAAGAAGAAGTCGCTGACGCTATGAAACGTATGAAGAAAGGAAAAACAGCTGGGCCAGATGAAATCACAATAGAAGAATTAGAAGTATTGGGAGAATTCGGAGTAGATATATTAACCAAAATGTTGAATGATATTTACAGCAGTGGATATTTACCCAGTGATATGCTGAAATCTTTATTTATAGCTATACCAAAAAGACCAGGAGCAATTGATTGTGAAGATTTTCGTACAATTAACCTTATAAACCATATCACTAAGCTTCTACTCAGAATCATAATGAGAAGAATCAAAAATAAAATAAAAATGGAAATTAGTGAAGAACAGTATGGATTTGTGGAAGGAAAGGGCACAAACAATGCAATTTATACATTCCGGACACTAATAGAAAGGTCAATAGAGAAACAGGGAGACATATATTTGTGCTTCATAGATTATACTAAGGCATTTGATAAAGTAAAACATGATGAACTGATTAAAATGTTGGAAGATATCAACATTGATGGAAAAGATTTAAGAATAATAAAGAATGTTTACTGGAACCAAGTAGCAGCAATTAAAATGGGAAATAAAGAGGGTAGTTACGAACAGATAAAGCTAGGAGTACGACAAGGGTGTGTCTTGTCACCAGATCTTTTCTCCCTGTATAGCGAAGTAATAATGAGAGAGATCAAAGAGATGCCAGGAATACTAGTTGGAGGTTATAATCTTATATATAAATTAGGATGTGTGTATGTATTTATGTATCTCCGTATGTCCTTTATACGCTCGCGAACGGCCCATCCGATTGAGATGAAATTTTCTACACGCCTTCCTTTCATTCCAGAGATGCCAACTGTCGTAGTTTTTTTTTCTTCTTCCTCCTCCTCCCTCCTCCCCCTCCCAAAATACGTACGTCCAGGAAATGGTCTTCTACATAGACACTTCTCTCTGAGGTCCGCGATAACATCGGGAACGAGAACTTATATGACTACTTATATAAATTAAATGAGATGCTTCACACCAGGAGCTGGGCGATGTCGGGCCGGGTCAGACAGACAGACAGACAGACAGACAGACAGATAGTCGGTAACGGGAACGGGAACTTATATGACTACTTATATGAATTAAATGAGATGCTCCCCACCAGGGTCTGGGCGAAGCCGGGCAGGGTCAGCTAGTCTTATATATAAATTAGGATGTGCGTATCTCTGTATGTATGTATGTATGTCCTTTATACGCTCGCGAACGGCCCATCCGATTGAGATGAAATTTTCTACACGCCTTCCTTTCATTCCAGAGATGCCAACTGTCGTAGTTTTTTTTTCTTCTTCCTCCTCCTCCCTCCCTCCCTCCTCCCCCTCCCAAAATACGTACGTCCAGGAAATGGTCTTCTACATAGACACTTCTCTCTGAGGTCCGCGATAACATATTAACCTGGTGGGATGGCAATCAATCATCCTACTACCTCCTCCCTCCTCCTCCCTTCTCCCTCTTCCTCCTCCCTCTTCCTCCCTCCGCCTCCTCCCTCCTCCCACTCTCTACTCCTCCTTCCTCCTCCCTCCTCCTTCTCCTCCCTCCTTCTCCCTCTTCCTCCTCCCTCTTCCTCCCTCTTCCTGCTCCCTCCTCCTCCTCACTCTTCTTCCTCCTCCCTCTACCTCCTCCCTCCTCCTTCTTCCTTCTCCTCCCTCCTCCTCCCTTTTCCTCCCTCCTCATCCTCCCTCTACCTCCTCCCTCCTCCTCCTTCCTCCACATCCCTCCTCCTCCTCTCCCCTCCTCCTCCTACCCTCTTCCCCTCCCCCTCCTCCCTCTACCTCCTCCTTCTTCCATCCTCCTCCTCCCTTTTCCCCCTCCTCCCTCTTCCTCTTCCTCTTCCTCCCTCTTCCTCCTCCTCCTACCTCCTCACTTCTCCTCCTCTCTCCTCCTCCCTTTTCCTTTCTCCTACTCCTCCCTCTACCTCCTCCCTCCTCCTCCGTCCTCCACATCCCTCCTCTTCCCTCTTCCTCCTCCTCCCTCCTCCTCCATCCTCCTCCTCCCTCTTCCTCCTCCTTCTTCCATCCTCCTCCTCCCTCTTCCTCCTCCTTCTTCCTTCTCCTCCCTCCTCCTCCCTTTTCCTCCCTCCTCCTCCCTCTACCTCCTCACTCCTCCTCCTCCCTCCTCCTCCTCCTCCCTCTACCTCCTCCCTCCTCCTCCTTCTTCCTTCTCCTCCCTCCTCCTCCCTTTTCCTCCCTCCTCCTCCTCCCTCTACCTCCTCACTCCTCCTCCTCCCTCTTCCTCCTCCTTCCTCCTCCTCCCTCTTCCCTCCTCCTCCCTCTACCTCCTCCTCCTCCCTCTTCCTCCTCCTTCTTCCATCCTCCTCCTCCCTCTTCCTCCTCCTTCTTCCTTCTCCTCCCTCCTCCTCCCTTTTCCTCCCTCCTCCTCCTCCTCCTCCCTCTACCTCCTCCTCCTCCACCTCCCTTTCCTTCCTCCCCTCCTCATTCTCCCTCCTTCCTCTCCCTCCTTCCTCCTCCTCCTTCCTTCTTCTCCCTCTGCCTCCTCCTTCTCCTCCTCACTCCTCCTTCTCCTCCTCCCTCCTTCTCCATTCTTCTCCTCCTCTCCCCTCTTCCTCCTCCTACCCTCTTCCTCCTCCTGCCTCCTCGTCCCTCCTCCTACCTCCTCCCTCTTACTTCTCCATCCTACTACCTCCTCCCTCCTCCTCCCTTCTCCTCCTCCTCCTCTCCCCTCCTCCTCCTACCCTCTTCCTCTTCCCCTCCTCCCTCTCCCTCCTCTTCCTCCTCTTCCTCCTCCCTCTTCCTCCTCCTCCCTCTTCCTCCTCCCTCTTCCTGCTCCCTCTTCCTCCCTCCTCCTCCTTCCTCCTTCTCCCTCTGCCTCCTCCCTCCTCCTCCTTCTTCCTTCTCCTCCCTCCTCCTCCCTTTTCCTCCCTCCTCCTCCTCCCTCTACCTCTTCACTCCTCCTCCTCCCTCCTCCTCCCTCTTCCTCCTCCTTCCTCCTCCTCCCTCTTCCCTCCTCCTCCCTCTACCTCCTCTTCCCTCCTCCTCCTCCCCCTCCTCCTCCCTCCTCCTCCTCCCTCCTCCTCCCTCTACCTCCTCCTCCCTTCACATTCCTCCTCCTCAATCTTTCTCCTCCTCCCTCTCCTCCTCCTGCTCCCTCCTCCTCCCTCATCCTCCCTCCTTCTCCTCCCTCCTCCTCCTCCCTCCTCCTCCCCCTCCTCCTCCTAATCCCTCCTCCTCCCTCCTATTCCTCCCTACTCCTCCTGTCTCCGCCCTCCTCCTCCCTCCTCCACCTCCCTCTTCCTCCTCCCTCCTCCATTTACCCAAGACAGACAGACAGTCAGACAGATAGTCGGGAACGGGATCTTATATGACTACTTATATGATTTAAATGAGATGCTCTCCACCATGGGCTGGACTGGGTCAGACAGACAGACAGATAGATAGATAGACAGACAGACAGACAGTCGGGAACGGGAACTTATATGACTACTTATATGAATTAAATGACATGCTCCCCATCAGGGTCTGGGCGAAGACGGGCTGGGTCAGACAGACAGACAGACAGACAGTCAGACAGACAGATAGTCGGTAACGGGAACGAGAACTTATATGACTACTTATATGAATTAAATGAGATGCTCCCCACCAGGGTCTGGGCGAAGCCGGGCAGGGTCAGCTAGTATAAATAATATACGCTATGCAGATGACACAGTATTGGTGGCGGATAATTCAACAGACCTACAACAATTATTAGACGTTGTAGTAACAGAGAGTGCAAGGAAAGGACTCTCCTTGAATATCAAGAAAACAGTAACAATGGTAATATCAAAGAAAATGGTGACACCAAAATGTGACATAGAAATAGAAGGGAAAATCCTTAACCAAGTTGATAATTTTAGATACCTAGGGGCATTTATAACATCAGATGGAAGATGTACAACAGAGATTAGGAGTAGAATAGGGCAGGCAAAAGCCGCTTTTCAGAAAATGAAGAGTATCTTATGCAATAAGTCACTATCACTGAATGTAAGAAAGAGAGTGCCGAAATGCTATGTAGAACCAGTTTTGTTGTATGGCAGTGAATCTTGGAACGTAAATGAACAAATTAAGAAGAAATTAGAAGCAACAGAGATGTGGTTCCTGAGACGAATGTTGCGAATTCCTTGGACTGCCAGAGTAACTAACGACGACTGCCTGAAACAGGCTAATGAAACTAGAACATTATATACAACAATAAGACAGAGACAAACATCTTTCTTCGGTCACGTGATGAGAAGAGAGGCATTGGAGAACATCGTAACAACTGGAAAGATCGAGGGGAAGAGAGGCAGAGGTAGACCAAGAGAAGTGATGCTGGATGGATTGAGACGGTGGCATAGAGGAATATCAGCACCAGAGTTGATCCAGAAAACCAAAGACCGAGATCTATGGAGAGCCATGAACGCCTACGCCAGCCGGCACGGCACTTGATGATGATGAGACCCCGAGGTAGACCAAGAAGGCGGTGGAGAGATAATACACGTACAGACCTACAAGCACTTGGAATCAACGACTGGCAAGAGAAGGTCCACCAGAGAGACGAATGGAGACGGATTGTATTTGCAGCAAAGAACCTCAATGGCTCGGAACGCTGAAGAAGAAGAATATATATATATATATTGTGTGTGTGTGTGTGTGTGTGTGTGTGTGTGTGTGTGTGTGTGTGTCGATCTAATTTATCTCTTCTCTGTATGTCTGCCTGTCTATCTTTCTCCGTATGTTTGTCAGTCTATCTTTACATCGATCTAATTAAATTAGTCTGCCTGTCTGTCTGTCTGCCTTCCTGTCTGTCTGCCTGCCTGTCTGTCTGTCTGTCTGTCTGCCTGCCTGTCTGTCTGTCTGTCTGTCTGTCTGTCTGTCTGTCTGTCTGTCTGTCACTCTCACACATACCGTAAAACATTAGTTATGGACACAAATATTGATACAACCAACACCCCCACGACACGGCTGTAATCGTCAGCTGCCATCTATCTTGTACTAAACCAATACCCTCACGTCAACGTCTGATTACCCGCCCGTATCAGATGACCACTGTGCCAGAATTCCATACTCATGCACGTTTTACATAAGGTAATCACATCTGAGCGCTGTCGAAGGGGTAGAAAATGAGTGGCTGATTGTCCGTTATTGATGGGTTACTGTAATATGTATAGTCCGCTGGCCTCTGTGTCTGAGTTATGACAGGGTCTAGGTTTACGTCATCTGTTTTCAGCATGGTCTCTGTCTGCGCTATTTGCTGGTCTGTAGAAACATCGCTAATCTTACAACATATAGAGCTAGAGGGGTTTTTCGTGTGTTATCAGGGGTTTTCTATATGTAGTGCTACAAGAGTTTTTCCGTGTGTTGTCAGGGGTTTTGTATATGTAGTGCTAGTGAGGATTTTCCGTATGTTGTCAGGTGTTTTGTATACTGTATTTAGTGCTAGACGGGGTTTGTATATATGGTGCTAGTGTTTTTTTTTTGTATATGTGGTGCTAGTGGGGGTTTGTATATGTGGTACTAGTGGGGGTTTGTATATGTGGTACTAGTGGGGGTTTGTATATGTGGTACTAGTGGGGGTTAGTATATGTGGTGCTAGTGGGGTTTGTGTATGTGGTGCTAGTGGGGGGTTTTGTATATGTGATGCTAGTGGGGGTTTGTATATGTGGTGCTAGTGGGGGGTTTTGTATATGTGATGCTAGTGGTGGTTTGTATATGTGGTGCTAGTGGGGGTTTGTATATGTGGTGCTAGTGGGGGTTTGTATATGTGGTGCAAGTGGGGAGTTTTGTATATGTGATGCTAGTGGGGGTTTGTATATGTGGTGCTAGACGGGAGTTTTGTATATGTGATGCTAGTGGGATTTTGTATATGTGGTGCTAATGGGGGTTTGTATATGTGGTGCTAGTGTTGAGTTTTGTATATGTGATGCTAGTGGGATTTTGTATATGTGGTGCTAATGGGGGTTTGTATATGTGGTGCTGGTGGGGGGGGGGGGTTGTATATGTGGTGCTAGTGGGGGTTTGTATATGTGGTGCTAGTGGGATTTTGTGTATGTGGTGCTAATGGGGGTTTGTATATGTGGTGCTAGTGGGGGGTTTTGTATATGTGATGCTAGTGGGGGTTTGTATATGTGGTGCTAGTGGGGGTTTGTATATGTGGTGCTAGTGGGGGTTTGTATATGTGGTGCTAGTGGGGAGTTTTGTATATGTGATGCTAATGGGGGTTTGTATATGTGATGCTAGTGGGATTTTGTATATGTGGTGCTAATGGGGGTTTGTATATGTGGTGCTAGTGGGGAGTTTTGTATATGTGATGCTAGTGGGATTTTGTATATGTGGTGCTAATGGGGGTTTGTATATGTGGTGCTGGTGGGGGGGGGGGGTTGTATATGTGGTGCTAGTGGGGGTTTGTATATGTGGTGCTAGTGGGATGTTGTGTATGTGGTGCTAATGGGGGTTTGTGTATGTGGTGCTAGTGGGGGGTTCTGTATATGTGATGCTAGTGGGGGTTTGTATATGTGGTGCTAGTGGGGGTTTTTGTATAAATAGTACTAGTGGGGTCTTTCCTTGTGTTTTGATGCGTTTTGTATATTTAGTGCTAGACGGGATTTGTATATGTGGTGCTAGTGGGGTTTTTGTATATGTAGTGCATGAGGAGTTTTGTACATGCTAGTGGGATTTTGTGTACGTGGTGTAAGTGGTTTTTTTATATGTAGTGCTAGAGGCGTTTTGTATATGTAGTCCTAGTGGAGTTTTGTATATGTGGTGCTAATGGAGGTTTGTATATGTGGTGCTAGTGGGGGTTTGTATATGTGGTGCTAGTGGGATTTTGTATATGTGGTGCTAGTGGGGGTTTGTATATGTGGTGCTAGTGGGATTTTGTATATGTAGTGCTAGTGGAGAGTTTTGTATATGTGGTGCTAGTGGGATTTTGTATATGTGGTGCTAGTGGGGGTTTGTATATGTGGTGCTAGTGGGATTTTGTATATGTAGTGCTAGTGGAGAGTTTTGTATATGTGGTGCTAGTGGGGATTTGTATATGTGGTGCTAGTGGGATTTTGTGTATGTGGTGTTAGTGGGGTTTTGTATATGTGGTGCTAGTGGGATTTTGTGTATGTGGTGTTAGTGGCGTTTTGTAAATGTGGTGCTAGTGGAGTTTTTGTATATGTAGTGCTAGTGGGGTATTGTATATGTGGTGCTAGTGGGGATTTGTATATGTAGTGTTAGTGGCGTTTTGTAAATGTAGTGCTAGTGTAGTTTTGTAAATGTGGTGCTAGTGGGGGTTTGTATATGTAGTGCTAGTGGGGTTTTTGTAAATGTAGTGCTGGAGGGGTTTTGTATATGTGGTGCTAGTGGGGTATTGTATATGCAGTGCTAGTTTGGGTTTGTATACGTGGTGCTAGTGGGGATTTGTATATGTAGTGCTAGTGGGTTGTTTTAATATGTGGTGCTAGTGGGGTTTTGTATATGTGGTAGTAGTGGGATTTTGTATATGTGGTGCTGGTGGGGTTTTTGTATATGTAGTGCTGGAGGGGTTTTGTATATGTGGTGCTAGTGGGGTATTGTATATGCAGTGCTAGTGGGGGTTTGTATACGTGGTGCTAGTGGGGTTTTGTATATGTGGTGCTAGTGGGAGTTTGCATATGTGGTGCAAGTGGGGTTTTGTATATGTGGTAGTAGTGGGATTTTGTATATGTGGTGCTGGTGGGGGTTTTGTATATGTGGTGCTAGTGGGGGTTTGTGTATGTGGTGTTAGTGGTGGTTTGTATATGTGGTGCTAGTGAGAATTTGTATATGTGGTGCTAATGGGGGTTTGCATATGTAGTGCTAGTGGGGGGTTTTGAATATGTGGTGCTTGTGGGAGTTTGTATATGTGGTGCTAGTGGGGGGTTTTGTATAAATAGTACTAGTGGGGCCTTTCCTTGTGTTTTGATGCGATTTGTATATTTAGTGCTAGACGGGATTTGTTTATATGGTGCTAGTGGGGGTTTTGTATATGTAGTGCCTGAGGTGTTTTGTACATGCAGTGCTAGTGGGGGTTTGTATATGTGGTGCTAGTGGGATTTTGTGTACGTGGTGTAAGTGGTTTTTTATATGTAGTGCTAGAGGCGTTTTGTATATGTAGTCCTAGTGGAGTTTTGTATATGTGGTGCTAATGGAGGTTTGTATATGTGGTGCTAGTGGGGGTTTGTATATGTGGTGCTAGTGGGATTTTGTATATGTGGTGCTAGTGGGGGTTTGTATATGTGGTGCTAGTGGGGGTTTGTATATGTGGTGCTAGTGGGATTTTATATATGTGGTGCTAGTGGAGAGTTTTGTATATGTGGTGCTAGTGGGGATTTGTATATGTGGTGCTAGTGGGATTTTGTGTATGTGGTGTTAGTGGAGAGTTTTGTATATGTGGTGCTAGTGGGGATTTGTATATGTGGTGCTAGTGGGATTTTGTGTATGTGATGCTAGTGGAGAGTTTTGTATATGTGGTGCTAGTGGGGATTTGTATATGTGGTGCTAGTGGGATTTTGTGTATGTGGTGTTAGTGGGGTTTTGTATATGTGGTGCTAGTGGGATTTTGTGTATGTGGTGTTAGTGGCGTTTTGTAAATGAAGTGCTAGTGTAGTTTTGTAAATGTGGTGCAAGTGGAGTTTTTGTATATGTAGTGCTAGTGGGGTATTGTATATGTGGTGCTAGTGGGGGTTTGTATATGTAGTGTTAGTGGCGTTTTGTAAATGTAGTGCTAGTGTAGTTTTGTAAATGTGGTGCTAGTGGGGGTTTGTATATGTAGTGCTAGTGGGGTTTTTGTATATGTAGTGCTGGAGGGGTTTTGTATATATAGTGCTAGTGGGGTATTGTATATGCAGTGCTAGTGGGAGTTTGTATACGTGGTGCTAGTGGAGATTTGTATATGTAGTGCTAGTGGTTTTTTTTAAATATGTGGTGCTAGTTGGGTTTTGTAAATGTGGTAGTAGTGGGATTTTGTATATGTGGTGCTGGTGGGGGTTTTGTATATGTGACGCTAGTGGGGGTTTGTATATGTTGTGCTAGTGGATGGATTTGTATATGTGGTGCTAGTGGGGGTTTGTGTATGTGGTGTTAGTGGGGTTTTGTGTATGTAGTGCTAGTGGGGGGTTTTGTATATGTGGTGCTAGTGGGAGTTTGTATATGTGGTGCTAGTGGGGGTTTTTGTATAAATAGTACTAGTGGGGTCTTTTCTTGTGTTTTGATGCGTTTTGTATATTTAGTGCTAGACGGGGATTGTATATGTGGTGCCAGTGGTTTTTTTTGTTGTTGTATATGTGGTGCTAGTGAGGTTTGTATATGTGGTGCTTGTGTTTTTTTTTATATGTGGTGCTAGTGGGGGTTTATATATGTGTTGCTAGTGAGGTGTTTTGTATATGTGGTGCTAATGGGGTTTTGTATATGTGGTGCTAGTGGGATTTTGTGTATGTGGTGTTAGTGGGGTTTTATATATGTGGTGCTAGTGGAGTTTTGTATATGTGGTGCTAGTGGGGGTTTTGTATATGTAGTGCTGGAGGGGTTTTGTATATGTGGTGCTAGTTGGGTTTTGTACATGCAGTTCTAATGGGGGTGTTGTATATGTAGTGCTAGTGGGGGTTTGTATAAGTGGTGCTTGTCGAATTTTGTGTACGTCGTATAAGTTGGGTTTTGTATATGTAGTGCTAGTGGAGTTTTGTATATGTGGTGCTAATGGAGAGTTTTGTATATGTGATGCTAGTGGGGATTTGTATATGTGGTCCTAGTGGGATTTTGTATATGTTATGTTAGGGGCGTTTTGTAAATGTGGTGCTAGTGGGGGTTTGTAAATGTGGTGCTAGTGGGGGTTTTGTATATGTAGTGCAGGAGGGGTTTTGTATATGTTGTGCTAGTGGGGTATTGTATATGCACTGCTAGTGGGGATTTTGTATATGTGGTGCTAGTGGGGATTTTGTATATGTGGTGCTAGTGGTGATTTTGTATATGTGGTGCTAGTGTGGGTTTAGTATGTCTGGTGCTAGTGGGGTTTTGCGTATGTTGTCCTCTAGGGGTTTTGTATATGTGGTGCTATAAGTGTTTTGTATATGTAATCCTATAAGGGTTTAACTTATGTGGTGCTAGTGGGAGTTTTATATATGTAGTGCTAGTGGGGGTTTGTATATGTGGTGCTATAGGATTTTTGTATATGTGGTGCTATATGGGTTTTGTATATGTGGTGTTAGTCGGGGTTTTGTATATATGTTGCTATAGGGGCTTTGTATATGTAGTGATAATGGGGCTTTGTATGTGTGGTGCTGGAGGGGTATTGTATATGTGGTGCTAGTGAGGGTTTGTATATGTGGTGATAGTTGATATTTGTATATGTGGTGCTGGAGGGGTTTTGTATATGTGGTGCCGGAGGGCTTTTGTATATGTGGTGCTTGAAGGGTTTTGTATACGTGGTGCTGGAGGTTTTTTTTGTATGTGGTGCTGGAAAGGTTTTGTATATGTGATGCTGGAGAGGTTTTGTATATGTGGTGATGGAGAGGTTCTGTATATGTGGTGCCGGAGTGGTTTGAATATGTTGTGCTAGTGGGGGTTTTGTATATGTTGTGCTGAGGGGGTTATGTATATGTGGTGCTGGAATGGTTTTGTATATGTAGTGCTACTGGTGATTTGTATATGTAGTGCTGTAGGTTATTTTTTTATATGTAGTGCTGTAGGGGCCGGCTTCCTGGCCTAGAGGTTAGCAATTTTTCTCCGTAATCTTGTCTACTCTCGTAAGTAACGCGACAACGGTGAGAATCAGCAGTGGTTCGAATCGCGTCGGTAACTTACGGGGTATGTGAGCCGGCCGCTCAGAAAGCATTGTCAAACTAATGAGCGTAATCATGCCAAGAAATCAACAATCAGCTGAAAGATGCTGACGTTGACAGCGATATCTTGTAAAGGATATGCAAAACAAACAGTGCTGTAGGGGTTTTGTATATGGGTTGCTGGAGGATTGTGTATATGTGGTGCTTGAGGGGTTTTGTATATGTGGTGCTGGAGAGATTTTGTAGATGTGGTGCTGGATGGGTTTTGGATATGTGGTGCTAGAGGGGTTGTGTATATGTGGTGCTCGATTTTCTGGAGCACCGCTCGAACTCCGCTTGGGCTCGTTACCTATAGTTAACGTGAACCAACATAAAACACTAGGTCTTTTAATTGACAGCCATTTGAGCTGGAGCCCTCATATTCACGTTCTTACCAAGAAAGTAGCACAAAAAGTTTACCAACTTGCTAAAATTCAGCACTTCCTGGACGAAAGCACACGAAAAATATTCTATACATGCTATATCCAATCACATCTCGACTACTGTTCCACAGTTTGGGATGGTTGCCCTAAATCTAATTTAAAACGACTATGTTCTCTACAAAACCGTGCTATTCGTCTGGTTTCTGGCAGAAAGCACGTTGAAAGTAATAATTTATACAGGCATCTAAGACTTCTACCACTTGGAAAGCGCTAAAATTATATCTCAAAATACCCCAGAGTATCTTCTGCCGCTGATTCAATCTAATGCAATGAACAGCAAGCGCATAAATTTGTTACATGTCTCAAAGCCTAGATTGGACCTATACAAAACATGTTTCACCTATTCTGGTGCTCACTTATGGAATGATCTTCCTCCAGATCTGAAAACTCCAATGAGTCCCTACACATTTAACTGAAAACTCTTTCAATACTTAATCCATACCGACTATTTGCCACCATAATTCATTTACTACACAGTCAGGTCTTAGTCAGATATGACTGAGCTACCGTATAACAGTAGACGGTACTACCTGGTTTCTGTTAGCGCTGAACGTTGGACGGCGCTTACCAAACCCGACACCCCACATTGTGCCAACGGCTTCGGGCGGAAGAGCGCAATTGGGAGGGTACAAGCCTTACCCTGATGCGAGGAAATGCAAGCTAAAGACAAAATGTCATGGCAGGGCAGACCAGGCCCTAAGCCTTGGTTGGCGACTGGTCTAGGATCGAAGCTCCGACAGGCGGACAGTTAGAGCATTGCTTTGCTGATCCGGCAGCTTCTGCAGCTTGTCTTGTTCCAGATGTAGGGGTGTTACCTTTCCTCTGGAGTAAACTAGGCAGGCCGAGAGAGGGATCATGCTGCATGGGCAACACATGATCTCTATATTTTAGCCCAGGCTTTGTGCTATGGAGAGGCAATAACTCCATCCCTGGTCTTAACTGGTCTCGGAATCAAAGCGAGAGGCAACTGTTACGGGTTATAAGTCCTTGTCAGTTGGCGTAGACATGGGGCGCCACGCGTTGCCTCTGACGGTAGGAGACACCTATAGGTGTCACTGATCAGCTACCGCCCGCCTCAAGCTGGGCAGCCCCCAGCCAATTGGGTGCTGATCCGCCACAGCCTGCCTGCTTCAATGGGTGCTTGGGGCTAGGACAAAATCTGAATCGCAGGCTGTAAAACCAATGCACCAGGTACAAACAAAAATAAAAATAGAAACCTCAAGCTACGGCTTGCAACCTGGAACGTGAGAACCATGTGTCCAGGATTTTCCACTGACTTGACCAATATTGACGATGTGAGAAAAACGGCTGTGATTGATGCCGAACTCAATCGTCTAAACATTGATATTGCTGGCCTGCAGGAGACTCGCCTCGCTGAGGAAGGGTCACTCAGGGAAAACAACTACACCTTTTTCTGGAAGGGTAGAGGGCAGGCAGATAAAAGGCAACACGGTGTGGGCTTTGCAGTGAAGAATTCGCTACTGGGAATGATTGAAATTCCAGCAGGAGGAAATGAAAGACTATAATCCCTGCGCTTGGCAACCTCTTGTGGGTTTGCCACCATTATTACTGCATATGCACCGACACTCGATTCCTCTGATGATGTGAAGAATTCGTTCTATGAGGAGTTAGACTCCGTGATCAAGGCAGTTCCAAAATCTGACTACATTTATATGCTCGGTGATTTCAATGCTCGTGTGGGCAAGGACTCGAGTTCATGGCCAGTGTGCCTTGGAAAATACAACATCGGTCGCATGAATGAAAATGGGCAAAGGCTGCTGGAGCATTGCACCAGTAATGACCTATGTATTACAAACTCTTTTTTTAAAACAAAAGAGATGCATAAGGTCACATGGAAACATCCAAGATCCGGCCATTGGCACCAGCTGGACTTCATCATCACACGGAGACAACATCTGAACCATATATCATTGACTCGTAGTTACCACAGTGCTGACTGTGATACGGATCATTCTTTGGTTGTTGCAAGGGTTAGACTGAGACCAAAGAGAATCTACACAGCTAAACACAAATCTAGCCTCAGGATTAATATTATTAACACTCATGATCCTGAAAAGTGCTTTCAGTTTCAACAGCAACTTGAAGACGCTTTCACTGATACACCAGAAAAGTGTACAGTAAATGAAAAGTGGGGTCAAATTAAGGAAACTCTTTATAAAACTGCCGTAGGGGTTTACGGCACTGTGGATCATAAGAGGCAGGACTGGTTTGCGGCCAACAGCGAGACTCTGCAGCCCTTGATTGATAAGAAGAAAAAAGCTCTCTTAAGAAACAAGGAAAGACCAACGCGTAGCACTCTGAGTGAGCTTAGGCAAGCTAGGAAGGATGTGCAAAAGGCTGCCAGGCAGTGTGCAAATGATTATTGGATCAAGTTATGTGAGTCCATTCAAATCGCAAGTGATAAGGGAGACATAAGAAGCATGTATGAAGGAATAAAGAAAGCCTGTGGTCCAGTGATCAAAAGAAGTGCACCATTGAAAACCTTGACTGGAGAAATCATCACTGATAAGAAACAGCAGATGGACAGATGGGTAGAGCACTATTTGGAGCTTTACTCAAGTGAGACCAAACTAGCGGATGATGCCCTCAACGCCATAGAGGCTCTACCAACTCTTGACCACCTGGACACACTTCCCACCTTAACAGAAGTTAAGTGTGCTATAAATGAACTTGCATCTGGCAAGGCTCCAGGTAAGGATGGGATTCCAATAGAGGTTATCAGGAGTGGGCAAGACACACTCACTATACAGATCCACCAGCTAATAGAGCTATGCTGGCGTGAAGGACAAGTCCCACAGGATTTCAAAGATTCAAGCATCATAACACTGTACAAGAACAAGGGCGATCGGAGCGACTGCAACAACTATAGGGGTATCTCACTTCTGTGTATTGTTGGAAAAGTATTTGCCAGAATTGTTCTGCGCAGACTTCAAGTCCTAGGAGATCAAGTCTACCCCGAATCACAGTGTGGCTTTCGACAGAACCGGTCTACCACTGATATGATATTCTCATTGCGACAAATGCAAGAAAAATGCCGTGAACAGAATCAACCACTGTTTATTGCCTTCATCGACCTCACAAAGGCATTTGATTTGGTCAGTCGTGAGGGTCTGTTCAAGGCACTAAAGAAGATTGGCTGCCCACCAACTCTTCTGTCCATTGTGGAATCGTTCCACACAGGCATGAAGGGTATAATCAAGTTTGATGGTGCAATTTCTGAAGAATTTGAAATCAAGAGTGGAGTTAAGCAAGGTTGTGTACTAGCTCCCACCCTCTTTGGAATATACTTTTCACTTCTACTGAAATATGCATTTCGTGATCAGGATGGTGGTATATACATTCACTCACGCTCAGATGGCGGCCTCTACAATGCTCAGAGATTGAAGGCTAAGACCAAAATTAGGAGGGTACTGATCAGAGAGTTGCTCTTTGCAGATGATGCTGCAGTTACGACCCACTCTGAGGAAGAATTGCAATGTCTACTATCTGCATTCTCCAATGCTTGTTCTGAATTTGGTTTAACAATTAGCAAAAAGAAGACACAGATTATGTCACAAGGTGCACATGGGGTACCATCAATCTTTATTGACGACGCCGAACTAGAGATAGTAGACCATTTTACATATCTAGGATCCGTGGTAAATAGCAAATTATCCCTAGATCAGGAAATCAACATCCGGATTGGTAAGGCAGCAACACAATGAACAGGTTAAGAAAAAGAGTCTGGGAGAACAGGAAGCTTACTGCCAAAACAAAAGTCCTTGTCTATCAAGCCTGTGTCCTTAGTACTCTTCTCTATGGCAGTGAAACCTGGACAACTTACTCACACCAAGAGAACAACTTAAACAGCTTTCATATGCGGTGTCTGCGAAGAATTCTTGGTATTAAGTGGCAAGACAAAATCACAAATACTGAAGTATTGGAAAGATCAGGTTGTGTGACAGTTTATTCCATGCTCAGTCTTCGTAGACTTAGATGGATAGGACATCTTAGGAGGATGGATGATGGTAGAATACCAAAGGATATCTTTTTTGGTGAATTACAGATGGGTAAGAGATCTCAGGGTCGGCCTCTACTACGATACAAAGATGTGTGTAAGCGGGACATGATTGATACAGGCATTGATAATGCACATTGGGAGCAAGTCGCCGCTGAGCGTGTTGCATGGAGGGCAAATATCAGAAATGGAATAAAGTCAAAGGAGAAAATTATTGCAGAAAAGTCACACACCAAGCGTTTGAGACGTAAGATGGTGCATGATGGTGGAAATGACCACGTGTTCACATGCACCCACTGTGAACGGAGATTTACAGCGCAAATTGGCCTTATCAGTCTCACTCGCTACTGCCATAGTTAAAAGTTATGCCTTTTTAAAGCACACACTATCGTCTGTCAAGACGGCAAGGTGCCAATGTAATGTAATTCATTTACTGGTATAATTGTTCATTATAATTGTTTAACTATAATTGTTCACTATATATGTGTGTGCGTGTGGGAGAGAGAGAGAGAGAGAGAGAGAGAGAGAGAGAGAGAGAGAGAGAGAGAGAGAGAGAGAACGTGGGTGTCAGAGAGAGTGAATGTGTGTGTGCGCACGTGCATGCTTGTGTGTGGAGAGAGTGATTGAGCAAGAAATGGTGAGGGAGTGTGTCAGTGCATGCATTCGTACGTGTATGTGTGAGAGTGAGTGAGGGAGTGTGTGCGTGCGTGCATTCACGCGTATGTGTATGTGTGAGAGAGTGTGATTGAGAGAGTGAGTGTGTGTGTGTGAAGGATTGTGTGTGAGAGAGTGAGAGAGTAAGTGAGTGAATGAGTGAGGAGTAAATGAGTGAGGAGTAAATGAGTGAGAGAGTGAGTGTGTGTGAGTGAGTGAATGAGTGTTAGCGTATGTGTGTGTGTGTGAGAGAGAGAGAGAGAGAGAGAGAGAGAGAGAGAGAGAGAGAGAGTAAAAAGAGTGAGTGAGTGCGCTAGGGTAAGTGAAACATTGAATGATAGCGTGAGGGTGTGTGTCTGTCTATCTATGAGTGTGAGAAAGAGAGTTAGAGATAAAGTGAATGAAGATGGACAGAGTGAATGAATGGGGGAAATAGTGAGTGTATGAGAGAGAGAGAGAGAGTGAGCGAACGAGAGAGAGAGAGAGTGAGGCAGTGGGAGAGTTGATGTTTTAGTGTGTGTGTGTGAGCGCGCGCAGGCGTGTGAGTGTGTGTATATGAAAGAATACAGAGAGAGAGAGAGAGAGAGAGAGAGAGAGAGAGAGAGAGAGAGAGAGAGAGAGAGAGAGAGAGCTGAGCAGATGCATGTCATGTAATACTCATGTTATGTAACACGCGAATCCATATGTTTGTGTATTCTCATCTGTCATGTTATCAGTTAAATACCATTTGATTATGTGGTTGTTTCGGGATTTGAAATTTAAATATTGAGCACAACCCACTACTGGCAACGCCGATCGCATTCTGGTATGAACATAAGGCCTATCCACGTCAATATGGAAGCACTATACTCGAGTTTCGCCCTCGTTTGAGCTCGTCAGTAGTCGATTGAAGGACGTCGGTCGCGGCGATTGGGCAATCTTGAGCATAGCCTACGATGGGTAGCGTTGTGATATTCTGTTGTGATAATTTGGTGTGTCCAGTGTGTGCCGCGTGGTTACACACCAGCTTCACACGCGTGATCCGGGACTGTTTCCGGATCCGGTCAGGGATATGCACTACTGACGAGCTCAAACGAGGGCGAAACTCGAGTATAGTGCTTCCATATTGACGTGGATAGGCCTTAGGTTCATACCAGAATGCGATCGGCGCTGCCAGTAGTGGGTTGTGCTCAATATTTAAATACCATTTGATTTTATCATGTATAATGTAAACGCATGTACATTACTGTAGTTTGAGTGAGAGACAGAATGAGTGTGTGTGTGTGGGGGGGGGGGGGGGGGAGCATCACTATTTTTACTTCAGACACTGTTTATGTACACATTTTTCTCCATGTTTAACATGTTTATGAGACTGCTCATGACAAGTGTCAGTGTATATGTGTGAGTAAAGTGTGGGAGTTTGTTCATACTAGTTTCAATGCTCACGTGAGGCATTTTGTATGTGTCTAGATGTGAGGATGTGTGAGTGTGTGTGGAGGATGTGTGTGAGTATGGGGATATGTGTGGGTGGGGATGTGTGGGTGGGGGAATGTGGGTGGGGTTATGCGTTTGGATGGGTTGAGGTGTGTGGGTGTTGGTGGGTAGTGATATTTGTGGGTGTTGGTGGGATGTGTGGATGGATGTGTGGGGGTGAAAGTAGGGGTGTGGGAATGGGTGTGGGGGATGTGTGTATGGGTGGAGGATATGTGTATGGGACGGGTGCGGGGGATGTGTGTTTGGGTGGGGGATATGTGTGGGTGGTTGGAGATGTGTGGATGGTTTGGGGAAGTATGTGTGGGTGGCGGGGTTGTGTGGGTGGATTGGGGATGTAAGGGCGGGTGGGGAGAAGTGTATGGTGTGTGGGTTTGAGTTATGTGTGTGGTGTGTTGGTGGGGGATGTGCGGATGGGTGGTATGTTTGTGGTGGTATGGATGAGGATATGTGTGTGGGTGGGGGATAGTTTGTGGTGTGGGGGATGTGTGTGGTGGGTGCGGGGAATGTGTGTATGGGTGGGGGATATGTGTGGGTGAGTAGGGGGTGTATGGTGGTTGGGAGAAGTATGTGTGGGTGGTGGGGGTGTGTGGGTGGTAGATGTGTGCGTTGATGGAGAATGTGTGCGTGTATGGAGAATGTGTGCGTGGATGGAGAATGTGTGGGTGGGGTGTATGAGTGGCTTAGGGATGTGTAGTTTGGTGAGGGATGTGTATATGTCGGGGTGGGATGCGTGAGTTGGTGGAGAATGTGTGCGGGTAGGGGTATTGTGATCGAGAGATGTTTGGTTGGGGTGGGTGGGGGTGTGTGGGTGCGTAGTGGAGGATGTGTGCGTGAGTGAGTGAGTGTTGGTGGATGGGTGGGAAATGCATGTGTGGGTGGGGAGAGGTGCGTGGTGTGTTGGTTGGGGATATTGTGTGGGTGGGGTATGTGTGTGTGGGTGGGGGTATGTGGGGTGGATGGGTAAGGGTATCTGTGTGGGTGTGGGTGGGAATATTGTGAGGCATGTGGGTGGGGGATATGTGTGTGGTGTGTAGGTGGGGATGAATGGTGGTATGTGGGTGTGAGATGTGTTGGTGAGGAATATGTGTGCGGTGTGTGGGTTGGGAATATTGCGTGGTAGAGGATGTATGTGATGTGCGGGTGGGGGTGTGTGTGATGGGGGATTGGGTTAGGGCATGTGTGGGTGGGTGGAGGATGTATGTGAGGGTGGTGGGGTGTGTGTGAGTGGATTGGGGATGTATAGGTGGTTAGGGAGATGGGTGTGTGTCGGGGTAGGGAGATGTCAGTTGGTGGGAATGTGTGTGTGTGGTTTGGGGATGTGTGAGTGGATTTGCGATGTGTGGGTTGGTGAGGGATGTGTGTGCGTGGGTGGGGAATATGTGGTCGATGTAGATGTGGCTGGGGGATGGGTGGTTGGAGGTGTGGGTGGGGGAGAGGATGTGTGGGTTAAGGTGTGTATGTGGGTGGGCGTGGGATGTGTGGGTTGGTGGGGGATGTTTGTGGGTGGCGAATATGTTTTGGTTGGGGGAACAGTTGAGGGCAGTGTGTGTGGGTGGGGGATGTGTAGGCAGGGGATGGGTTGGTTGGTGTGGTATGTATGTGTCCCTGGGTGTGTGTGTGTGTGTGTGTGTGTGTGTGTGTGTGTGTGTGTGTGTGTGTGTGTGTGTGTGTAGGTTGGGTTGTGTGTATGGGTGGGGTTATGTATGGGTAGGTGGGAGATGGGCCTCAAATCATGATAATTTGTCTTGATTATGTTTACAACATTCATTTCACAATGTTTATCTTTCTTCCTATGTAAATGTATAATGCTCTTGATGAACGAAAGACGAGTGATTGGAAGGGCCGAATGTAAGACGGGCCTGCGTTCCCAATTTGTTACCCTTTTAAAATAAAGTTGATTTGATTTGATTTGATTTGTTTATTGTATTGCTGGAGGGATTTTGTATGTATAGTGCTGCCAGAGTTTTATATATGTAGTGCTGGAGGTTTTTTTTTTTTATATGTGGTGCTGGGGGATTGGTAGGGGGTTGTATATGTGGTGCTTGAGGAGTTTTATATATGTGGTGCTGGACGGGTTTTGTATATTTGGTGTTCGGGGCTGGGGGGAGGTTTTGTATATGTAGTGCTGCAGGGGTTTTGTATATGTGGTGCTGGATCGTATTTGCATATGTGGTGCTGGTTTTTAATATGTAGTGATGGAGGAGATATTCCCGTATGTTGTGAAGGGGGTATTGTATATGCAGTGCGAGGTATGCTTTTCACATATATCTGGGCGGGTCTTATATCATCATTATCATCATCATCAACATTAATATCAGTATCAAGTAGCAGGTTTTTTTGCGGATTGTCGCAATCATTGCGGACCTCTGAAAAGACTCTCGGTCTATCGCTATCACTCCTGCCCCATGCATCCTTATGTCAAAGAAATATATGTTGTCCCCGTTCTTAATGTTAGAGCCAGGATTTTCAGTTCTGATGAAGGCGGCTATGAACTGTCCGAGTGCCAATATGTACCCCAAGGGCGTTATAGAACGGATCGCATTCAATCTTAGTGTGTATCTATGCCACAAGGGAGGTATAGTATGAATCTCACCCAACCCGCATTGGAAATGTCAACAGATCGACCCACGTCATGGAGGTATCAGGGGGACAATTTATTTTCTTTCATTCTGGAATCTGTATCGTTCTCTGGGATGTGTGTATCCTTACGTCCGTGCTGGTGCAGTGTGATTTACGACAGGCATGTCGTCCAGTGGAATTGTTATTAGAACAGAAGGAGTCAGAGATAGCAACAATAAGAGAGATTACAATAGTAAGAGTGAGAGATAGCAACAGTAAGAGTGAGAGATAGCAACACTAAGAGCGAGAGAAAATAACAGTAAGAGAGAGATAGCAACACTAAGAGTGAGAGAAAATAACAGTAATAGTGAGAGATAGCAACACTAAGAGTGAGAGAAAATAACAGTAATAGTGAGAGATAGCAACACTAAGAGTGAGAGAAAATAACAGTAATAGTGAGAGATAGCAACAGAAGGAGTGAGAGATAGCAGTAGAAAGAGTGAGCGATCGCAACAGATGGAGTGAGAGATAGCAACAGAAGGAGTGAGAGATAGCAACAGTAAGAGAGAGATTGCAACAGAAGGAGTGAGAGATAGCATTAGAAGGAGTGAAAGAGAGCAACAGAAGGAGTGTGAGATAACCTCCTGAACCTTTACAACATAAACACCGTGTCCCTCATCTCCTTTAATAAGACCCACTGGCTGATAATTACAGACACCGCAATAACACCAGCCGCTGTTATTCAAGAAATGACGAGAAATGTGTCACAAACTTATGGCTTTCCTGACTGGGAGTTAGGCCCTGAGCGGTAATTAATTATTATCTGAAGTTGCTGAAACAGATATGACTTACGGCATCGAGTAGTCATCTACTTTTAAAATATCCGAAACACGTAACTTACGTTACTAATTAGAAGTCTACTTTTCAAAGTCTCGAAAGACATTACTTACGTCCTGAAATAAAAGTCTGAAGTCAGTCATTATTTTTGTCGTCATTATAAGAAAACGATCCTGCCAGGTCTTAGCCAGATATGAATGAGATACCGATTAACAGTAGACAGTACTACCTGTTCAATTCAATTCAATTCAATTCAATGCAATTCAATTCAATTCAACTTTATTTTAAAAGGGTTACAAATTAGGCACTGAGGCCCGTCTTACCTGCTTTCTGTTAGCGCCGAATGTTGGGCGGCGCACACCACTCGCCGACACCCAACATTGTGCCAACGGCTTCGGACGGAGAAGCGCAATTGGGAGGGTACACGTTTGATCCAAGTGCGTGGAAATCCAACCTAATGACTAAATGCCATGGCAGGACAGATCAGGCCCTAAGCCTTGATCGGCAACTGGTCTAGGATCGAAGCTTTGCTGATCCGGCAGCTTGTCTTGTTGCAGATGTATTGGTGTTAGGTTACCTTTGGAGTAAACGGGGCAGGTCAATAGAGAGATCATGCTGCATAGGCAGTACATAATTTCTAAAATTCAGCCTGGGCTTAATGATTCCCGCAATGGATTGCAGTTATGTCTTCTTTTTTTTTCTTTTTTTCTAAAAAACAAACAAAAAAAACTATCGTTTATTAGAGCATCTTATGGCAACTTGACAGATTTGTGAAAAGTGAGGAAGTGCGCTACAATAAGAGAAGATAATTCGGCATGGCACATGTCGATAGTGCTCGCTACATGCCAGTAATAGGTGAGTTAATCGCACACATCTATAAGATTTCCCTCTAGCAAATATATACATCTTACAGTTGTTAGCTAGTCACGGCATCGCGTGTGTCACGCCATATTCTTCGTGTCTGTTTACTTTGCGTAGAGCGGGATGCGTAATACAGGGCGATCAAGAACGTCCGCATCGCTATATCATCATCATCATCATCAGTTACTGTCATCATCAGCAGTTACTGTCATCATCAACATCATCAATCATTATCAACATAATCATCAGCAGTTACTGTCAACATCATCATCATGAGTCACTGTCACCATCACTAGCATCATCATCATCATCATCATCATCACTATCATCATCATCATCATCATCATCATCATCATCAGTCATTATCATCATCATAAGTCACTATCATCATCATCATCTTCATCAATCACTATCATCATAATCATCAGTCATTATTATCATCATCAGTCACTATCATCATCACCAGAGCATTTTCTCATAATAAGAACCCGTAAAGTATTTTCTCCATATAACAACCCGTACGGCATTTTTTTTTGATGACAACCCTTACTATATTGTCTCATTACGACAATCGGTACAGCATTTTCTCCCTCTGCTGCCCTCTGTTTACTAGAGAATAAATAAGGCGGAAGGGAGAAAAAAATGAAATACTGAAATAAGGACGACGACGAAACACGAAAATAGAGTTAAAGGCGTTTACGAACGAAAGAATTGACGATATAACAGTGAAGTTAAAACACGCGAGATCACAGAACACACACAGAACATAATGATGTGCATGAAAAGACAGCGAAGATCATAACCACAGTTAGTTAGTCTTTCCTCTTGAGCCTAAGGCGGCGCATGGGGCAGAAATCATGGCTCTCCATGTCCGGCGGTTCGCTGCTACGTGTTGTAGATCCTGGATGTTCACTTGAATGAGCCTTCTCTAATGATGGTTCTACGCAGGGTCTCTCTTGATCTTCCCCGTTTTCTGTTCCCTACCGGTGGCCATATGAGGGCTCGGCAGGGGAGTCTTGTCTTGTCCCTTCTGAGTACATGGCCGATGTAGTTCCAACGGCGTTTTCTTATAAAATTGGATACAATGTCTTGCTTAGTCTCTTGTCTTATTTGCGTATTGGTTCTGAAATCTGTCCAGTGGAGGTTTAGAATTTTTATAAGATATTTGTTCTCAAAATTGTCTAATTTTTTTTTATCTAAAGCTACCATTGATTTCCAACTCTCACATCCATACGTTAGCACTGGAATCACACAAGAGTTGAAGATTTTAAGTTTCGTATATTTGCTGAGTGTCTTTGACTTCCAGATGTTTGACAGTTTATTGAAGGCACTAGATGCCAGTGCGATTCTAGATAATATTTCTGGCGTTGAGTCCCCTGTAGATGTCATTTTGCTTCCTAGGTATGTGAAGCTGTTGACTTTTTCAAGAACATGGTTGTTTAATTTGGTGTCGTCTGAACTGTTGGTAAGATCAATAGTTTTTGTTTTTGCAGTGTTAATTTGGAGACCAATTTGTCCTGAAACATTTTGGAAATGATTTATTTTCTCTTGGACATCTGGGTGTGTTGAACTTAAAAGCACTATGTCGTCGGCAAAGTCCAGGTCTTCAAGAATTTTGTCAACCCAATGGATACCCCTATTTGTGTTGTTTGTGCATTTCCGCATGACCCAATCGATAGCTATTCCAAAGAGCATCGGTTACAAGACACAACCCTGTTTCACTCCCGTTTCCACTGAGAACCAATCAGAGTTGCCTGATTATGTTCTCACGCAGCAACGTGTCTCCTTGTAGAAAGATTTTATGATGTTGATATATTTGGTAGGAAAACCATAGATGTTAAGTAGATTCCAAAGTGAAGGACGGTGGATACTGTCGAAGGCTTTTTGAAAATCGACAAAGGTGGTGATTAATTTCGACTGGAATTCTACAGTCTTCAATGATTATTCTAAGGATGAAAATGTGGTCTGTAATGACCGTTTTGGTCTGAAGCCAGCTTGTTCTTCTCTGAGCCTTTCATCTATAGACTTTAACCACAGACAAATGATTATACAATGAAGTAAAGAACGGAAGGGAAATGAAAGTTCAATGTTGTATGTAGCTAAAGAGGAATTAAAAAACGATGTGGAACATATAAAATGTCGACAGAAAGACAATGAACAATATAAAGTCAAATATCATAAAGAAACTCGACATAAATACAATGAACAATATAAAGTCAAATAATATAAAGAAACTCGACAGAAAGACAATGAACAATATACAGTCAAATATCATAAAGAAACTCCACAGAAATATAATGAACAAAGTCAAATATGATAAAGTCGACAGAAATAAAGTGAAAAATGTAAAGTCAAATATCACAAAGACGACAAAAAGACAATGAACAATATAAACTCCAATATCATAACCAAGCTGTCATAAGAATTGATAATGAAGTATGTCAATATACGCCTATTAAGAGAGGTGTGAGACAGGGATGTGTAATGTGTCCAGATCTTTATTCCCTGTACAGTGAAGATATTTTCAGAAATATAGAAGATACGGAAGAAATCAACACTGGGGGACTATGCATCAATGACATGGAATATGCAGATGATACGGTCTTGATTGCAGACAATGAACAGGACCTACAACATTTAGTAGATGCGGTTGTTGCACACAGTGAAAAACTAGGGTTAAAATTGAGTTGTAAGAAGACACAGATTATGGTCTTCACTGGGAAAAAGGAAATAACACAGTGTAATATTCAAGCAAATGAGCATATTCTTAAATAAGTCAATCGGTACAGTTATCTCGGAACAGTCATAACATTTGATTGGAGATGCCTTGAAGAAATTAGAACAAGAATTGCCATTGCGAAGATAGCCTTTTGCAAGATGAAAAACATACCGACTAATAAAAAGAAATCAATTAAAACGAGATAAATAGTGTTGAAGTGCTACATAGAACCGTTACTTTTTTATGGATGTGAAACATGGACAATGAGCAGACAAGCTGAAAAACATATGATGGCTGTGGAAATGTGGTTTCTGAGGAAAATGCAAAGAAAACCATGAACAGACAGAAAAACCAATGAACAAGTCCTTCAAGAAACAAATGAAGATCGTAAGCTGATTAGAGACATTAAACGTAGACAGTCAAAATTTTTTGGGGCATCTTATGAGAAGAAATTATTTGGAGAACTTGGTGACAACTGGCAAAATCGAAGGGAAGAGACCAAGGGAAAGACAGAGAAATAAATACCTGGATTGGCATGGCCACGTGGCAAGGTCGAGACAAAAACACATAGCTGATCAACGAGTCTGGTGATCGAGTGAGATGGAAAAACATGACCGCGCACGCTTTTCGGCATGGCATGATCATAAAGAAACTCAATAGAAAGACAATGAACAATATAAAGTCAACTATCATAAAGTCGACAGAAAGACAATGAACATTATAAAGTCAAATATCATAAAGTCGACAGAAAGACAATGAATATTATAAAGTCAAATATCATAAAGTCGACAGAAAGACAATGAACATTATAAAGTCAAATATCATAAAGTCGACAGAAAGACAATGAACATTATAAAGTCAAATATCATTTTTTTTTAAAAACCAGTTGTTGGTGGTGAGATGTAATCAGCTAGTTAGTTAGTTAGTTAGTCGACAGATCATCCTCGCTGCACATCGAACCATTCAGTCCATAAGTGCTCGGATCCCCTCCTCAGCAAATCCCGCAGCGTGTAGCGGCTAACGACGCCAGTTCTGTGTTGGTTTATCAATCTTCTTTGGCTTCCTGCGTAGTGTTCTTGTTTGGCCACACCTCTTTTAATTTGCTGCTCTAGCAGTCTGGCCATTGTTGTAGATTCGCAGTCATCACTTGGTTCTCGCAAAAGTCTCACATCACGTAGAGCATTCAGAATGTCAGCCTGGTCCATGGTGCGTCCGCCCTCCACAGTAGCCTCACCTGCGAGCTTGTCAGCCCGCTCATTTCCTTGTACTCCCGCATGCCCCGGCACGAAGATGAAACTAATCTTTGCCAGCCGAGACCGCTTCAGAGGCAGCAACCATTCTCTTCGGATCGACCCCTCCTCTATCCTCTTGATCATGTTCATTGAGTCGCTAAGGAAACAAGCCCTGGTGAATGTCTGTGTCTCGAGCCATGTTATTGCTTTACTTACTGCCATGACTTCCATGGTCAGGCTACTTGTGGTTTCAGTGAAAGCACCAGAGTCCTCCTTCACAATTCTCCCTCCGGCCCGAGCTGTAAAGGCCCATGAGCTTCTCACATGTCGGACGACCGACCCATCTGTGTAGATGACCGCGTCACCGTCTAGCGAATTCTCGAAAATCAACGCTTGTACTTCAGCCTCAACGGCAGCCGGATTTTCTTGTCTGCATTTTCTATCTAGTTGGATGCAAACTGAAAAGGATGTGCAGAAGTCTGTTGGCACTTGCACCCACTCCTCGCCAGGTTCTAAGTCCTCAAGTGAACACACCTGTTGAAGAATGTCTTCGGCTTGACCCATCCACGACCGTCCTCTTTTTAACCTGCTGCCCTTCACCTTCCTAATTTCACTATGCAGTGGATGTTGTGTGTTTGCGTTAATTCTGAGGTAGGCGCGTGCCCTGCAAACTTGTATTCTCTCTTCAATGGTTGGAAAATCAAGAAGGTAGCGCATCGCCCTGCATGCTGTATCTCTTGTACATCCAAGAATAATGCACATAGCTTCATTCTGTATCCTTTCCATCCTTTCTATCTGCTTATGGCTGAGAGTCAAGATTGCCATTGCATACTCCAAAACAGACATGACCAGCCCCTCGTACAGAAGACATAGATGGCGCTGCTCACAGTTTGCTGCCGCCATCACCCGCATCGCTGCCAAACCCCGCTTGGCCTTTGTTATCACCTGGTCTATGTGCACATTATAAGCAAGGCTTCGATCAAACCGTATCCCCAGGTAATTCATTGCCTGCGTTCTTTCCACCGTCTCTGAACACAGCATTACAGTTGGTGTTGGATTGTTGACAATATGATTATTCAACGAGAACCAAGTCACTGTTGCCTTTGTTGGGTTGACCATTGCCCCAGCTTCATCACACCAAGTACTTATGCGATTGAGTTCGGTTTGTAGTTCCCCAGCAACCTCCTCTCTATCCTTACCCTGACGATACACTAAAACATCATCGGCATATGACAATGTCCTGCCAGGTCCAGTGATCTGCTCACTGGTGATTCTCACTGTGTAGGCGTTGAACAGTACCGGAGATAATGGTGATCCCTGTGGTAGGCCAGGATATATTGTTGTTGGTTCCGAAGTCCAACTGCCACATCTAAAAACTACTTTCCGTTGGAAGAGGGCTGCAGCGATCCAACTAAGGAGGAATGGACTTACGTTTAGTTCCAGAAGCTGAAACATTAAAAAATCCAGTGGTACTCTGTTGTATGCGTCCTCAAGATCAATCGCTGCAGCAATGGTTTCAGTGCCTGAGTGGAAACCTTCATAGACATCCTGGGCAAAGACTGCTGCATTGGTCCAGGTTTCTCTTTTTGGACGGTACCCACCCAGGGTAAGTGGGAAAACACCTTGCCTCTCTAGTTGGCTTGATATTTTCCTGGCAATTACCTTCTCCAGCAGCTTGCCTATTGTATTCTGCATGGTTATAATTCGATATCCCTGAATTTTTTTGTGGTCTTTGTCAGGCTTCGGCAAGGGAATCAGATAGCTGTGTAACCATTCCTCCTTGATGCTAGCACTCCCTATACTGTTGTTGTACATGTCTGCTAGTTTCTCTAGCTCATTGTCGGTACACCTATTTATGTCGTCGTATCTTATGCCATCAGGACCTGGAGCACTGTTTTTTGATCGTCGAAGCACAGCCTTGATTTCTTTCACTGTCACTGTGTCTTCATCCGAAGTGTTCTGGGCCTTGCATCTGTCTGAGGTGACCTCCTTGGTCAGATTTCGACCTCCCATGTCTGTCTGGTTGCTCTGCTCAAGGTAGCGTTCAAAGAGGGCTTTGCCCTTGTCCTCGTCAGTCCTCTGCCAGATGAGGTCAGCACCTTGGAAGTCAGAAATGCTCTTATTCTTGACTACACCACTCATGCTTTTATGTAGTCGCCAGAACAATTTCAGTGACTTGTCTGTGCTTACCCTTTGACACACCTCTGCCCATTTTTCCCTTTTAACCACCGTGACCAGTTTTTTGAAATAGCTTACTTTTGTGTGCATCTCTCTTTCTAAGTGCAAGCAGGGACTAGGATGACCAGCTCTGTTCTTCTTGGCATTTTGCCATCTCCTTACAGCACTACGCTTATCCACCCAAGCCTTATCCACCTCGAAACTCCACCACGGTGGCTGCTCCCAGCTTTTTTTCCTGCCCTGAAACGTTCTGCGCTTGTCACGTCTTATTTTACTCACCACATCTTGCCCTGTACTGTCATACTGGAACGTCTTTACCTTTAGCTTGTGCTGCCTGGTTCTGCCTTTCTCCACCAATATGCTGCAAGGGTGGTGGTCGCTGCCATGGTGTCCTAGGACACCCCATCTACACACTGTAGTGAGTAAAGGTGAAACTAGCGCCAGATCAATAGCACTGTCCTCATCGCCTGGACGGCTTGCTGTCCTGGTGACACAGCCACTGTTGATACAAACCAGGTCGATGGTTTCCAGTGCAGTCTCGAGCTCCTCCCCTTGTGTATTGGAGGAAGTGTTTCCCCATGATCTGCCTTTAGCGTTGAAGTCACCACAGAAAATAACATTCCTCTCGTGGCCTAATATGCCACTTAAGCACTGCCACTTCTGTGCGTCCACACTCGCATTGCGGGCATAAACATTAACCAACACGAATGGTATACTGGAATGAACTCTCAACGCCTGTATTTGTATATCGTCACTGTCCCAACTGGACATGTCTAGCTCTGACGCCACCATGCTGTCGCGAACGAGAATCGCCGTTCCCAGATGTCGTCTGTTGTAGAAACATTTGAAGCCGGCAATTCGGAGTGGCTGATCGCCCAGTCTCGTCTCCTGGAGTGCTACATTGTCGTTCCTGTAAACTAGGGTTTCTAAAATAGAGCCCCGTTGTTTTACACTGGCACAGTTCCAATATAGAATACGGATGTTCCTGAGTCCTAGACGGTGACACTTGAGTCTAAAACGCCTCAAACCACCGCGCTTACCTTGTTTCTTCCTCCCTGCGCGGCTACCACGCCGCTTCGTTATGTTGACTGCTGAACCCTCGGAAAACACACGTTGTTCCGCCATGTTGAAAAAACGTAAACACAGACTGCTGAGAACCACACACGCTGCTGAAAATTCACTCAAGGAAGGCTTCGCTCGATGCACGAACTCCGTAGCACCCGCGCAGATCTTGAGTATAAACTCCTGGTTTTACATCCTGGCACACCAATTACACGCAAGAGATGAATAAATCCATCCCCTACGCGAAAAAGTTAACGAACACAAAACAACACGACCGTCCGTCGCCATCTTGAAACCGGACTGGCGAGATGTAATCAGCATGTGGTGCTAGCCTGGTGTGTGTGTGTATAGACCGGGTGACACTCAGGGTGATATGGTCAATACCACACCGTCCGCCTGACTTCCCAAGCCATTTTCTAGAACCCGTTATAGGTTGAATCCACTTGTAATTACTTGTCATTAAAATAAAATGTACCGTTGATATTAGAACCCATCTCAACCGGGTGGCAGTCAAGCACGCTAGGAACTGCACTACAGTGGCTACCTTGCTAGCGACTGCACTACCGCGGCTACCATGTTAGTGACTGTGCTACCCAGGCTACCATGCTAGCTACTGTGTTGCCGCGGCTACCATGTTAGCTACTGTACTACCCAGGCTACCGTGCTAGCGACTGCGCTACCGCGGCTACCATGTTAGTGACTGTGCTACCCAGGCTACCATGCTAGCGACTGCGCTACCGCGGCTACCATGTTAGTGACTGTGCTACCCAGGCTACCATGCTAGCGACTGCGCTACCACAATACCATACTAGCGACTGCGCTACCGCGGCTACCATCTTAGTGACTGTGCTACCAAGGCTACCATGCTAGCGACTGTACTACCTCGGCTACCATGCTAGAGACTGCGCTACCACAATACCATACTAGCGACTGCGCTACCGCGGCTACCAGAGAAGAATAAATTGATAGACACAGGGCAGCTTCTTCCATATCAGGATCGCTATAACTAATATGATAACTGACAGTTGGTGGACATGATGTAAACAACCCCGCTTTCGACTGGTGACATGGTTGTGGTTGTTAAGTGACAACAAAGGACTTAATGTGAATAACAGAAAAGCAGATGTAATAGTAATTATAATGGAAACATATCTATTCAAACACAGCATTAAAATAATGAAACCAGTCTGAAACAAGTCAATGTATTTAAGTATTTGGGCACTTTAACAAAAGCAGGTGGAAGATTGTTTTCTTTGCGCTCGCTCGCTTTGAATTCAAGTGTAGTCCATACAGACTACTTCTCGTAGCACTGGATTGAATTGTGCGCGTGGATTAGCTTTCCCTTTTAAGAGTGTTCCTCGCCACCAGGCGAACACACTCCGACTTCAGAGGTACTTGTAATTAACGTCCCCAAGTCAAGGACAATGATAGGTCAACGTTTTAGTCCAACTATCCGATGTAGGGGTTGAACTGCTTACCTCGTCATCAGCACACCGGATGTTTAAGAACACGCGTTCTTATCCATTCAGCCATGCTGACCTACGGTGAAAGATGTGCTAAGGAAGTGAAATGTAAAATAGTAAAAGCATCATTTCACTCGAAGGAGAATATTCTCTGCAATTTCTCCTTGTTGATCGACGTGAGGAAAAGATTTCTGAACTAATAAAGTGCTTTGGGATGATAAATCACCTTAAGCGACCTCCCGTATCTGCCATTAGCTTATATATCTCCGAAATGTGGTCATTCCATTATAATACAACAAGTCTGCTATCACACTAACAACTTTTAGGCGATTAATTTGACACAACCAACTTCCCATTTTCCGTCCTTCATGTTTGTGTGGTGCAGAATCTGTTAACAATGTATTGCGCCAATGATGATATACGAACGCGAATCATGGATAATTAGCAGGCAAGTGCGGAATTATGTGGAAGCTGTGCAGATGTGGTTTTATATACGTGTGGTGAGGACACCAGAGGCGGATAGAAAGAGTAATGAAGATATCTTTCGGAGGGGGGGGGGGGGATTCTCCACCGGTTGAGAACCACAGTGCTAGAGAGTTTAACATCATTGCACGGAGGAACGTGGGTATCAGAAATAATTCATCCATTCATTCAGTAGCATGTCCTTTTCAGAAACTCGCGCTAACAACCTTCCGGAAAACTTCTTGATCATAAGCAAGATTTCCTGCGTCCGATACACCCATCTGGAGATCATCCGCCACATCCTGGACTCATCTTCTCTTTGGCATTCTTCTTCCTATCTTCCTGGGCATATACCCCTCCATTATTTTCAGAAATATAGGCAGCACAATAGAGAGAAAGCTAGGAACAGACATGATCACCAGCGCCACGCGGCATGGACGATGACAAGAAGGTAGCTAAGAAAGACTGCTATTACCGGTAACAAATGCATAGTGTACCTACAATCACTCCAGATCTAATTCACGTGAGAGCTCCCTCCCCACGCGAGACTACCAATTGCATTGCTGTCTGGTAATTAGGAAATGACATGGAATTCCGCAACATCGTTAGCGGAACTGCATGGCTGACAGAGCGTGTTCAAAGGACAATGCTATTTCTGCCTGCAATTGTTTGCTCCAAAGGAACCGTGCGGAAGGTAAAAGGTGTGCTGTAAAATGTATTGCATGTATCCGTGTGGGCGTTTGTGAATGTGTTTGTGTGTATTTTAACACAGAAGCCACAAACAATATATTTCACAATGTATTTCCTGGAATATGTCGCTTCATCTCCACGGATTATACTACACAGTTATATATCATATGAAGTGATTGGATGTATGATAGTTTGGCTGAAATGTGTTTACCATCATCATACTTGTCTGAAGATTGAGAACCCGTATGTGGAAAGGATGAGATTGCGGGGAATTGGTAGGGGTTCTGGTAGAATCTCAAAACTGAGAGGGAAGACCAGGAGAACTTTCAATCAGATAGCGGTGGGAACGATTAGTAGTGTGACTCTTCGCTGGATGTTGAACAAGGGGACGGAGCGCACATGGGAATATCCTGAGTGCAGTGATGCCGGGTATTAGCTCAACTCAATTCAACAACTCATACTTGTCTGAAGAGTATAGGGGGACAGGGGGAGGGGCGGACTTTGCTTACAACGAGCCGCGGCCACCAGGATGCCGATATGGCAGCGGCCTTCAGATCGGAGAGAACCAGACACATTGTCAGTGCATCAACTAATTGGAAAATGATGCTGGCATCGTCTAACATAAGCCAGATGCCAACCATATCATAAGCCAGATGTCCCGCATATCATAAGCCAGGTGCCATGCCTATCCTAAGCCAGATGTCCTGCCTATCATAAGCCAGATACCCCGACTGTCATAAGCCAAATTCCATATCTATCATAAGCTAGATGCCATGCCTATCATAATCTAGATGCCATACTTATAGTACGTCAGATGCCATACCTATCATCAGCCAGATGTCCCGCCTTTCATAAGCCAGATACCCCGCCTATCATAATCCAAATCACATATCTATCATAAGCCGGATGCCATGCGTATCATACACCTGATGTCCTGCCTATCTTAAGCCAGATGTCCCGCCTATCGTTACCCAAATTCCATATCTATCATAAGCCAGATGCCATGCCTATCGTATGCTAGATGCCCCGTCTATCATAAGCCAGATGCCCTACCTATAATAAACCAGATGCCATACCTATCATACATCAAATATCATACCTATCATAAGCCGGATGCTATACCTATCATAAGCCAGATATTCTGTCTATCATAAGCCATATGCCATACTTATCATAAGCCAGATACCATACCTACCATAAGCCGGATGTCATACCTATCATAAGCCAGATGCCATACCTATCATAAGCCAGATGCCATACCTATCATAAGCCAGATACCGCGCCTATCATAAGCCAGATGCATGCCTATCATAAGCAAGATGCCCTGCCTATGTTGGTGTCATGTGTAAATTATCTATCTATCTTGCGGTCTCCCTCTTCTCCACTTACAACCACACCTCCTCTCTAGTTATCTTGTCGAGACATCCGTGTCTCTTTACATAACCGCAATATGTCATTGTCCTCGATGTTATTTGTCTTAATAACCAGCCTTCTTTAATATTGAGTTTTAGAAGGTCAGATATGTTTGTTCTCTTTTACCCCCGATGGAAATGATCAAATCAGTCAGAAAGCCACCAAAACCTGCTCAAGACGACTACCTCGTTATGGACAGAGCAGAACAAGTCATTATTCTGCGCCTCAGAACAAGACACAATAGATTACGCAACCACATATATATACACAATTCAAGATTGGTGAATCAGCCATGTGCACACGTGGATTAGCATCGCAGACAGCAGAGCACATATTCCAAGACTGCGCAAAATACAACATATCTAGGCAAACCTTCTGGCCTAGATAGACGACAATGGAAGATAAACTCCATGGACAGCTGATTGAACTAAAAAAGACAGTTAAATCTATACAAGAGACAACATTGCAATTATAGACATATTTTAAGCGAACGAAAGAAGAAGACACCCAATGAACTTTAACACCCCAGTGTAATGCGTTCCAGAAAAGATAGACATATATGTTTCTTCATCAGATGTGTTAAATGTCCAAGGATCTCTCTCATATCTTGCAACATGAAAATCTACAAGCTGTCAGTACTCTGACGTTGTTTTTGTCTGTTCCAGTACGCATAGATCTTGATTGCTTTAGTTGTAATTTTTGTCATTTTAATTTCCGCCGTCATTCATTCATTCATTCAGTAGCATGTCCTTTGCAGAACCTCGCTTCCATAACAACCTTACGGAAAACCTTTCGATCATAAGCAAGATGTCCCGCGTCTGATACACCCTCATATTTCTATCATTCTTCAACACGGAACGTAGATTTTCAAAACTCTTAGTCATGAACAGATCTACAGAGGACTTGATTTTGGTTGGTTGAAGATGTTTAAAGATGTATGTGTCATTGGGAGATGCAAACAGAAGACGAAGAAGATGAAGAAGCAGGAGAAGAAGAATAAATGAAGAAGTAAAGCACCCTCAGATTTATACTACCGTCCTTTCCTCACTATGTAATAAATACACGTAAATGTATTCACCCTGTTGAGAAAACGTTAGTTCTGCAGTTATATATGTACTACTTGTGAATGTCATAACAAGTCCGGAACTTACAGTAGAAACGCTTGTCTCGCTACAAGTGAGAAGTTGTATGAAGGCGGGATGAAATCGTGTAGGTCATTTTTTTCAGTGGTTACCGTGCATCGGCCCAGAGACGAGTGACATACGAGCTTATTTGTCTGGACACACTGGAAGAAATCCAACACAACAATTGTCCAGACACCCTGGAAGAAATCCAGCACAACAATTGTCCAAACACCCTGGAAGAAGTCCAACACAATAAGCCAGAGCCGGCCGGGAGAAAATGCTAGCGATATGTCATTATCGACAGAAGGAAGCAGTCAACACTGAATAGCTATATCATGCGTGGAACAACACGGAATTATATTCTTACAACTCGGATTAATGGAAGCAGACAGTAGCAATGGTAACAGACACAGCGAATGGAAAGGTCAATAAACAAACAAGGCTTTCGGCAATTTAGTGGTAATAATTGCTAGACGACAGAACGTACATTGATACAGGCATTGATATTGCACATTGGGAGCAAGTCGCCACTGAACGTGTTGCATGGAGGGCAAAGATTAGAAATTGAATAAAGGCAAACGAGAATATGATTGTAGGTAGGTCAAACATAGAGCGTATGAGACGAAGATGGTGTATAATGGTGGAAATGACCATGTGTTCACATGCATCCATTGTTTACTTCTCTCAGCCACATGGCATGGTCGAGATAAGAACACAGAACTGATCCACGACACTGGTGATCCAGTGAGATGGCGAAACATGACCGCCCACGCTTATCGGTATGGCACATTGTGATGATGATAGTGGACGAACATTTACAACGCGAACTGGTCTGATCAGTCACATTCACTACCGCCATTGGTTGTAGTTATTGTGTCTTCTGGAAGTATATACAACGTCACAAACTATCGTCTGTCAAGACGGCAAGGTGCCAGTGAGAACGTACGTAAAGTAAACGAGTACAGAACCCATTTTCACACCAGGAGTTATACTGGTTATATGGTGATACATCCATACTTTTATAATGGAAATGATACAGATATATATGATGAAGATACATTGTCAGAAATTAACTCACAAAGAGAACTGGTAACCCTCATGAGAAGAAGACAGTCTGCTTTCTTTGGCACATCTTGAGAAAGGTAAAGCTGGAGTAACACGGGATATCAGGACTGTTTGAGGGGAAGAGAGTCAGAGGTGACAGAGAGAGGAGATGCTGGACACTTTGACAACATGGCATGGAAGATCGTGGATATCAGAACTGGCGACACACGAGACAAGGCTGTGAACACCAACGCCTCATAGTACGGGCTATAAGAAGAAGTGGATATAAGGGGGCCAACAGGGCAAGTTGGCCAGACTTTATTTGCATATGATAGGCGAACCATTAAACTTGATATCCGCCTGCATATGCTGTACAAGACATTGTGAAGGATCTGGTGAAATCAGCACACAAGTCGAGACACACCTGACTGCAACAGAAGTTTGGTTCATGAGGAACACGGAAAGAATACCACGAGTTGAAAGCAGAACGACTGAAGCTGTCCTCCGTAACCGTAAGTTAATTACATAAGTTTGATGTAGTAAAATTTGACTAAAATTGTTGGCCAAGTTGTAAGGAGAAATACATGTAAAAACTGCGAGATGAGATGCTTGAGAAGAGCTGTTAACTACCCAAGACCGAATAAGAAATGATGTTATCAGACAGAAAGTGGGATCAATACCTTGTGTCACAAATTCTGAAAGACAGAAGATAAAATGATGCGGCCATCTCGTTAGAATGCTACACTAACTACCAGCACTGGCGCTACATCAAAGAAGATCTGACAGGAGAGAAAGAGGACGCCCGAGAATAGAATGGATTGATGACATCAAAGACATTGTATAATCACGTGGAATGACATTATCCAATCTACCCATCGGGCGTTGGAACGTTAACAATTCCTTCCCATTACTTGACGGCAAAAGTGAAAGATTATGATAATGAGTGGCAACATTTGTAAAAACTGAGCAAGAAGAATAACGAGAAGTATCTGGATGACTTGGCCACAGAGAACAACTGCGTCAAGAACAAAGATCTAATCCGTGATTCTGATGACCGTGTGAAACTGCCAGCTATAATCACCAACGCTTAACAACATGGCACATAACAATGATGCTGATGACCGTGTGAAACTGCCAGCTATAATCACCAACGCTTAACAACATGGCACATAACAATGATGCTGATGACCGTGCAAAACTGCCAGCTATAATCACCAACGCTTAACAACATAGCACATAACAATGATGCTGATGACCGTGTGAAACTGCCAGCTATAATCACCAACGCTTAACCACATGGCACATAACAATGATGCTGATGACCGTGCAAAACTGCCAGCTATAATCACCAACGCTTAACAACATGGCACATAACAATGATGCTGATGACCGTGTGAAACTGCCAGCTATAATCACCAACGCTTAACCACATGGCACATAACAATGATGCTGATGACCGAGTGAAACTGCCAGCTATAATCACCAACGCTTAACAACATGGCACATAACAATGATGCTGATGACCGTGTGAAACTGCCAGCTATAATCACCAACGCTTAACAACATGGCACATAACAATGATGCTGATGACCGTGTGAAACTGCCAGCTATAATCACCAACGCTTAACAACATGGCATATAACATTGATGCTGATGACCGTGTGAAACTGCCAGCTATAATCACCAACGCTTAACAACATGGCACATAACAATGATGCTGATGACCGTGTGAAATTGCCAGCTAAAATCACCAACGCCTAACATCATGGCACATAACAATGATGCTGATGACCGTGTGAAATTGCCAGCTATAATCACCAACGCTTAACAACATGGCACATAACAATGATGCTGATGACCGTGTGAAACTGCCAGCTATAATCACCAACGCTTAACAACATGGCACATAACATTGATGCTGATGACCGTGTGAAATTGCCAGCTATAATCACCAACGCTTAACAACATGGCACATAACAATGATGCTGATGACCGTGTGAAATTGCCAGCTAAAATCACCAACGCCTAACATCATGGCACATAACAATGATGCTGATGACCGTGTGAAATTGCCAGCTAAAATCACAACACTTAACAACACGGCACATAACAGTGATTCTGATGACCGTGTGAAATTACCAGCTATAATCACCAACGCTTAACAACATGACACATAACAATGATGCTGATGACCGTGTGAAATTGCCAGCTATAATCACCAACGCTTAACAACATGGCACATAACATTGATGCTGATGACCGTGTGAAATTGCCAGCTAAAATCACCAACGCCTAACAGCATGGCACATAACAATGATGCTGATGACCGTGTGAAATTGCCAGCTAAAATCACCAACGCTTAACAACATGGCACATAACCTTTTGTGAAAACATGGGGGAAAAAACAATCAAATTCAGCGGTTCTCGAAAAACTGGGAATGAAAATGTTGATGAAATAAATAAAGTAACAAAAGATAATAACATATTTAAAGTTTAAAGACATACCACCCTTATTAAAAACCATAAGCGTGCAATAGGTAGACAACGATACAAGTGGGAAGATAACATCAAGAGATGGACGCACCTCAGTCCGACAGAATGTACAATCAGGAGGAGAGACCGTCAGTACTGGAGATCCAATACAGCCAACCTTCATGCTGGAGACAGCATCAGATTTATTTATTTGTCAAAGTCACTTTCTCATGTTCTCTTGATGAAACCAACAGCCTTTCGCTGGCATCTCATTTCTCATACCTGCATTTTTCTCTCTGTCTCAGTGGCTGGCCCAGATCGGCACCAGTAACATACGACTGTGTATGCACATACTAGTTGACGATTGTCGTGTGGTTCCCACGTCGAGACTGAGCTGGTGAAGTAACCGTGTTTACTGTCATGCTTCTGTGCAGGTATTCTTGTTCAACAGTTAATAGTTGGTTGCATATCCTTGACAGGAGTAGCAGTCAACTTCAGCAATTAGTTAGTTAGTTAGTTAGTTAGTTAGTTAGTTAGTTAGTTAGTCGCGGTTCCAACTTCACAGCAACGGGTCGTCCCCATTATGCTCCGTTCCTGTGCCAGTGAATATCACACAAGATGCTTCCCACTGCCCAGTGTGAAAAGTGGAAAAGACAGGAGTCTCGATAGCCTGCACAGATACACTGTGCATAATGTCGCCGCCAGAATGTCAACACAATAGTCCCCCGCGAAACATCCAGTTAATCTCTGATGGAATCGGTAGTCATTTCCCCATCTGGATGTTTCCTAGATGTTCACCCACACAGTACACGAAAATACAGTTCATTGTCGATGGCAGTGGCAGTTAACCAGAAGCATAGCAACCAAGCATTTCTGTATAAGCCAAACACCGGTCTACTCTGGGACATAGCCAGCTGCCAATGCTCCGAACATGCAGTCACATTCCAAAAAACCTCGGGCAGATTCAGAAGCATTTCACACGAAACTCACAGCTCACAGTGTCGCGCCACACACTTCAGCATTTGTTGGCTGTTTGTGATTTCTTAAACAGTTAACGTTCAGTAGTTTGCTATTGCTTTCTGAACAACCGGCACTCATACCATTTTCATAAAAGATCAACGCAAGGTGGTCTGCTGCCAAATCGCCCGCATCTGTATTTCAAATGCAGTATGCGGGACTACGAACTGCTCCCCTACCTTCACCACGGAGCCCCGCAGACATTCTTGTATCGTGTTTACAACTTGTTTCCATGTTGTCACCCACCGCGAACATACTTTACAATACTTAAATTCTAGAGACTGTTGCTGGTGGTGTTATGTATTTTAATATCCAGTTAGCTATGCGACCTAATGTCTTCACAATATGTATCTGTGACGTGTTGGGGTGAGTGAGTTGAGTTGAGTCACAATAGGTATATGTGATGTGTTGGGCTGAGTGAGTTGAGTTAATTATCGACATTACAGAATTCGGGAGAATCCCATACTTTTTGCGCCCTCTTCAATAGCCAGCGAATAGTTCCAGTACCAATGGTAGCAGTAGCAGTCCGATTGTGTGTCTGTGTGGCGTTTCCTCGGAGTCCTGAGTGTCGGCCTGATCCTCTGGTTACTCACCGCAGCATTCTCTCCAAGGTGTGATGATATACCCGTTCTTCTGCACTATACACACGATTCCAAAGGACCCTGACCACGTCTGCTATACCATGCACCAATACCCCACCAAGGGGTACAGACCCAGCCAGTCTGTCCGCCTGCTCATTTCCTACCACACCAGCATGTCCTGGGTATTGATTTCTAGTGATCAGGATGCAGACCACATCTACTCATCCTTTTTCATTAGTCCGACAGTTGATTGAGACATATAACTACCGCATTGTTAACAATTAACACCTGCATTACAGGGAAATCTAGATGATTTTAATGGAGGGCTAGGAAAGGAGACTCAAACACGCTAGATGTAGTCGGATGACCGGGCCGCTGGTCTCATAAAACACGGTGCAGCGCACAAGTGTAATCAGGCCGAACAAATTGTCTGATCTGGGTGCGGGTGAAGGTACACAGTGGGTTGTTGAACTAGTCGGTCCACTGAAGCAGCAGAATTTACTGCTGGCAGCACACGACCCCATTGCATCTAATTGTGGGGGAATGGCATGTGTCTGGAATTAAATGATATACGTGGAGGTCCCACTGGAGACGAAGACCAAGCAGCGGAGGAGGAGGAGAAGGAGGAGGAGAAGAAGGAGACGAAGAAGAAGAAGAAAAAGAAGAAATAGATTCTGTTATGCCTATGAAATATGTTTATGGTTATGTTGCGAGTGAAATAATTGATGAACGAATGAAATGATCGATGTGCGAGTGACATGACTGAGTGAACGAAATGAGTGAGGGGGTTAAATGACTGATGAGCTATTTAAATGATTGATGAGGGCGTTAAATGATTGCTGGGCTAGTTAAGTTATTGATGGGGGAGTTTAATGTTTAATGGGCGAGTGAAAAATAATTAATGAGGGAGTTTAATAATTGATGAGTGAGTTAAATGTTTCATGAAAGAGTTAAATAATTGATGAGCCTTTAAATTGATTGATGAGTGAGTTAAATAATAGATGAGCCAGTTAAATAAGCTCATGCCGTTTTTATGTGTTCCTCTTCACCACGGGATATTCTCTGATAGTCTGCAAACAATTTCTCGTTTGGGTCAGTCATCTAGATTTCCTTCGTCATGTAAGCGAGTGATATATGTCGTGTGTTTCTGAGTGAGTGATTTGTGTTGTGTTTCTTTGTAAGTGAATTAACTATGTCGTGTATTTCTATGTGAGTGATCTATGTCTAATGTTTCTAGGTGAGTGAGTGATCTGTGTTGTGTTTCTATCTAAGTGAATTATCTATATCATGTGTTTTTATGTGAGTGAGTGAGGGACCTATGTCAAGTGTTTCAATGTGAGTGAGTGATTGATCAATGTCAACTGATTTATGTGAGTGGGTGATATATGTCGAGTGTTTCTATGTGAGTGAGTGAGTGATATATGTCGTGTGTTTCTGTCTGCGGCTGTTTCAGTTGTCATGATATCGTTGAAGCCTAGTCCAATGGCAGATATGTCCTTTGTTGTAGAAACTGTTAGGCCTTTACATATTCTAGCCTAGAGGCCGGGAACACTCAGCTTACGGGCGGTATACGGCCCGTGAAATCAACTGTTCCGACCCGGCCAAGACAACTGCACGCGGGACTCGAACTTCAATAAATCTAAGCACTTTTTAAACAACCATTAGTAAATCTAACAGCAACATCATTCTTCTCATCTCATCTCATCATGTTTCTCTTGCACCTTGCAGTGTCGAGGTGAAGTATAAGCAGCGGGAGAGTGCCCGCTTATGGGCTTCATGTATCGATATTCCATGAACTCTGCTTTTCCCTGCGTCCATCGTTTACGTGGTCGGCCTCTTCCTCTGCGTCCCTCTGGTCTGTACATCATTGCTTGTTGTGGTATACTGTTAGTTGGTAACCCACCTGCATGGCCAAACCATTTGACTTGCTGCCTTCTAATAAAATCTAGTGCAGCTATAACACCCACTTTTTATGTATCAATATTAAACAAATTGCATGTCCTTTGCAGTTGAGTTAGACTAAGAACCGACATCACTGCACCCTGGACATTCCCATACGCTCTTCGTCTCGTCGTTCAACAGCCAGCGAATAGTCACGCTACTAATCGTTCTCACCGCTATCTGATTGACAGTTCTCTTTGTCTTTCCTTTCATTTTTGAGATTCTTCCAGAACCCCTGTCGATTCCCCGCAATCGCATTCTTTGCACATACGGGTTCTCAATCTGTTCCCCTACCATCTCCACCTGGTCCCACAGGCGCACGACCACCTCGCCCTTATCCATAAGTAATCTACCACCAAGAGGTGCATTCCCAACCAGCTTATCAGCCTGTTTATTCCCCCGCACTCCCAAATGCCCTATGCAGAACGTTGCAATCAACCACTGGTTGATTGATTAGAACATTATCAGTTAAATAGTTTGCCATTGCTCTGTGAATGGACTAAGTCCATTCAACTGACCAGTGTATAAATTAACTCCCTACCACGCCATCAGCGCAAGGAAGTTTAAACGCGAGTGGATTAATCTTCGTGGTCACGCTGACTTACATGGCAGAATAATACGTGCACGCATAAAAATATATGTGAATTGAGAAATCAATATTATATGTTTTATGCATGTGAAGCGTGGTCAATGAGAAGACAAGCTGAAAAACATCTAATGGCCGTGGAAATGTGGTTTCTGATTAAACTGCAAAGAATTTCGTGGACAGATAGAAAAACCAATGATAAGCCCTACAAGAATCAAAAGAAAACAGTAGATGGATTAGAGAAATTCGACTTAGAAATTCAAAACTTTTCCCCGTAGTGTATGTTCTATTAGATAATTCAAATTACCGTGTGGATGTGAGTGTTGTACATTTTAGCGAGAAGGATATATCTTATTTCGTTAGTGTATGTTGTGTGATTTCTGCAGTATGTTTTTGACGAGATGAAGCGACATATGCAGACAATAAATCGTGCAATCTGTTATTTGTGTCTTCGTTGTTCAAACTCAACTTAGTCAAGTATTTTTGGGCACATTATGAGAAAAATAAAACCTCGAAAAATTAGTGACAACTGGCAAAATTGATTGCTAAAGAGCAAGGGGTAGAGAAATAACTGGATGGCTTAGCGGCATGAGAGAATCGGGACAAGAAAACTCCGGATCCAAGACTGTAGTGCAGAGGTTCTCAACCGGTTGGGAATTTCCCCCCCCCCCCCCCGCCCAGGGGGGAATTTAAGGGTTTCCAGGGGGGAATGAAGATCATTTCAAGATCGCGTTAATACAAGAACCGATTACCGATTACTTGATATTGATTTTCCCTTCATTCTTTACAGTTATGCACGTCTCATCCTTCTAAAATTCATTTTATAAAGTAAGTAGACCCACAAATCACGTTTTATGTGGATGTCTAGACCTGTTTTAACATATTTATCTTCCATTTTTACGTATACTGTGTAGGGGTGGGGGGATTTTTAGGTAGGAAATATGAAAAGGGGGGGGGGGGGATGACGTTCTGAAAATATAGTGAAGGGGGGCACGGGCCAAATTTTTTATAGGAAGGGGGGGGGGGTGACGTTCTTAAAATATGGTGAAGGGGGGCACGGGCTAAAAAAAGGTTGAGAACCACTGCTCTAGTGATTGTGTGGGATGGCGAACCATGTTAGCCCGCGCTTATAAGCATGACACATGATGGTGATTATTTTAACCAAATCTGATTTGTTATTTAAGGATTCTGAATCTCTCAGTTATGTCATGTTTTTATATGTTGTGAGGTTATATTTATTTATATCCACGTTTCCTTCTGATATGTGAGCCCTGTTAAACAATTTATATGCTGATGAATGTTTATTTAATAACTTGGCAGAGAAATTTAATCTAAGCTCATGTGTTGTAACATGTATCGGCAGTTTCGTCTTCTCCTTCCTTCTCGTTCAGATGTCAATATGATTTGGGTTGAGTCGAGTCAAAGAACCAGCATCACTGCACTCGGGGCATTCCTATAAGCACTCAGTCCTCATCTTCAACAGCCAGCGAAAAGTTTTAATACTAATGGCACCCATTGCAATATGTCCGTCTCCATTTACCTTAAAAACGCCGCTTAAAAGTCGACGGGGTCGACTTCATTGCATCGGGTTTTATCCCATATGGCTCTGTCTATTTCCGCAGCGAACTGCCGAAAGTGTCGCACAAAACACGAACTCTGTTCCTCCAGCGACAACCCCAGGAGTCTCAGAAAAAAATGCACTCGTGAACCCAAGGATGCAGCCCGGAATCGAACCCACAACCTTCGGAGTCCGAGTCAGACAGCTAGCTTTACCTCTGAGCATCACATCACCCCTTAATGATGCGGCACCTGCTTGTTCATTTCCAGCCACACCAGTGTCCTGGAGAAAAGTTCCAGCTAATACTCCCAACCCGCGACCTCTGAATGGATGCATGCCATTCAGCAGAAGAATGCCAATCTTCACCTTCGCCAGCATGCTTTGTTAATAAGTCACAATCACAACATGCGTGTTCTCCAACCAGTGGAAATCTGCAGTAACCGCCTCCACCTCCATTTTCAGACTTGAGGTTGTGGTGTCATATGCCAAGCTCTCCTTTACTAAACATTGACCATTAGCTTTTGCTATGAATCCGCAGACACTTTATTTTTGCCTCTTAACACAGAGCCATCAGTATAGGTAATCACATCACCAGGACGAGAGTAATCCCTAATTAATTGCGGAATTTCTACTTCCGTAGCACCTGCTGGCCACTCCCTACGACTCACGTCCCAATATGATTATAATCTCACACGTCTGAATTTATAATCGGCACTCTGACCCACACAATATATATAAATGCAGAGAAAGCAGCATCAACTCAATCTTGTTGACATTCCCATAGAGATTGATCTCAAATGGTGCGGGTATCGACCAAAATATCTTATACTTTTCTCTGTTCTGCATATGTTGGATACTCTTGCAAACGAATGTTTAGCTGTCATTTTATCAGTTTCACATTTATATTCATCAATATCTTCTATCTTTAATTTATCAACTATGTGGTATTTCAGCATTAATGGGTCTTAATGCTTCTGTCTGTGTTTAAAATCTCCCCAAGTGATTCTGTTAGATTCAATGCAAACACACTGTGTTTTATCCATTAGGAAACTGTGATCTGTCCCCGTAATTCTGTTTATTATCTTGTGATATATTTGTCTGTCCTCCATGTTGCGAGTAAACTCGTTGGTGTAATAGTTACACTGATTACTTCAACAGAGTGACCGAACGAGGGTTCTTTACCCGCCGTTTGCTATGGGAGGGAAAGACTGTTAGTTAGTTAGTTAGTTAGTTAGGTAGGTAGTTAGTTAGTTAGTTAGTTAGTTAGTTTGGTAGGTAGGTAGGTAGTTAGTTAGTTAGTTAGTTAGTTAGTTAGTTAGTTAGGTAGGTAGGTAGGTAGTTAGTTAGTTAGGTAGGTAGGTAGGTAGGTAGTTACTTAGTTAGTTAGTTAGTTAGTTAGTTAGTTAGTTAGATAGGTAGGTAGGTAGGTAGTTAGTTAGTTAGTTAGGTAGTTAGTTAGTTAGTTAGTTAGTTAGTTAGTTAGTTAGTTAGTTAGTTAGCTAGCTAGTTAGTTAGTTAGTTAGTTGGTTGGTTGGTTGGTTGGTTGGTTGGTTGGTTGGTTGGTTATTTAGTTAGTTAGTTAGTTAGTTCTACCTCATTGCACATCGAACCATTCAGTCCATAAGTGCTCGGATCCCCTCCTCAGCAAATCCCGCAGCGTGTAGCGGCTAACGACACCAACTCTGTGTTGGTTTTCGACACCAATTCTATGTTGGTTTATCAATCTTCTTTGGCTTCCTGTGTAGTGTTCTTGTTTGGCCACCCCTCTTTTAATTTGTTGTTCTCGCAGTCTGGCCATGGTTGTAGATTCACAGTCATCACTTGGTTCTCGCAAAAGTCTTAATTCTCGTAGAGCATTCAGAATGTCAGCCTGGTCCACGGCGCGTCCGCCCTCCACAGTAGCCTCACCTGCGAGCTTGTCAGCCCGCTCATTTCCTTGTACTCCCGCATGCCCTGGCACGAAGATGAAACTAATCTTCGCCAGCCGAGACCGCTCCAAAGACAGCAACCATTCTCTTCGGATCCACTCCATCTCTATCCTCTTGAGCATGCTCATTAAATCGCGAAGGAAACATGCCCTAGTGAATGTCTGTGTCTCTAGCCATGTTATTGCTTTACTTACTGCCATGACTTCCATAGTCAGGCTACTTGTGGTCTCAGCAAAAGCACCAGAGTCTTCCTTCACAATTCTAACTCCGGCCTGAGCCGTAAAGGCCCATGAGCTTCTCACATGTCGGACAACTGACCCATGTGTGTAAATTACCTCATCACCGTCTAGCTAATTCTCGAAAATCAACGCTTGTACTTCCGCCTCCACAGCAGCCGCATTTTCTTGTCTGCATTTTCTACCTAGTTTGATGCAAACTGAAAAGGATGCGCAGAAATCTGTTGGCACTTGTACCCATTCCTCGCCAGGTTCTAAGTCCACACCTGTTGGAGGATGTCTTCGGCTTGACCCATCCACGACCGTCCTCTTTTTAACCTGCTGCCCTTCACCTTCATAATTTCACTATGCAGTGGATGTTGTGTGTTTGCATTAACTCTGAGGTAGGCGCGTGCTCTGCAAATTTGTATTCTGTCTTCAATGGTTGGAAAATCAAGAAGGTAGCGCATCGCCCTGCATGCTGTATCTCTTGTATATCCAAGAATAATGTGCATAGCTTCATTCTGTATCCTTTCCATCCTTTCTATCTGCTTACGGCTGAGAGTCAGGATTGCCATCGCGTACTCAAAAACAGACATGACCAGCCCCAGACATGACAGAAGACATAGATGGCGCTGCTCACAGTTTGCTGCAGCCATCACCCGCATCGCACCCAAACACGCTTGGCCTTTGTTATCACCTGGTCTATGTGCTCATTATAAGCAAGGCTTCGATCAAACCGTATCCCCAGGTAATTCATTGTCTGCGTTCTTTCCACCGTCTCAGAATACAGCTTTACAGTTGGTGTTGGAGTGTTGACAATATGATAATTCAACGAGAACCAAGTCACTGTTGCCTTTGTTGGGTTGACCATTGCCCCAGCTTCAACACACCAAGTACTTATGCAAGTGAGTATGGTTTGTAGTTCCTCTCTACCTGGCTTGATATTTTCCTGGCAATTAACTTCTCCAGCAGCTTGCCTATTGTATTCTGCATGGTTATAACTCGATATCCCTGAATTTTTGTGTGGTCTTTGCCAGGCTTCGGCTGAGGGAAAGACTGACCACTAGTTCTTCCGTACATTTATCATCATCATCAAGTGCCCTACCAGTTTGCGAAGGCGTTCATGACTTTCCACAGATCTCGGTCTTTGGTGTTCTGGATCAACTCTGCTGATGATATTCCTCCATGCCACCGACTCAATCCATCCAGCATTATTTATCTATGTCTGTCTCTGCCTCTCTTTCCCTTGATTTTCCAAGTCGTCATGATGTTCTCCAATGTCTCTATTCTCATCAAATGGCCAAAGAAAGCTGTTTGTCTCATGCTTATTGTTGAATATAATGTTCTAGTTTTAGTAGCCACTTTCAGGCAGTCACCAGCGCTGTGTTCTTGTCTCGATCCACAGACGGCAATTTAATGCAGGCCTAACACCTATCTAAAAGTCCAGACTTTGTGGAGCCGGGACGTCTGTAATTGCCACCACAAAGGAGCAATTAGGACCAGATGCTTAACACCTCGCCGCAATACTACGGGGCAAAGTAGAAACCCATGGCTGACACATTCCGGCCAGCAACCGAGAAGGCTGGTGTTACCAACCTATTGGAATGTAATGACGCAACTGCATTGCCGCCAAAGCAGGTTTCATTGTTTCAGGCGTGGGGGGCATCGGTCAATTTGATTGACAGATGAAACTACCCTTCACAGGAAAGGAGGAGGGGTGAAAAGAATTTGGCACTTAATCCATCTAGATAAATCATCTTACATGGAAAAATAGGCGGAGTTAATGAAAAGGGGAATATTAATTAGCCAACCTGGAAACTAGCCAGGAATTGAATAGAATAAAACGACATGCATGGCCAGCAAGACTTCAGACGCAAATTCACAATAGCATTCTTAGGATACCTACTGGAGAAATATTAACATTTCGTTCTGTTGGACTTCTGTACGAAGTCGTATGACAGGATTTCCTAGCTATAACCCAGGTAAGACCATTACTCTGATTAGTTGTCTGCTAGTCTGAAGGCTTGTGTAGTTTCGTGTTCTGCATATTCTCCCAAACTTTACACTGGTGGATTTTCTTTGTACTTAATGTTCCAGTTCTAGCTTTACGATTTCACTGAGAACTATTTTCTTCTTTCATTCACCACTTGGTTGTCTGATTTGTTGTATGTGATAATTTGGAGAAATCCATTATCCTAGCTACATGAGCGTGTGGCTTATGCATGTACAGGAGATACATTTAGATTCATCCTGTATGATGTTAAACATTGGGGAGACTGACTACTTAGGAGAAATTCCTGAGAGCTCCCAGTCTCTTGATAGCGTCCAAATTAACGTTGATTATTTGGACCAACACTTTGAGTGCCTACCAAGATTGTGGTGAAACCACTTGGTTTGAGGAATGGCACCAGTTCACCTTGTCTGCCTGATGTCTGCATGAGGACAGACATGACTTAGGACATTCAATACCCCAGACAGATTCAGGGAAGGCATTTAATGTTCGACAGGACTGTGCGACCAGCCCTTCCGACAAGACAGTATGAATGAATCAGAAAGGGAAAGAGTAAGTGAGGTGAACTTATATGGGAAACACTCCATTACATAAATGGAGGTGATTGTGTATGTTTTGAGCTATAGATGTTCCAAATAGTTTTATGAATATATACATATATATTTATTTATTTAGAACTGATATATGTTATGTAACATGCCATCATATATATCATCATACCATCATATATTATGACTTGAATGTATGTTTATATGAATGTATAGACATATGTGTTTGAGATGTGTAGACGTAGATACTACCCATCTCCGTTCGTTTCATTCCAGATCTCTTAGGAGCAATGGACAGTCAACAACCCATATCCGGAAGTGACTTAGCCTTGTGAAGGGACCAATTTGGACTCCTTCAATCTGACAGTGAACTGCGTCTCACTGGGGGAAGCATGACCTATGTGCTTCTGAGCTTTTCAGCCAGATGAGTTACGTATACCATAATATAATCATCATCATCATATGATCATCAATAGCAATAATAAACACAGTTGTTGTATTTTAAAACTCAATTTGTCCGTATAATTCTAAATGTTTATAAATGTTTGTGTAGCTTAATCAAGTACACACATTATTGTATCATTTAGTGGGGGTTCGCACATATTATCCAGAAGTGGGAATCTATGTCCGGGAGGTATCTTGCCTATGCAGTCATAAGTAACCAGATTACGTTGCATGTCTTAACTCCTCCTTTCTCACTTCTGGTGATACCAAGTACAGCCAAAAATATATAGATATATTCTATCTTCAACGAGCCACTTCTTGGCTGTTTTCTTGAGTATCAGGGACAGTGTCTTAATCAGCATAAAAGACATTTGTTCCACGTTTTCTCTCTGGGACCTGGGTGGTAATAAGTCCCTTCTGACAGAATTAGGGAATCTTAAACTGCATCCAGAACTAAACACCAGTAGAAGAAAATGATTTTGGCTGAGTGGTTGCCCATCTGGGATCTAACCCCAGCCAGTTGGTGACATATTGGGACGGCTCGTCCGCTATAGAATCCGGGAGTAAACCCTAAAGCCTAGTGGTCTGCTCGCCCGCTATAGAATACGGGAGTAAACCCTAGAAAACTTGGTTCGCTCGCAAGGAACGAACCTATTTCAAATCTGTTAGTCTGGTATTATTCTGGTCTTGCCCATGGATAGAACCTAGGTAATTCTCACTTACATTCTTAGCAGCATTAGTTAGTTATAATTTATTTCTAATGTAATAGCTTGCTTGATTGTAGGCAAGATTTTGACACATCAGGACTTCTCATCCATGATAGAATCAGAGAATAAATTCTAGACTATTGATTTTCATAAACCATTCTTTCATTCTTCACCCATTACATTTGCTAAGTATTAACTTAGGAATTTGTTTCTAGGGAAGTCTGTAGAATTTAAATAACTTGTTAAAAAGTTAATAATGGATAATATCATATGAGTTAATTTACATCATTCACCACTGTAGAATTAATGATCACATTAATTAGTGATATTAATTAGTTTATTGATGATTTACTTGATGATTTTTTGATTACATGCTTTATCATTTGATTTAATCATGAATAATTTGATAATTCTTAGTTAATTCAGTGTATGACGGACTGCTTTGCATCAACTTTCTCACTCTAATTCACTACTATCATTCTCATAGCAGTGTCTGTTCCTCTTGTCACTATCCTGCTCTAGCATAAATCTGACTAGCTCTCTGTAGGGTAATAATATAATTACTTACCTGAGTTTAAGCTGAGAAGAGATCATGGATGCACGCACAGATTTCTTAGAGTCCGCTAGAGGATGGGGCATAAGGCTCGGCTTAGTAGGAGAGAAGCTAGAACTATTTATTAGAGAAGAAATGGATTGGTGGGACAAAGAAGATGAGCAGATGATGAAAAGAGTTGCAGAATTAGAAGCAGATATGCGTCACAAAGCTGAAGAAGATGAGATGAAGAAGAAGCAAATTGAAATACTGAACGTGGAGGAATCTACCAGCTCGATTGAGGAAAAGCCAATCACTCAAGCCGAAACTCTGATAGAAAGCGGGGAAGCTGACCGTCACAAAGAAGAGGCATGCATTCCTTCGCAAATCCCCATGGCTCAGAAAAACAAAAACTTGCGCACAGAAAGGCAGATGCTTCCCTCGCCTATTCCTAAAAATATTAAAAATAAACGGAATAGGAATAAATGTACCAAGCGTTCGGTAAACAGTCACAAACGTGATAAATGTTTACACCGCAATGAAAGCGGATTAGCTGGCTTGGCAACCCAGCAATCTCAGGAGCTTCCTAAGACTTCCCAAAGGAGAAAAATCCAGGAGGAGGAGGACCTGAGGAAAACTATTAAAGAGATCGAAGGCGAGACCTTACCCGACTCTTTTATTCCCTTCAGTTCAGAGAAACTAGGAGTGGAAATGAATTCAACTGAGACCGGAATGGATGTAAAACAGGATTCCATTGTTTCTCACGGTGTGGCCACACAAGATGAAATAATTATCAGTTTGAATTACTTATCTCAGGTGGGATATGGCATTGAAAATGACATCCCACAACATTCACTTCTATTGGATTTGGAACAAGAAAACCAGACCAGGGAGAGAATACCTCAATTGGACTTGGCACAAGAGAGCCCAGCCATGGAGGACAAACAAGACACGGAGGAGAATTCTTACGATGTCAGTATCTTGGAGTCTTTCGAAAAGGAAACTCAAGATACACAAAGCATTCATGTAGGTTATACCACGGACTCTGATTCAGGGACGATAAACATGTCTGCTAACAACAAAGAAGAAAATACTTCTTTGGACAGGATGAAGGTAATGCCTATCATCAACACAGCTGAAGCTAACAGGGGATCACAAATGATGGACTCTGCAGCGGAACAAAACCGGAGCGGTTGGTATACTCAACACTCAGGACCTTGTTTACCTTTCACTTCAACCAATGTTGGATGGGGAGAACAGCTGTTTATGTATACTTCTACAAGGAGTGATACAAATTCACAGTTCTTGGGGAACAACATGATTTCTCAAAGCTGGACAACTTCTACTAGCCTTATACTTTCAAACACAGATTCAAAATGGAACTCTGTTGAAGAGGAACGCACCTGGATAAATAATTATCGAAGGAAGAAAACTCTTAAATCAAGAGGTAGTAAAATGACATCCTACCAAGAAAGAGGCAAGTACGAGTTGAATGCACATCATAAAATTATGATGTTTAGCAAATTTCCTGCCAAAAGGAGGAGATTAAAGGATTTTATTATGATCTTTGGCCGACGGAGGAAAAGAAAATGGAGCAACAGTACTGCGACCAATTCTTTTAAGAAAACACTGATGGCACTTCCTCTGCTTATAGGACAAGGGCCAGAAATTGAGTGGAAAATAACAGTCTCTCTGCGGCGCCGGAGAATCTTGTTATACATTTTGCAATTTCCCGGCTGGGAAAAAGTAAAACCTCCAGAGGACAGGACATTACCGATCAATAGCCTGGAAATCCGACACAACACCAGGAGCAAAGATTTGCAAGATTTATCCTGGGAGAATGGACATGGGATATTTCTTTTGACTCATAGAACATCCCACTGCCACAAAGAATATTGGGAATCCAGACTTGGAGGCAGTTGGAGAACGGAGAGAACTTAGATACATTCTTGAATGCTGCCGAGGCTCTGTTATAGGCTTCATTAATGAACCTACTTAAATTGGAGAGCTATGTGGCGGGACAGCCCCGGCAGCATCATAATTACACAAGTTAAAAAGGAATTAAAGAGCCCACATTATTTTTCTATCATTCTCTAAAAGCATAAACGTCCACCAGAAAATGATAGAAATGCAATAAACTTGAAAACAAGAGGAAAATACATTTTGACCACGCACGCCCCATCATTTCTGTAATGCTAGGTCTGAGAAAGCTTTGATGTCCAGATCAAAGTTAAAACCCAGACACCACGGCACCAGTCGGGGCGGGCGCTATCAAAGGTTGAAAACTCATTGTTTTCAGTACAAGGGACGAGAAAGACAAAGTGTGAAATCTAGGCTGGGGCCGACGGCGTTGATACATCGCGGAGCCAGTCAGTTGAGATTGACGTGTTAGTTTACAAGCCTGCGGTTGGAATAGACACCTAACACCTTAGTTCAACAGAACCCCGTGTGATCCACAGACGGCAATTTAATGCAGGCCTAACACCTATCTAAAAGTCCAGACTTTGTGGAGCCGGGACGTCTGTAATTGCCACCACAAAGGAGCAATTAGGACCAGATGCTTAACACCTCGCCGCAATACTACGGGGCAAAGTAGAAACCCATGGCTGACACATTCCGGCCAGCAACCGAGAAGGCTGGTGTTACCAACCTATTGGAATGTAATGACGCAACTGCATTGCCGCCAAAGCAGGTTTCATTGTTTCAGGCGTGGGGGGCATCGGTCAATTTGATTGACAGATGAAACTACCCTTCACAGGAAAGGAGGAGGGGTGAAAAGAATTTGGCACTTAATCCATCTAGATAAATCATCTTACATGGAAAAATAGGCGGAGTTAATGAAAAGGGGAATATTAATTAGCCAACCTGGAAACTAGCCAGGAATTGAATAGAATAAAACGACATGCATGGCCAGCAAGACTTCAGACGCAAATTCACAATAGCATTCTTAGGATACCTACTGGAGAAATATTAACATTTCGTTCTGTTGGACTTCTGTACGAAGTCGTATGACAGGATTTCCTAGCTATAACCCAGGTAAGACCATTACTCTGATTAGTTGTCTGCTAGTCTGAAGGCTTGTGTAGTTTCGTGTTCTGCATATTCTCCCAAACTTTACACTGGTGGATTTTCTTTGTACTTAATGTTCCAGTTCTAGCTTTACGATTTCACTGAGAACTATTTTCTTCTTTCATTCACCACTTGGTTGTCTGATTTGTTGTATGTGATAATTTGGAGAAATCCATTATCCTAGCTACATGAGCGTGTGGCTTATGCATGTACAGGAGATACATTTAGATTCATCCTGTATGATGTTAAACATTGGGGAGACTGACTACTTAGGAGAAATTCCTGAGAGCTCCCAGTCTCTTGATAGCGTCCAAATTAACGTTGATTATTTGGACCAACACTTTGAGTGCCTACCAAGATTGTGGTGAAACCACTTGGTTTGAGGAATGGCACCAGTTCACCTTGTCTGCCTGATGTCTGCATGAGGACAGACATGACTTAGGACATTCAATACCCCAGACAGATTCAGGGAAGGCATTTAATGTTCGACAGGACTGTGCGACCAGCCCTTCCGACAAGACAGTATGAATGAATCAGAAAGGGAAAGAGTAAGTGAGGTGAACTTATATGGGAAACACTCCATTACATAAATGGAGGTGATTGTGTATGTTTTGAGCTATAGATGTTCCAAATAGTTTTATGAATATATACATATATATTTATTTATTTAGAACTGATATATGTTATGTAACATGCCATCATATATATCATCATACCATCATATATTATGACTTGAATGTATGTTTATATGAATGTATAGACATATGTGTTTGAGATGTGTAGACGTAGATACTACCCATCTCCGTTCGTTTCATTCCAGATCTCTTAGGAGCAATGGACAGTCAACAACCCATATCCGGAAGTGACTTAGCCTTGTGAAGGGACCAATTTGGACTCCTTCAATCTGACAGTGAACTGCGTCTCACTGGGGGAAGCATGACCTATGTGCTTCTGAGCTTTTCAGCCAGATGAGTTACGTATACCATAATATAATCATCATCACCATATGATCATCAATAGCAATAATAAACACAGTTGTTGTATTTTAAAACTCAATTTGTCCGTATAATTCTAAATGTTTATAAATGTTTGTGTAGCTTAATCAAGTACACACATTATTGTATCATTTAGTGGGGGTTCGCACATATTATCCAGAAGTGGGAATCTATGTCCGGGAGGTATCTTGCCTATGCAGTCATAAGTAACCAGATTACGTTGCATGTCTTAACTCCTCCTTTCTCACTTCTGGTGATACCAAGTACAGCCAAAACTATATAGATATATTCTATCTTCAACGAGCCACTTCTTGGCTGTTTTCTTGAGTATCAGGGACAGTGTCTTAAATCAGCATAAAAGACATTAGTTCCACGTTTTCTCTCTGGGATCTGGGTGGTAACTAGTCCCTTCTGACAGAGTTAGGGGATCTTAAACTGCATCCAGAACTAAACACCAGTAGAAGAAAATGATTTTGGCTGAGTGGTTGCCCATCTGGGATCTACCCCCAGCCAGTTGGTGACAACGAGGCAAAATTTTTTACTGTTTACGTCTAATTTCTCCAATAATTTTGAGGGAACGTGATAACATAAATTACAAGAATAACGAACATTGCTCTTTACAAATAAAGCTATTAAAATGTTTATGGACTGGAACAGATGGAATAGAACATTAAGCGTATGCATGTTTCTTATGCGTGCAAAGTTGAGATATTTAAGAAATGTGCAGGAAAGCACGTATCCACCTTTTAAGATAAATGTTGCAGAATCGTGTTGAAATTTATTAGGCGGGAGGAGAACAGATAGGCATGTCCAACGTGAACTAGATATTGGCTTAGATTGGTTAATGAGACAATCAGACATGAAGACAATCAACTGATTCAATCCGACATAAGAAAATAAACTATTTTGGACATGTAACAGAATATGCAGGTCTAGAGAAGAAGCTTATATATGAATGTGTATGCATTAAACATTGTCTGACGTTTGATGAGACGGAGCGGAGAGAGATGGCAGTGTAGATGGATTACAGATGAGGTCGATAATTTACATGTGACGACACCAGCGCCCGGGCATCTGGCTTATCATAGAGGGGATTTCAATAGACAGACATTCCGTGAGAGAAGCAGGGATTTTACAAGAATGAAGCGATGACTGCGGATCTTCCACCTTGACTACACTATAAGAACATCAAGTAACAAAATGATAAGAGAGACACGAATGATACGGTGGAAAAGAAGATTGGTCAACTAACACAGAATTTGTGTCTTCAGTCGCCAAACGGTAATGGGAGGACAATCAGTCGCCAAACAGTAATGGGAGTAACATCAGTCGCCAAGAATTATGGGGAGTACAATCTGTCGCCAAACCGTAAGGGGAGTGTAATCAGTCGCCAAACGGTAATCAGAGTACACACAGTCGCCAAACGGTAAGGGGAGTACAAACAGTCGCCAAACGGTAAGGGGAGTACAAACAGTCGCCAAACGGTAAGGGGAGTACAAACAGTCGCCAAACGGTAAGGGGAGTACCAACAGTCGCCAAACGGTAAGGGAAGTACACACAGTCGCCAAACTGTAAGGGGAGTACAAACAGTCGCCAAACGGTAAGGGGAGTACAATCAGTCGCCAAACGGTAATGGGAGTACAAACAGTCGCCAAACGGTAAGGGGAGTACAATCAGTCGCCAAACGGTAAGGGGAGTACAGTCAATCGGCAATCGGTAAGGGGAGTACAAACAGTCACCAAACTGTAAAGGGAGTAAACAGTTGAGGATCCGAACACGTATCCACTGAATGGATCGATGTGCAGTGAAGATAATCGGTTGACTAACTAACTCATTGATTGATTAACTGGCTAAATAAAACCGCATGCTGTAGGCCTGAATGTACAGAGGAATAATTCTCTAAGCCAACGGCAAGCGCAGCTTCCGTCTGACCGCCCTCATTACATCAACGTTACCTCCTAATGACCACACCAACGCCCCAGCTACCGTTGCTTCGAAACTATTCCAAATGTGTCATTTCCAGTTCCATGATTCACCGCCGTACAGAAAAACAGGTGATGACATTATTTTCAGTTTTAAACAAAACAAAAGGTAAATTGAATAACTAGGGCGTTATCAAATAGACCCATTCGCAATCACATATATGCAAACACAGGGGAGGCGTCATATAAATAATATAATTATTGGTAGAATTACAGATATCAATTATGACCGCGCCTACTTCTAAGAAATGCCAGATCTCAACACCCCGAACTTCAATTTCGGCATGTGAACAGCCTGCTATATCTATGGGAAAACATTCTACACTCCAGGGTTTGTGCTATATCTATGGGAAAACATTCTACACTCCAGGGTTTGTGCTATATCTATGGGAAAACATTCTACACTCCAGGGTTTGTGCTATATCTATGGGAAAACATTCTACACTCCAGGGTTTGTTGTAGTTCCTGTGTTGCTACAGCTACTGTTGTTGATAATGTTGTTTTTAGAATTTCCACAATGTCATTCCATCATGTTTGTACGACCTGTAAATTTGTGGGCCGGTTCCATCTCCATGGAGTGGTTCTACGTATACTTGTGGGCTGGTTCTAAGAATGGAGAATGGTTCTAAGCCTGTGGTCTGGTTCTATCCCTGTGCTATGACTCTATCTCTGTGGTCTGGATCTATCCCCGTGGTCTGGCTCTATTCCCGTGGTCTAGCTCTATCCCTGTTGTCTGGCTCTATCTCTGTGGTCTGGATCTATCCCTGTGGTCTGGTTCTATCCCTGTGCTATGGCTCTATTCCCGTGGTCTAGCTCTATCCCTGTGGTCTGACCCTATCCATTTGGTCAGGCTCTATGCCTGTGGTCTGGCTCTATCCCCGTGGTCTAGCTCTATCCCTGTGGTATGACCCTATCCATTTGGTCTGGCTCTATCCCTGTGGTCTGGCTCTATCCCTGTGGTCTGGCTCTATCCCTGTGGTCTGGCTCTATCCCTGTGGTCTGGCTCTATCCCTGTGGTCTGGCTCTATCCCTGTGGTCTGGCTCTATCCCTGTGGTCTGGCTCTATCCCTGTGGTCTGGCTCTATCCCCGTGGTTTGACTCTGTTCCTGTGGTCTAGCTAGTTCTATTCCCGTAGACAACTAACGCACGCATACAGATCATACTGGTGAATGTTTTCTATCTGAAAAGCGCTAGAATCGAGTGTTACTCCCCCCCCCCCCCCCACCCTCACCCCCATTATCCCGACCCTATGGACATTGGGTTGAAGTCTGTTAAAACGTTATCAGGCTCGTACATGCTGTGATGAATCATCACCCGGTTACATCCTGAGATGACTTTCCGCAATTGTGTTGATCCAGTGCCAGTCTTGCAGACTCCGCTGTTTAGGGCTTGGAGAGGGGAAGGTGAATACTGCAATAAATTCCCCATGGAGATGGTTTTTTGGAACTGTGCCTGGAGAACGGTGTCTACGCGAACCTCACTAGGATAGACGGAAGCAATTTACAGGGTTCTAGCGACCTCGACACCACAATATGAACTTAAAATTTTAATATCTATCTTCCACATGAATGACATCATGGCATGGAGGTACATCGGTATCAGAAATTATTTGGAGAACATGAGACAGAAGGCTGCGGACAGATAATATCACCAATGTCACACATCATGGACTATAAGAAGAAAGCTGTGCAAGAGACAGAAGACTGTTGACAGACATGTTCACAAACACCACATGGCATGAACTTAAAGAAGAAGGTAATGCATGGACAGGAGGCTGTCGACAGTCATGATCACCAACGTCACACTGCATGGACTATAAGAAAAAGACAGACCACGGAACAGAAGGCTGTGCACAGACATGATCACCAATACCACACAGCATGAACTGTAAGAAAAAGGCCGTACACGGGACAGGAAGTTGTAGACAGACATGATCACAAACGTGACACGGCATGGACTATAAGGAAAAGACACTCATTCGTCTTCATACTCGGCACAAGGCATACTAGACACTCAAGTTACATAACCTAAGGATAGGATCCACTGGTGCATGTAACTGCCACGTTGAGCAACTGGCAGCTTAACGAGTATCTCAGCTTGCAAAGATGAGAGAAAATGCGCTCGCCGGCTCCATGTGAGAGCAAATTCTATGGAGATGTCAAATGCCGCAAATTAACGATTACTTACTTTCTTCCGGTGTATTCAGATTGACGTGTGAAGGTGAACGCTGAGATGAAGAAGCAGAAGTAGTCGGTTAATAAATCTGGAGTGAGGAGTTAGAAACTTTCGTTTTTCGTTATGCGGTTTTCTCATAATCATCATTATCATCATTATCCTGTGCCGTACCGATAAGAGTGGTTGGTCATGATTGGTCATCTCACACTATCACTAGAGTTTTGGATCACCTCTGTGTTTGTGTCCCGATTATGCCACGTGCAAAGCAATCGATGTATTTTATCGCTCGCTTTGCCCTCGCTT